>CM055894.1:67307826-67685826 GCA_029582155.1 Panopea generosa | reverse complement strand
ATATTCTAGAATTGGACGTATAAAAGTAGTATATATAATCTCAAGTGATTTTCTATCTAATTGAAATTTTAAAAGTCGCATTATGTTTACTCTTTTCCATGCCTTTTCTTTTATGTATTGAATGTGTTCATGCCTTGATCCATTATTTGAAAAAGTAAGGCCCAGATGTTTATGAGTAATAACTTCTTGTATAACAGTTTGATTCATAGAAATATTTGGATGTATCGGTTTGTTGATTTTACGGGTAATAACCATCGATTCTGTTTTATTTGGATTAAAATTAACAAGCCATTTATCAGCCCAGTTGTGAATTTTTCTGAGATCAGAATTTAACATAGAAGCGGCAAGATCTGGTGATTCTACTATAATAAAAAGACTAGTATCATCAGCAAATAATTTTATGGATGAGCTTATATTTTCTACAATATCATTTATATAGACAAGGAACAACAGAGGCCCTAGGATAGATCCCTGGGGTACCCCGGCTTTCAAACTAGACATATCGGATGTACAGCCGGATACGACAACACATTGATAACGATTTTCTAGTTACCAGATTGCCAAAACAGGTAACCAGATGGTCATGTCCACTCCTCCCATGTTTATATTCTGCTATATAAGGCACTGTAGAAACTGGGATGTTATTATTCCACCATGAAAGGTGAAAGAAAGAGAAATCATGCTATGGTCCAGAAAAACTGCATACCTTATAATAAGGGCCTCATCAGACTATCATCAGTATCATCATCCGACAGTAGCGAAAGCAGTGGCAGCAACATTATGGCAGCTAAAAGGTTGATAAAGCAGTCTACTTCTTCACTTTCACTCAGCAGTCAGACGTCCGTCCACATTTACCAGTCAAGAAGTTAATGTGTTACTCTTGCATCACAGGCCTGAAACACACGAGATCACATTGCGAATAACTGAAAGTGATATGGAACTGTTAGAAGATATTCTCAAAAAACGCTTGTGTATAAAAGCAATAGAAAGCACACAGTTTTATAACAACACGCAATCAGTGGAGTCATTTAATGATACACTATCAAAAAGTGCTCCTAAGAATGTGAACTTCTCTCGTAACTATGGTGGAAGATGTGCATCAGCTGTTATCCGGCACAATAACGGACAAGCTACTGCTTTAAATAAACAAAAATAGAGTTCATGGGTATTTACCTGCTGAAGAGAACAGGACGGGCAGTTTCAAAAATTGGCATGGACATGAGAAGTCACTGACAGTACTGGAGAGACGAGCAGTACAACAAACGTAGATTTTTGCATCGTGGTGAAATGGTGTCTCGCCATCGGTGGTATAGACTTCTCAAAAATAATAGACAATCTGATTACTTAAAAAAAAAAAGGAGTGACCATAACTACCAGAAACCTGCATAAAATGCTGGAACTGTGATAAATAGAGACAGAAAATTATCAATTCTGATGACAAAATATATATAGAATAAAATAGAATAGAATAGAATAGAATAGAACGGAACAGAACAGAACAGAATATGTTGATATCTGTGTGTGTGTGTGTGTGTGTGTGTGTGTGTGTGTGTGTGTGTGTGTGACCATTGTAATATATTGTTTTTGATAATTATCTTGTGCAATGCATACAAGAAAACATGAACAAATTAAAAATGAAACTTAACCCACCTGTGTTCTTCTTATTAAAACTTTCCAGAACAGTAGCTAAATAGACTTCACCTGAATTAAACTAAATCACACTAACCATATTCCACTATGTGGGCACTTACCCACACTACACTGCTATACATGCTATTCCATGCTAATTGCTACTTAAAAATAATTGCAACAAACCATTAAAACTTTAACACCACATGACACCCCTTGAACTGCCCATGTCCGCAGCACGTTCCAGCAGACACAAACGGCTCCCTCTCATTGTTTGTTCCTAGTGGCTCGTGGGAAAGGTGGTCCTGGTTTATGCACAATTTATTGTGACATAAATGGCTCACACACCAACCCTTTGGTCCCAGCTCCATGCTGTGGATTTACAAGCACATGTCTAGCCTGTGTACTAAATATGGACTGCTACGTCTGCACCAATCTGGCCCGAGCCATCGACACTGTCCATATCCATTTTGAGTTTGACCACTAGTCCAAATGACACACACACCATTCTCACCTACAACACTGCCTTACTCTAGGTTCATTGTAATATACTGTTTGTAAGCTGCCTCCGTGTTGCTGAGGCTGACAAAAAGTCTCTAACCAAAAAATGGCCTCAAAACTGCACTCATGGCCCGAGAAAGCACCTAAACTTAACTTTAATTTGTAACTGCATCATTTAATAATCATTATTAACTGCCAATAAACACATGTATATGCAACTTATTTAAACATAATAATGATATCAACCTACCTGCAGAAAATATTACCAAAAATTCCAATTCACTGTTTACAACAGCCATCTCCATATATGAAACTGTTCCATTAATTCTGACTTTTAAAAACATATGGCTGTGCTCTCCTACCTTAGGGCTAGTGGTTAGAGTAGATTTAATGGCTGTATCTCAAAAACTGTCGTTCACATTCATGTTCCAGTTGAACCTATGATATTGCGTCAAATTCAGGGGAAAATCCAAAGATCTGGCAATCTGCACAAACTGAAAACAGTAATACAACTATTTTAGGCTAGATAACATACCACTACCTGCATATATTTATCCGTATACATTTACTCTGTCTGAAAATTATAAAATTAAGGAATGCCAAATGGAGATATAAAAAAAAAATTTTTTTTTAGTCGACTGTATAGAAATTGGCACCATTTTTCAAAGATTTCTAAAGAAAACAAATTCCCAGAAGAAAATCTGGATTTTAAAATTGTCAAATTAAAATGCACATTAATTACCCATATATTACTAATGTAACCATGGTAAAACATCTTGAAAAAAAGATAAGATTTTTTTTTACAGCCTTTCAACATTTTGCTGGTGTTTTGACAAATTGACCAAAATGGCCAAATTCTGGAACAATTCAGAAATTCTAAAAATTTAATAACTTTTTTATTCATGATTCAAATTTGATGAAACTTGCTAGGTACTAAGTCAATAGTATTTATAATCTGAAAGTGAAACTAGTTTCTCTGTCATACAAGTGAGAGAAAATGTACAAAAAAAAATTAGATGTCGGCTACCGACCGAAACATTGAAATTCTGACTAAATCTCTACATTTATTTTACATAATTATTTTTTTACTCTAAATAAAATGTATATTTTACTATTTATTTATTGTTCTAATGTCCTTAAATCATTTTGAATAAAATTAATTAACCAAAAAGTAACAGGCTTCCATTCCAGACAAGTTGCACATTAAATATCAAAGAAGGCATCCTGCTGTGCTAAATAGCAGGTCTGAAAACAGAAGCCAAAACCAAGTTACCAGATTGCCAAAACAGGTAACCAGATGGTCATGTCCACTCCTCCCATGTTTATATTCTGCTATATAAGGCACTGTAGAAACTGGGATGTTATTATTCCACCATGAAAGGTGAAAGAAAGAGAAAACATGCTATGGTCCAGAAAAACTGCATACCTTATAATAAGGGCCTCATCAGACTATCATCAGTATCATCATCCGACAGTAGCGAAAGCAGTGGCAGCAACATTATGGCAGCTAAAAGGTTGATAAAGCAGTCTACTTCTTCACTTTCACTCAGCAGTCAGACGTCCGTCCACATTTACCAGTCAAGAAGCTAATGTGCTACTCTTGCATCACAGGCCTGAAACACACGAGATCACATTGCGGATAACTGAAAGTGATAAAGAACTGTTAGAAGATATTCTCAAAAAACGCTTGTGTGTAAAAGCAATAGAAAGCACACAGTTTAATTACAACACGCAATCAGTGGAGTCATTTAATGATACACTATCAAAAAGTGCTCCTAAGAATGTGAACTTCTCTCGTAACTATGGTGGAAGATGTGCATCAGCTGTTCTCCGGCACAATAATGGACAAGCTACTGCTTTAAATAAACAAAAATAGAGTTCATGGGTATTTACCTGCCGAAGAGAACAGGACAGGCAGTTTCAAAAATTGGCATGGACATGAGAAGTCACTGACAGTACTGGGAAGACGAGCAGTACAACAAACGTAGACTTTTGCATCGTGGTGAAATGGTGTCTCGCCATCGGTGGTATAGACTTCTCAAAAATAATAGACAATCTGATTACTTAAAAAAAAAAGCAGTGACCATAACTACCAGAAACCTGCATAAAATGCTGGAACTGTGATAAATAGAGACAGAAAATTATCAATTCTGATGACAAAATATATATAGAATAAAATAGAATAGAATAGAATAGAATAGAATAGAATAGAATAGAACGGAACAGAACAGAACAGAATATGTTGATATCTGTGTGTGTGTGTATGTGTGTGTGTGTGTGTGTGTGTGTGTGTGACCATTGTAATATATTGTTTTTGATAATTATCTTGTGCAATGCATACAAGAAAACATGAACAAATTAAAAATGAAACTTAACCCACCTGTGTTCTTCTTATTAAAACTTTCCAGAACAGTAGCTAAATAGACTTCACCTGAATTAAACTAAATCACACTAACCATATTTCACTATGTGGGCACTAACCCACACTACACTGCTATACATGCTATTCCATGCTAATTGCTACTTAAAAATAATTGCAACAAACCATTAAAACTTTAACACCACATGACACCCCTTGAACTGCCCATGTCCGCAGCACGTTCCAGCAGACACAAACGACTCCCTCTCATTGTTTGTTCCTAGTGGCTCGTGGGAAAGGTGGTCCTGGTTTATGCACAATTTATTGTGACATAAATGGCTCACACACCAACCCTTTGGTCCCAGCTCCATGCTGTGGATTTACAAGCACATGTCTAGCCTGTGTACTAAATATGGACTGCTACGCCTGCACCAATCTGGACCGAGCCATCGACACTGTCCATAACCATTTTGAGTTTGACCACTAGTCCAAATGACACACACACCATTCTCACCTACAACACTGCTCTACTCTAGGTTCATTGTAATATACTGTTTGTAAGCTGCCTCCGTGTTGCTGAGGCTGACAAAAAGTCTCTAACCAAAAAATGGCCTCAAAACTGCACTCATGGCCCGAGAAAGCACCTAAACTTACCTCTAATTTGTAACTGCATCATTTAATAATCATTATTAACTGCCAATAAACACATGTATATGCAACTTATTTAAACATAATAATGATATCAACCTACCTGCAGAAAATATTACCAAAAATTCCAATTCACTGTTTACAACAGCCATCTCCATACAGAAGCTGGCCCACCATTAATTCCACATAGACCGTAATATTAGCACAGTAGACTGTCACACTTACAGTTGTGCTCCAAACTCCATGAGAATTTCTAGAATTCACATTCAATTCAAGCAGAGCACAAAAAACAGTTAAAAACATGTGCATTAACTGCTTCCAATTACACAATTTTGCTCAAAGTGAAAGTAGGTGTCCCTATTTCACATACAGGGGTCAAATCAGCCAAATTGTGCAAAATTCTTACCGTCTAAGAAATAGTCCCATCTGTGTGTTATAGCTACCAGTCCACTCAGTTCTGCACCATTCTCTGGGAAAATATATTCCCTTCACAATTTCACATTGCAATAGTACCTGTCAAGTGCATTTTTACATTCACACCATCTTGAACGACCACTGTCAATTTTCTATGGAACTACTTTCGGGTACTACCATTTTGACCCCCTGGTTCCTGATCTAAGTCCTATATGAAACTGTTCCATTAATTCTGACTTTTAAAAACATATGGCTGTGCTCTCCTACCTTAGGGCTAGTGGTTAGAGTAGATTCCATGGCTGTATCTCAAAAACTGTCGTTCACATTCATGTTCCAGTTGAACCTATAATATTGCGTCAAATTCAGGGGAAAATCCAAAGATCTGGCAATCCGCACAAACTGAAAACAGTAATACAACTATTTTAGGCTAGATAACATACCACTACCTGCATATATTTATCCGTATACATTTACTCTGTCTGAAAATTATAAAATTAAGGAATGCCAAATGGAGATATGAAAAAAAAAATTTTTTTTAGTCGACTGTATAGAAATTGGCACCATTTTTCAGAGATTTCTAAAGAAAACAAATTCCCAGAAGAAAATCTGGATTTGAAAATTGTCAAATTAAAATGCACATTAATTACCCATATATTACTAATGTAACCATGGAAAAACATCTTGAAAAAAAGATAAGATTTTTTTACAGCCTTTCAACTTTTGCTGGTGTTTTGACAAATTGACCAAAATGGCCAAATTCTGGAACAATTCAGAAATTCTAAAAATTTAATAACTTTTTTATTCATGATTCAAATTTGATGAAACTTGCTAGGTACTAAATCAATAGTATTTATAATCTGAAAGTGAAACTAGTTTCTCTGTCATACAAGTGAGAGAAAATGTACAAAAAAAATTAGATGTCGGCTACCGACCGAAACATTGAAATTCTGACTAAATCTCTACATTTATTTTACATAATTATTTTTTTACTCTAAATAAAATGTATATTTTACTATTTATTTATTGTTCTAATGTCCTTAAATCATTTTGAATAAAATTAATTAACCAAAAAGTAACAGGCTTCCATTCCAGACAAGTTGCACATTAAATATCAAAGAAGGCATCCTGCTGTGCTAAATAGCAGGTCTGAAAACAGAAGCCAAAACCAAGTTACCAGATTGCCAAAACAGGTAACCAGATGGTCATGTCCACTCCTCCCATGTTTATATTCTGCTATATAAGGCACTGTAGAAACTGGGATGTTATTATTCCACCATGAAAGGTGAAAGAAAGAGAAAACATGCTATGGTCCAGAAAAACTGCATACCTTATAATAAGGGCCTCATCAGACTATCATCAGTATCATCATCCGACAGTAGCGAAAGCAGTGGCAGCAACATTATGGCAGCTAAAAGGTTGATAAAGCAGTCTACTTCTTCACTTTCACTCAGCAGTCAGACGTCCGTCCACATTTACCAGTCAAGAAGCTAATGTGCTACTCTTGCATCACAGGCCTGAAACACACGAGATCACATTGCGGATAACTGAAAGTGATAAAGAACTGTTAGAAGATATTCTCAAAAAACGCTTGTGTGTAAAAGCAATAGAAAGCACACAGTTTAATAACAACACGCAATCAGTGGAGTCATTTAATGATACACTATCAAAAAGTGCTCCTAAGAATGTGAACTTCTCTCTTAACTATGGTGGAAGATGTGCATCAGCTGTTCTCCGGCACAATAATGGACAAGCTACTGCTTTAAACTTTTTCTATATAAAATTAATCAAACAATTTTACCTGAACCTTGCTTTAAGCACACCAAAGGCCCTCTCTATGACATTCCTGGTTCTGCATAAACTCAGGTTGTACCTTGTTTCTTGGGGTGTGGCGGGTCTTAGGAGGGGCGTCATCAACCATGGCTTAAGAGGGTAACCAGAGTCTCCCAAGAGCCATCCTCCCTCGGGGTTATTTGCCATTAATTCTGGAAGACCAGAGTTGTTTAAAACAAAAGAATCGTGCGTAGAACCCGGATATCGGCATACTAGGTTGATGAACCTTCAATGAGATATATAAGGGAATGAATATTAACATTCAACAATAATATTTACAAAAACATGTACAAAGTAAGAATTAGTACCTGTTAATATTAATGCTATATTGTTGCTGTTGGGAGAAAGATATAAAACCAGACTGTTTAATAATTAATAGCATTAATGCATTGGATTTTGGTAGTCATTAAATTTGAACTTCATTTGTCAAGACCATTGTTTATAAATTACTTAACATTTTGACTTTTATTTGTATCAAGTGTAAGTGCTGTGTGATTTTTTTAAAATTGCTTGTTTTATCATTCATAAATTATTAAAGGGACACATTGCAATTTGTAATATTTAATTAACTCTGTTTCTGAAAATGATATATTCAAACTATTTTTTTGTGGTGATATATGACAAAAAAAAGAGTCAAGGATATATAAATTTGTATTTTGAAGTTTTACTAATGTTTTCAGAAATAGATTGTGAGACTACTGGTTTTATAAAAAAACTATCAAGCAGTACTTAAATATAGTTTCATAGATGCATGAGCTTAAGTTAATAGATTTAATCACTTGCCTCTGTCCTTTTAATACTATTGGAAAAAATGTGTGTTTTTTTATTTATGAAATAAACTTGTGTATATTAAAATGTCTTTGTTTTTTGTTGTTGTCAAGCAACTTTTTTTTTATTGTAAATGCATTTGTCAAGTATAGCTGTACCTATATTTTGAAATGTCTTACATTTAAAAAAGTATTTACTTTGATTTACTGAAAAGTAAATTGCATAACATTACCTTTGATTTGCATCTACCACAGCCTGGATGTTGAGGGCGTGGAAGCCTTTCCTGCATACATAAATATGCTCATCTGTCGACATCCCCTGTATTGGGATCAGAGTCCCGTCAATGGCACCAATAACGTTTGGGAAGTTTGAGATTTTGGTAAAAGTCTTCCTTAACTTGTCTAAGTTGTTGAGCTGACGCCGGAAACTTTATATTGTCCAACCGCCTGTTGAGGGAAGTACAGACGTCCTCGACACACCAACAGGCGGATGATTGGGACACACCATGCAGGTCTCCGGTCTCACTTAGGTAATCGTCCTTTGCAAGGAACCTAAGTGTAACCATTACCTAATAACAAAAAGTGTTATGTAACATACAACAGACATACTTAATAAGACGAGGTGTCCCTTTAAAACAAAAACAATGAATTCATAAAAGCTATATAAAAATACATTCTGTTATCTTGTTATATTGGAAGTCTATGATAGCAGAAATTATTTATGTACTATTCCCTTTCTGTCACAATTTTGCACTCTCTCTCTCTCTCTCTCTCTCTCTCTCTCTCTCAATAGCATCAGCATGCAGTTCGTTGATTCCCTTAGTGGGACCCCTTTCTATAAATAGGCAATGGGCTAGACCATTCTAATGTAAAGAGTCCATAAGTAGTTGCATACAAGTACACGTATACGATATATAATCGTTATGAACATATTGCATACATGTTAAACATATTAAGAATCATTTAAACGATTTTAATACATTATTGATTAGCATTTTATTGGAATAAATTAACAGTATCGATAACCGATTATTTACGCATCCATATAAAAGTGGACTGATCCGTGTTAACTAAGATGTGTAAAGGTTTATATTCAACTATGTATGTAAACAAACCTGTAGATGAACAGGCAGCGAATGACAACGCTGTATTGGGCGCTCTATGTCTTCACGAACAAGGTTAGAGAGTTCTAATATAACTCTACGAGGAAATCTATATCTTCGTATCAAGTCTGTATCGTCCATGATGTCTAAAATCTCAGCCCTATCGCGAAATACCCGTTCTCGCCGTATTTGCCGACGAGCAGCCCATCTCTGCAGCCAAATGTCGGCCATATTTTTCACACTTACGAGTAAAATAATAAACTTACGAGTGCTAAAGGGCGCTCTTAAAGTTACGATAAATATAGGACGTAACTTACGTTTACGACTTTTTGTGAAATGCAATATCTTCTTACGTTTACGTTTACGAGAAAAATCTTACGTTTACGTGTGAAATTTATCGTACGAATTTTTGTGAAATTGGCTCCAGATCGCCTGCAACTTATGTAGTCTGGACACGAATTTACAGATGATTGGTCTATTTGCTGTGTCCTATATCATATCAAAGTACTGTCCTAGACTCAAATAAAAATGTCCCCAAAATGGGATCAAAAGTACCACTTTTTACCACTTTTTGCCCCCTGAAGTTGGGTACCCCCACATTCAGCATGAAAAAAAGTAAATTTCACCAATTTTACTTTCCATGCAGTTTCCTTGATAAAATGAATTTAGACAGTCACAGAAACATAATTCTAATTTTTTATTGACACAAACATAATAAACTTATATTTTATTGTGATCATTTGCCAGTTTCACATTTTCATCCAACCAGAATTAAGCTTACTATAAAAATATATGCCCTGAACATCCTTATACTTTTTTCAGCCAATCAGAGAGCTCGTCTCAATGGTGGTAGCTGACCTAAAGGGGCATTTAATTTCACTTTTTTTTATTATTCCACTGATGCAAATTCATAGAATAAATATTTCTGAACAAAATGATACCATTTTTATTTTTCTGCTACATAATTTGATGAAAATGTGGCCTTTTCCAGGCACAAAAAAGTATATAATAATTTTACCAAATTCCCAGTGACTGAACTGTACTTCAATTCAAATTTACTTAGACACTTGACCTACAATATTTGATCTAATCATTCTTGTTTTTTTATATAATTGTGGAAACAAGTATATAAACGTGTAATGATAGCTTTGCATATCAACTTTTAAGATTCCTTTGCATAAAAAATGTGTATACATGATAATTTCATACCCCACCCACTAAAATTATATGAAAAAAGGCTAAATTGACCATTTGCTCTAATTTCATAATAAATGTGTCGATATTTTTATAAAGAAGTTGTCGAATGCATTTGATCGAATAAAATTAACAACGGAATGATAAATTAGACCATTTCGTAAAATTTCATTGTCGCTTCGGTTAAAGAATTCCATTGGGATTACACACTTTCCGGTATAAAGAGAGCCTTTCGGAACATCGGTTACCAAGATAGAAGAAATGTCATATTTATTTAACGGTTTAATATTTCTTTAATCCAGTGGAATGGGTATACATCCTTTTCTATGTCTTAAATTAAAAAATATGTAGAGATGACAGAAATTATATCAAAATCAGTCAAGCATGAAAATTCATAATTTTTAGTAGTAAATCACAATTATTACCATTTCTATGGAATTTAGGGCACAAAACCCACAATTTTCTTGCACTACAACATTCTATTTACAAATTATCCATCAAATGTTACATTTAAGTAAAAAATTGTCAGACAAAATAGGGCTAAATGGAAAATATTTCCAAAACTATATAACTCAAGTATTTCTTGAATGTAATATGTTTAGATTGTGAAGTGATTTAGCAACATTGAAGTGCAATAGATACAACCAGGCACCCATTATTGCAACTATTCAACTGGCTCTTTTTATAACTGCACAATAAAAGAGGTTAAATGTGAAAAAGTGCTATATAATATGGCATGACATGCTGGTTTTGAGTGGATAAAAATGAAAAAAATGTCAAAAGTGGGCACATTTTCAGCTCAAAATCCAAATTCAGTACCTAAGTACACATATTTTGAGCTTGGAATTCAAAATCAGTTCTTAAACCTACTATTTCATGTGTATTTTTGTTTCACAATGCAATTAAGATCATTTTTAGTGTTTTCAATGGTTCTTGAGTGTGCGATTTCAGCGGACAAGGCGCAAGTTATCGCGACAAACTGAACCTGGTATTTTAACCAAATTTTCCTAAAATGGCCTTATACGGTACCTTAAAAGAAAATAAAACAGTATATTTTGTCAAAATTGAACATATCTATCATCATTCCGCTGTATTCCACTTAAATGCACTTAAAATTCTTAATAAATCCTATATTTCGATTGAAAACATTTTTTTCCCCCCTTTGATAACAAAACAATAAAACATACTTGTTTGATCAAATTTATCTTATATGTCTTATCTTATAGGTTAAATATTTTAAAAATGTTTACTTTAGATATCGACTTGAGATAAAGACGAGGGTTTCCATTTCTATTTACCACTGCGCATAAAGGCCTACTTTTGATACCGTTTTTTAAAAATTGGGGGGTTTCCGTTGGTTTTTACTAGTATGCATTGTGCAATAGTTTATATATATATATATACTAGTAATATGCGGGGACATGATCATTTGCTATTTCATGTTCGAGAAAAAGTGAATTGTGTTTGAAGGTTTAAATGAGTATTTGCTTTTAAAAGAGTAAATACAATCACTGCTGCGGGTAAGTAAATTATTTTCGATTTGACATTAATTTAGTTTCGATTTAAACTTTATGTTTATAAAAAAAATATGTTCATCATCGGAGCAAAGGCCCTTTGTTTCTACATATAAAACTGTATTATAATCTAATTTGAAATATAATTCAATCACGCGCCGACACGTTATCCTGATAAAATAATTTATATATAGTTTGCTATAATCTTACCTGTCGCTTAGTGCGACATAAGATACATCTCCATAGTTACTAAATAGGGGTTCAACACAATTTCCAACACAATTTAAGGTGAACTAATTTTATAAGTGGAAGAAGGCATCAGAATGAATCTGAGTAGAACCACAGGTCAATGTATCGTACCTAGGACCACCCTACTCCCCCGCAAAAGAACAATATATTGTTTTGTATTTATGTGTTTTATATGATTATATGTTCATTTAAAAATTGATCGATAGGTGCTCCGTTGAGGCTCAAACAATAGAAGTTTATTAACAAAGCATGTAATCAAACCACCACGTTTTACTCACAAATGTTTGATCTGTTCAAAAATGCTTACTTCAAGGAACAACGTCAACGCGTTCAAGCCTGAGTTACGTACGTGTTAACATGTAAAATGTATGTCAATATTGGCTTTACGAAATAATCCCACACATTGGTAAACACAAAAGTCCCCCTTATAATAAACACTTTCAGGCCTTGCCACCTCATTTAAATAATACAGTCGCGGTTGGGGGTGGGGGGGGAGGGGGTGGTGGTGGCTTGTGTATGGTGGTCCTCGGTTCGATACGTCATAATATTTATAAAAATAATGAACATAATATAGTCATATAAAACCCATAAATACAAAAAATTGAAGGGTGGGGCTGGGGGGGGGGGGGGGGGGGGGGAGGTTTGGGTGGAGGAGTAGGTTTGGCCTAGGTACGATGTTTTGATCTCTGAGTAGAATCAGTAACTGGCAAGCTTTCTCACATAGCGTTTCCTTTGCGAGCGGGACACGAACCTACTACCTTAGCGGTGTGATGTAAATGCTCTTGAACCCTTAAACACTTGTTCTCGGAATATCTCTCTGATGTAATAAGATAAAACTTGGATGGGCATTTAGATATTACCGACGAGTAATAAAATAAAAATCTTCGAAAAGGCTCCTATGAGACGGTCTTCCGTGATTGAATAATGTAAGACGCTGTCTTAAGATCATTTGCCTCTCATCTCAGTTAGTTCGAGTCCGGCTCGGTCACGCAACTTAATATAACAAATATTGCAAGTTATTGTCGAAAGACGGTGGTGCTACTCAGACCTCTACATTCTGAGGTATTTCTCCATCATTAACACTGGATACACTATATCTACATGGCACATGGAATGTGTTAAACAGGGCGTCATACTGCCTTAAGTAACTAGAGACGTATCGGCGATAATTCTTTACACAACTTAATATTTTAACTTACGTGCAGTTTTAAGTTTAATTTTTCAAAACTAGATCCTCTCGTATATTGAAGTGGTATGCGAAAGTATAATCTGTTGTAACAACATAATCTTATGATATTATAATGGCACCTGGAAAATCCGGCTTCATTCCAAAACGACTATGGAGATTCTGGCCCCAAGATTATCCGGCCCCTGGAGAATCCGGCCCCATTTAGCATGGTCCATCCGGCCCCATATTTTTATTTTTTTATAGGATATAGGTTATTTATCATAAACAATACATACATAAAATGTATATGATTACATTAAAATATTTATGAAATACACATAAACATGGTAAACTTGATCATTTGTGTTGCACATTGTACAAACAAATCAATAGTTTGTTCATATATCACAATTATTGAAACTGTGGAAATGTAACGTTGGAAAGCAATTTGCTTTTGATTTTGTAAGATATTATGCAACAAAAACAACAACATTTACTTTTATTACACAAAGGTAACAACGTGATTCATTTTGTTTAACACATATGTTGGTATTTATCCAGGGGATAAATATCACCATTTTCAACATACTATAGATGATGGCAGATCAATACTTTTTTGATTATGCATGTGTAAATTAAGAAAAGTTGTATTAATCTACGTTGAAATTGAATACAGTAATATATTTGCCTTTGACAAAAACACACATCATTTTAACATAAAACTACATTTTCAACATGAGATATTGCATACAAACTTTAAATACGAAGTTTAGATACACTATCTAAACTGCACACCTTTAAAATACTCGTATTAAATATAATATATTCTGTTCTTTGTGTCCACGATCGTCTCATCTTATCAAATAGCTAGTTACAAACATCCCATTTTGAATTAGTTTTTCAACGTACAACACTTATTGAATAACGTATGATTATACAAACACTACAAATATGTGCACAGTAAGGTTAAGAAGTGTCTCATGGCATTTTGAATCGTAAACATTATATACCGAAATCACGCGACTGTCTACTGAACATTGAGATAAATATCTATTGAACAGAGAGCTATTATGATACTACACGATATGGAAAAATACCCGATATTTTTTCTATCATATTAACAGAAAGACGAAATTCAAATACGATTGACAATTTTGTCTCAGATTACCACAAATATACAAAATAGAATGCACTTCAATCATTTAAAAATATCTTTCAAAACTAAAGACGCATTTAAAGGTTTGCATAAATACATGCTATTTTACAAACCACCGTAACTCAAGATGACACACTCAATAGATATTAACAGGATACAATGGTGACATTATTTCCAGTTACAATACAGTTGTATTGAATGAACGCAAAATCCTTTATATCAGGAATATTTGATCCCGTTAAGTTGTTGACGTTGCTTTTCACTAAAATTAATTGCATACTATCATGTTATAGTTTACTGATAATAGGCGATCCATTTTTTTCTTGTCTTCTTTCAAGTATTTGTAATGATTAATAACAAACTTATAGCCGATATCAGAGAGAGAGAGAGAGAGAGAGAGAGATGAATATATATGTTAATAGTATGTATATATTTATATATATAATATGAGCATTAAAAAGAGGACGCTGGACACTATTTCATGCATTGTCCTTAATTTTCGTGCTACATGCCACCTTCATTCTTTAGGTGTTATATGGGAGTGATAATAAAACATGTAAGCAGATGACCGATAATCAAGCTTATTGCATTACTTTGAATTTGTATCGTTAGTGGAAGAGAAGAAATTGTTTCCTTCTGTTGAAAATAACACATACAATACATATATAAAGAAAATAACCCTTGTTCCCTGGCTGCCATGTTTTTAAACGGATCAAGTTGATTTGGGTAGAGAGTCTCCTACTGATGTTCATTTGTACAAAATTATTTGAAATCTGACCACCGGTTAGTTATTACATGAAAAACTATATCATATTCATGAAACACATATGTGACTTTGAAAAAGTGCAACATTTACGACATAAGTTGAAATATTTAAAATGAACCATTCAATTTCAATACAGTTTTAAATGTCAAACTGAGTTTGATGACACATTTGAGAACAACCTGAACTTCTATTTTCTGGTATTAATCATACATATTTATTTCGTTTCGTGTTTTTAGAGTTAAAACAATTTGCTTCAAAAGAAGTCGATTTCGATATGATACTTTCTTTGCTTCCACATCTTTTTCCTGAATATACCTGAAATAATAACAAAAATAAAATATTTCACGATTTTACTAATGCTGACCTATGCATAAATTTTACTTATATATCCTATTTATAATTATTTTATTTTCGATATATTTCTGCTTTTACATTAGATTAACATGTTAACTACAAGTAGTACTAAATAACAAAACACATCATGATATATTTCGAATCAAGCTTATTTTGCATATTATTATGTACATATTATAATATAATTTAGATTAAGAATAAAAGAGTCATACTTAACTAAATAAGATATTGTGCAGATTTGAAAAATGAAATTATCAAATGGACATACTTTTAGGACAAGGACAACATGATACCTTTTTAATTAAATAAAATACTGGCATAGTTGTAAAATTTAGCACAAATGGTGGCTATTTGGATGGATCATGTCTAGTACAAAATACCATTGTTTACCTTAAAACATGTTTTTAAACTTGCTATTATCCCAACATTTGAATTTGACCTGACCCGTTGAGTCACATAAATGATTTAGCATATAATGATCTCAATTATAGCCAACTCGTTCAAAATATTCCAGGCATCATCGAAAATCTATTCATACTACCGAACGCAGTGGTAATATCTATGGAGTATGTGATCCGGGTTCAAATCCCGTGACATACATTATGGTTTATTTTTGGTTGATTTTCCGAGCCACACTATTTTCCCAACAGAGATCCACAAATATTTTTAATTGTTATAATGTTAGTACTGAATGCTTTGAACATTTTTAGAAGCACTTTTTATTGAATGTGTCATTTATACAGACATACTAGCCAATAGCAGTATTATTTTCGCTAAAATATATATGAATATATGTAAATTTGCGTACAACTCTGTCTCCTATCATAATATTATCAATTCATTAAAAAAACGCGTTTGCATCTAATGGAAGATATTTAAAATGGAATATAAAACTCATCAACGAAAAACACAAACAAACTGCACAATTTCATTGCATGTATTGAATGAAACAACACGTTTGCTGTCGTCTCTTTGATGACTGTGACGTCACCGTGCGTCGGCTAACATCAAAGATATATTGTACGGACGAAACGTACATGATTTCAAGTCTTTGAAAAAAGTGACATGTTTATGTCGTTTCTTTTTGAAAATTGAAGCATGTTTTTGGATTGCTAAGTTAGTAATATGGAGGAGATATATCAAATTAATGGATAAGATATATCAACGGTATGTACTCTGTGAACAACTATTTTTCCAAACGTTATGGCTAACGCAAATAATTCCAGTCCGACATCAAAATAAAATCGGTCCAGGTCACTTTCCTAATTAATGTCATTAATATCATAATTAAAGTCACTGTTAAAAAACTCAAACAAACAATTAATACTGTCCATTTTTATTAAATATTTTAAAGACGCAAGCCATTTTCGGTCCGAAGTCTCAGCTTTGACCACTTTGAAAAAATAAACGTCACGAGCAAACAATTTAACACATTACGGCAAGCAAAACCGTTTTGATGAACCGATATGGGTCGCAAATCACACATCGAAGGCCTGTTATGCAGCGATAGACGCTTCCAAAAAACTCCAGGGGCGGATCAAGGATTTCAGTTAAGAGGGGGCGCGCATGTGCGGATCCAGGAATTAATGTTAGGGTTGGGGGGTATGGGGCGGCAAATTATACTTAAGTGAATGTATATATATTTATAACTTAATTCTTTTGAATAAAGGTAAACATAATAACACGTATACCTTGATTTTTTTTATAAACGTATTTATTTACAAAAAAAAATGTCGCTAGGGAGGCTCGAACGTTAAACCTCTAGATTGACAGGCGCACGCCTTACCTATTACGCTACTGCACCACTTTATATTTGTATTAGACACAATCATAGCACATCACTATCTTGTTAGGAGCAGGCCGATGGCATATTGTTTTTCTAGCTAAATATTTTTTTTAATATAACATTGAATGAAAATAGATGAAAGTTTAACATAGATTTCAGTGATGTATTGATTATTTGTTTGCCTCAGTTTGTCTACCAGTTTGGTTGTTTCTGTATCGGTGCTTTTGAAAGTTTGGTCTACGCGGTGTAGATATTTTAATTGTATACATGTTTTAGCAGACTGGTCTATTTAAAATCATTTACACATGTCATGACATGCAAATATACATACATTTTCTTCTGCGTTTGACTTTCTGCAGATGAAGATCTACATGTAAAAAAAAAGCTATTCAGCTTTTTTTTTTAATTTTTGCTCGCGTTGATGGTGCCGCCATAACAAACTTTTTTGCGTAAAATTACCAGAAACGATATAGATCTAACGCCAAGGAAAAAAACTTTAAAAAAACGACCAAACACTGGGCGACAGTAGAATATACTCAAGCATCATGCTAGAAGTAGTAAGTTTGTACGTATTTTAGGTACATCAAATATGTGCCTAATTTGTTTTAACACAAATCGTTTAGATGGTTACTTGAGTTCAGGGTGCATGTGTAGAAGAAAAACCTATGCTTACCAAATTTTAGGGGGAGCGTGCGCCCCCCCCCCCCCCCCTTTGAATCCACCCTTGAACTCCCTTACATATCTGTAATGGCTTAGTCAAAATTGACCTCCTTTTGCACAGCGGGTGACAAAACAATGGAATGTTATTGCCGCAAGGCATATTTCACAGCTTAGTAAAGCATGATAGGGGTAATTTATACGTCCGATAGAAAATATTTAGGCCCATTTTTTATTAAATTTTGAAACGAAAACCGATTTTGAACGGTAAAAATCGGTCCAAAAACCGAAAAAACGGTGATTTTAGAAGCCCTGGGCCCGGATTCTCGAAAATACTTAAGTCTTTTATTTAACTTTAACTCAAATAGTGTGCTCAATTTAGGTATAAAATTGAGCACACTATCGAGTTTAAGTAAAATAAGAGACTTTAGTATTTTTTTGAAACCGGGGCCTGGTACTGATGTGTTAAATACTTTTACATATTTCTATTGTTGATTGATATATTTGTAAGTATGTATGCCTAGTTTGTAGATATTTACAGCTATGTATTATCAAAGTGAGAAGGGCGGAGTTCACTTTATCGAAAACCGGTATGGTTGGCCGTTCAGCATATTTAAAACAGAAGGTTGGCTAAACTACTGGTCTGCTTGCTCTTATGTCTACATGTGGTTTGGATTGATAGCTGTGGGAACTATTGATGTATGAGAGATAAGATGACTGGTCACTTGGGGCCGGTCACTATTTATAATACTGGCAATCAACATTATAATGCATACTTATAATTCTGTTCTCATTGGTCAAATTGAATTAGAAGTGGCTACATGACGGAGTGTATTTTGCAAATGGATACACAATGATTTCTAAATTAACAAAATGTTTCTTACATTAATAATGAAAATTTGCCTTTTTTAATGTATACTCGACACAATGCACACGATCCTATAATAAAAACTGGCAATATCTTTATTTGAATTTAAAAAGGTTTTCAAAGATTTTTTTTTTTTATTTATAAACTTTTAAATCAACATGACATACACTCATGTATTCATCAACAGTTTTGCTAATTTTCAATCAAATAAATTAAGTACGAATTTTAAATTTAAAAAGACATCGTCACTATTTAAGCAAATACAGAAAAATCAGTGGGAATGGCCATTTTTCATTGCTGCTGGCATTTATACCGTTACTCCGGTCTTTAATGAGGTGTTTAATTAAGATCTAATGGGAGTTGTAAATAAACAAAATAGCCGTATAGATTAAGTACCAGTGCCCAGCATGTGGTGATTACTGGTATCTTGCTCGGTGATCAGATAAAAACTGCCATTTGAGTTATTTATAAATTGGTTTTTGCTTCAACTAATCTAAACATCATTCAATTTCTTGGATGGAAATTGTAGTTTGTAATCATTCTTTCTGCATATTGTCTATAATAATTTCATCAAAATACATCATAACCAAACAAATAGTTATGAAAAGCATAGCTGCTATATCTCATGTTGTTTTTCAAAGGTATGTGTGATTACTCAAGAAAAATAATATATCCCTGGTATATAGGGTTGCTAAAGTCTGCCCTCAAAACATAAGAATTTCTAGAATACCATTTACATAATCTTGGTTAATTAGATTGAATAAATTTATTGAATATTTTGCGTCATCTTTATGCCATCGAGGGCTAACAGACGATCAGTTAACCTAACCACTGTTTCCTGGGATAAATCAGTACTCGAGCACACCTCGTCTCCGCAATTAACTGATAACTTTCCCACTTGAAACAATGGTGAGAGACGAATGATAATGAGACACAATGTCGTATATCAATTAATAAGGTTTTAAATAAAGCAAAGATTTGTATCTATATGCAAATTAAAGTGGTTGGGGGTAAATCAATACGAAATTAGGTGCACATATCAGTCAATGCTAGAACATATTAAAGATTATTTTACATATAAACAACAACTCTTTGTATATAACTATGATGTAAACAGTACTCTAGCATTTGTACATTTACATCTAAAATACACTTTGTCAGCATGTAGAGAGACGACCAGATTGGTTCCAATGTTTTTAGGCTTGGAATGAACTATACCCCTGCAAAATCTATTGCGATAAGCTATTTGTTTGGTGCGTTATATAGCTGAGCTGTCGGTTCAAAGGTTGGCCATCCTTATGTGTGAAAAATAACTTTAAGGAGTAATTTGAAGACGTGCTTGTTGGGACAAATACAAATCACTCTATAACTGGCATTACACCTTCATGGATTCTGATTCGGAAGTAGTGAATATAGTTTAAATTTCCTTATTGTTCCCGGTCTACCCTGCTCTCTAGTTTTCTTTTCCCACTAAATGATAAAGTTTAGTCACACGCAGTGAATGAATAAAAAGCTGGCAGGGATCTCGTCCTCTGTTTATTAAATTGATATGAAACGGTATGCATACAAGAAGTATTTTTACAGTTCTAAACCCGACCCAATCCACATTCAAACCAGCCTATGAACTTAAATCAACGATTTATACCAGGACATATGTATCAACTGTTTTATCATGATATTCCCTATACATTTAGTAGCAGATCATAGCTGTGCTTGTTTGAAACACATATACTGCATATTGTCTACAGACTGACTAGAAGATATTGAACTAGTTGTTCCTGTTTGTCATCAACGCCAAGAAATGCGTCCCGGTTGTCAGGGAAATTGGAGCTTTGCATAACTTTCCTATCGTAGATCAGGTTAAAGACTACCATGCACATACTTATACCTACCAATCTGCTTACATCGGAGAGTTCTCTTCTTATTCTTATGGTTTTAACAAATTTTAACCATGATTTTGGGGATGTATAGCAGTTATGTACTTCACTTAGGCTGTCACCAAGCCAAGAAAACATCTTTATTGTACACTGGGTTTAATTTTAAGTTCAGATTTGATCCTGGTGTTTTTGGTGTCAGGATATATTTATATATCGCACTTGGCTTGACAAGCGGGTTGTAGTGACTTGGATATAATTGGCCACTCATGACAGAGTTCAAATCCATTTGCCATTTCCCTTTAATTCCCATATGTACAAACTGTCAGCCAATCAGCAATTTTCAGCAAGCATTTACTACAAAAGATTAAAAGGATTAGATGAACAATTTACTTAAATTGCAATCGGATTAAAATCATTTATTATGAAAAGAGGGGGAATTAAAATACAACAAAAACTTAATAAACTTTTATCAATATATTTCATAATTTGTTTGGCAGAAACTGGACATGGCTGATTATTTCTATTAAGTATATATTTAATCTTTATTTCAGTCTCATCTATGTACATCGCAATAACAATAACATTAATATCATACAGTATATGTACATAGCCATTCAAATATATAAATTACAAGAGACTATCACACAATGCAAAATACAATTATTTATTCACATAATAAGACTATGTGTAATGCTGTAAATCGATTTATTAAAAAGGGTTAATATAAACAACATTTTAAAATTCTAAGTATTCATGAATGTGAATCCGCTGTTGGGGAATTTTTTTATCAGTCATTATATAATGTTATTATCCTTGTGATATTTGTTTTCACGCACATACATGTATGGAATCCCCAACAGCGGATTCTCATTCAATACAACCTGAATAACAGGAAAATGGTATAAAACCTTGTGATATCTTGTGTCTACCCTACTGCAAGATTCAGTTTATAGTCTATATACTTCTGCTAGGCTATAAGCCGGGGCTAGAGGAGTGTGGGTTGTTGCAATTTCATTACCCGGTATAAACAGACTCAATACAAGAAAATAACGGTGGAACCGATGGATGCTCCGCCAAGTGAGTGTTTGACTCTGTACCATATGGTTATGATATTGAAGGGGGAAGTAACTGTGAGAGCTCTAAAGAGAAGTCAATACATTATTTTTATTTCGTGATATAATACATTGTACAACATACTTTGAAATAGGTCATTATGACCCGTGATCAAACATTTCAGCAAATTGTTATTACAAATATACATTCAATGATGGATATAATTACTGATTTCATTATAAAGATTCAGTTGTTACATATGGCATATTAATACATGTGCTAGTTTATCAAACACTGCACCACTTTAGTTTCTGTATGCTAACATATTTATATTAAAATGAATTGTACTGATCAAGTACTTATATAATGATTGGGTGTATATACATGTACATACATAGTCTTTATGTATGTAGTTGCATGAAGAAGTCGTTGTCTGGAAAATGTTAATGTATAACATTTTGTATTAGCAAAAATTGATACGGTGTACTCGTTATTGAACACCCATCCAGTACTGAATGACCATCTCCATTTTCACAGGAAATAATAGACTTTTGAAGGACACAAAACATCACCTTTCAGTCGTTAGAATGAATGTAAATCAGAAGTGTAAAAGTGTTTTATAAGAGAAATGTGATTTTAACTACTGAATTAAATGCCCCTTTTTGGGAAAGGTAACGTCCTTGAGTGTTTAATTGGGATTATACGCAAGTTGTAATGTTAAATATACACACCATTATAGTAAGGATTGCAGTTTGTTACCTATCCAATCATGGCTGTCTGTTAGTCACAGAAGGCTATAACTTTAGCTGGTTATAAGCTATCAGATGCATATGTAGGCGTTTGCCTAATCTGTATTTTCTGAATTAGGTATTATACAGATTATACGGCTCTGCACTTGACAGAACTCATTCGCAAATTATTGAACCGCAACAAAATGACAATATACGCATATCCGAGCTAGTTTTACAAAATTAAAACCAGAAGTTGTAGCGAAACAGCGTCATGGAGACGATATGCACATCTTCACTTGGTAATGATACATCCTAGCAAGTTTTATAAAATTCAAACCAGAGGTTGTAGAGAAATAGAGCTGACAAGAATTTGGCCACAGACAGAATGAAAGGGCCATAACTCCGTGAAAACAACATCGAACCGGAACACAAACATAGCAAGTTTCATAAAATTCCAACCTGAGGTTGTAGAGAAATAGCATGGACAAGAATTGGTCACAGACTCAATGAAAGGGCCATAACTTCGTGAAAAATCATCGAACCGGAACACAAAGACAATAAGAGCATCTCCACTTGGTGGTGATGCATCTTAGCAAGATTCATAAAATTCCAAAATGGGGTTGTAGAGAAATAGCGCGGACAAGAATTTGGTCACAGACAGAAGCAAAGGGCAATAACTCCTTGAAAAATCATCAAACCGGAACACAAAGACAATATGCGCATCTCCATTTAGTAGTGATGCATCCTAGCAAGTTTCATAAAATTTCAACATGGGACTGTTGAGAAATAGCGCGGACAAGAATTTGGTCACACAGAATCAAAGGGCCAAAACTCCGTGAAAAATCATCGAATTGGAACACAAAGACAATATGTGCATCTGTACTTGGTAGTGATACATCCTAGCAAGTTCCATAAAATTCCAACCAGAGATTGTAGAGAAATAGCCCGGACAATAACTTGGGGAAGCACAGACGCACGCAAGCACGCACGGACGAAGCGGCGACTATATGCTTCCCCCATTTGGGGGAGCATAAAAACCAAGTATGGTAGGTTGTCACTTGGTTTTCAAAGAATCCTTTATCATATCAGATATTAATTTATAAGCCATACTCTCTCTCTCTCTCTCTCTCTCTCTCTCTCTCTCTCTCTTTCTCTCTCTCTCTCTCTCTCTCTCTCTCTCTCTCTCTCTCTCTCTCTCTCTCTCATCATTCTTGTTTGGAGTTTTATTTTGTATATGATTAAGGAATTAACTGACGTCTCATTTTGTACTTTACATTTGACTAAATAGTTTAACTAATGTCTAAAAATACACTAAAACTGCGCAATACACGAACATTGTAATCCAAAACTTCTGAGATTGAAATCAAGATAAAATGAATGAATTTGTAGGTAAACAATCTTAAAGTTATTCGAACATTCTATACGTGTCTATTTTATGAATGATTCATACTGATACCAGTGTCATTATAATATAAAAAAAAATAAGGAAAATATTATTAGATATCTTAACTGTTGAAGTGTTTATATTTAGGCTTTTACCTGCTTTACTGAAATTATTTACTTTTAAACTGAACAAGAGAGAAAGAAAACTGACCCCGGTTAGCGCCGTCTGCATCACGTCTGACTATCAATTCAGGGTTCTTGAGTTTAGATCCCCAGCTTGACCACAATTTCCATGATTATTGATAAACGACATTGTGCCTCATTGTCATTCGTCTCCCATCACTGATCAAGTGGAAAGAGAATCATTTACTTGCCGATATAGGGTGTGCTCGAGTAATGGTTAACCTTCCAGAATTCAGGAAGGAATCAGGAAACTGAGCGTCTGATAGCCATTGATGCAAATTCATGACCCAAAATATTGAAGCAAATATAAACTGTAAGCAACTATCTGCTAGTTTAATAAATCCATATTTTAGCTTCTGAATACTTTTTTAGTAGCATGTTTGACTATATAATTCATGAGATCAGATGTTGCAGGGCCCTGTTAGCTCTGTCGGTAGCGTGTCTGACTATCAATCCAGGTGTCGTGACTTCGAATCACCGCCCGACCACAGCCTCCGTGAATCATATACGACATTGCGTATCATACCCATTTGTCTCTCAACGCTGATTCAAGTGGGACATTTATCAGTTAATTGCGTAGATGGGATATGCTCGAGTACTGGTTAACATACCAGAGTCCCAGGAAACAGTGGTTAGATTAACTGATCGTCTGTTAGCCCTAGATGGCATAAAATGACGCTTACTATTCAATCAATCAACAACAACAACAACAACAACAACGACGATCATGAATCGCAACAGCAAATGATGGCTACAACAGAAATAATCACATGAGGGTATCGGAAGAATTCACACAAACATTTCATAAACAAATGTGATATTGTGAAATCCCGGCGGGAGCAGTGAGATTTTCTTGTTAAATCATTAGTAATTAAATGTATCAAGTTAAATACTTCAAGCGGGTACAAAGTTAAACAAATGATGGAGTATAGCAATTTTGTTCAATTTTATACGTAAAATCAAATGGGGTTTCGTCATTGTTATAGGTTTAGAATTTATAGTTACCCGATGAACAATAGATTAGGTTATATAGCGCATAATTTTACAATAAGACATTGTGTTTCTTTAATGAAAACACCATACAATCGACATCCACACAAAAAAAACACGCATACAACAAATGCCTATAATCTGTTGGCCTCGACGTGGGTGTAAATAGGGATTGGATGCACGAGGATCACGGTTTACTATCAGTATTTTGTGAATGAAATTTATAAACGAGAAAATAGTTGACAAAAAGAAACCATGTGACTTAAACAAATAAGGAGTATGACCAAATAAAACCGCCGATTGATTAAAATAACTGATAATTTGAAGAAATAAACGGACGGATTTTTATGGAAGTTTACAATTCTACGACTTTTGTTTGGATTTGATGAATCAATTACTACCTGTGTTTTTCATTGGGTATATTTTAAATCGCAGTATAGTGTTGTGATCGTGATAAAGTGTGGTTTTAATAAAGGGGAATAGCTGCACGAAATTCAGTTAAGGTAAGTCTATTTGAAAGTTTTAATAAGATGCTCGGCAAATTCACTCAATTTAAAACTCTAGGGTTGTCTGATTGCAATAGTTCCCGATATTTCAATTTATTTGGATGCGTACGGAAATATTTGTTGATGTACTTTAATCGTTGATCATTAAAGTAATAACAGACAAGTTGAGTGGGACCGGTCACATAAATAAATACTTTTGGCCTTGTTATACATATTTCTTTTTATACGACAGTCTCGTCCGAACCAAGGTCGGTCAGTGCGGAATTTACTATTGGTGTTTACATGATTACTAGTATTGACCTTGTTTACAGACGGCTGGTTACAACTTTTACGCGACGGGAATGTTTTGCATGGTAATTTGTAGAAAATATCGGATAGTTTACTTGTTACAATATTAGTTATGAACTCAATCTTTTTATCATTTTGCCATTTTGGGTGGGTTCGACAGCTGGACTTCACATTGTTCTCTTCGATTAGTAATTCCATCCATAAAACATAATCTGATTCTGAGGCAATACTTTCAGAAAGAAGTGATATATTGTTACTAATAAAAACTCCGATACCTACAGATTTGCGCCGGTATTTTTGTTTTCTTGGCTGGTTGTAGAATGTCAATTACATCATATTCATCAAGTTTACATGCTGAGCAACATAATATATCAAAGTTATAAATCATATCAACAAATTCATTATAGTGTAAGCGTTGTTTTTAACCACATACATTAAGGGAACCAATCCGTAGAATTTCACCATTAAACACTGTCCCCTGTCTGTCCTAAGATTGACTCTCCACAATGGGGATAGGCGGCTGTTCACCGCCGGAAGCACTTCCTCCAGAATGATCACCGGGGGGATCCGATTGGGTCACCAATGATAGCGGCGGCAGTGGGGGCGGCATATTGACGGACGACTTGCCGCCTCTAGCAGATTTACCCTTAGCTCCGGATTTAGAGGCGGTTCGTGGGGTATATTTTGGTGATGCCCGTGGCGTTTGCCTACCACGGCCCCGGCCTCTAGTAGTTGACGTCGTGCGCTGTGGTTGTGAATGAGGCTGCACCAAGTCGTTATCTGACTCGGCTTCCAAAAATTTTATGTGAGAAAGTTTCCAGTTACTTGTGGAAGGACGATGGTTCTACTCAGTCTGACTCAGTCTGACTCAGTCTATTGTCTTCCTCCACCAGTAAAACTGGATATGCCATATATAACCTGAAATGTGTTGAAAATGGCGTTAAACCCCATTCAAAAAAAAACAACAAAAAAAACTGACTCGGCTTCCGTTTCGAAGTCGGTGTCGGTAGCACTTTGTGTAACGGTTATGTCTGTCGAGCCCTGAGTAGTCACGGGCATTGTACCAACTGAACTAGAATGGGTGGAGGTCTCAATATTGATCGATGGTCCAGCTGTACTGGGTTGGTGTAAAGAATTATAGCTTTCAATAAGTGATCTTAAAATGTTACTACTACTACTACGATAGCTACATTTGCTATAAATGCAACACATGTTACGACTACTACTACGATTGCTACACTTGCTGTTAGTGCAACACATATTACAACTACTACTACGATTGCTACACTTGCTGCTAGTGCAACATATGCTACAGCTACTACTACGATTGCTGCACTTGCTGTTAGTGCAACACATGCTACAACTACTACTACCATTACTACACTTGCTGTTAGTGCAACACATGCTACAATTACTACTATGATTGCTACATTTGCTGTTAGTGCAACACATGTTACAACCGCAATTACGATTGCTACATTTGCTGTTAGTGCAACACATGTTACAACTACTGCTACGAATCTACATTTGATGGTAGTGCAACAAATGTTACAACTACTACTACGAATGCTACATTTGCAGGTAGTGCAACACATGTTACAACTACTACAAAAATTGCTACACTTGCTGTTAGTGCAACACATGTTACAGGTACAACAACAATTGCTACACTTGATGTTAGTGCAACACATGTTACAGGTACAACAACAATTGCTACACTTGATGTTAGCGCAACACATGTTACAGGTACAACAACAATTGCTACACTTGATGTTAGTGAAACACATATTACAACAACTACTAAAATTGATATACTTGCTATTAGTGCAGCACATGTTACAGTTACTACTAAAATTGCTACAACTACTATTACGATTGCTTCATTTGCTGTTAGTGCAACACATGCTACAGCTACTACTACGATTGCTACACTTGCTGTTAGTGCAGCACCTGTTACAACTACAATTGCAACACTTGCTATAAGTGCAGCACATGTTACAGCTACTACTACGATACCTACATTTGTTGTTAGTGCAACGCATGTTACAAAAGTTACTACTACTACGATAGCTACATAAGCTATTACTGCAACACATACTACAGCTACTACTACGATTGCTACATTTGCTGTTAGTGCAACACATCTTACAATTACTACTACGATTGCTACACTTGCTGTTAGTGCAACACATGCTACAACTACTACTACCAATACTACACTTGCTGTTAGTGCAACACATGTTAAAACTACTACTACGAGTCTACATTTGCTGTTAGTGCAACACATGCTACAGCTTCTGCTACGATGCTACAGTTGCTGTTAGTGCAACACATGCTACAACTACTACTACCAATACTACACTTGCTGTTAGTGCAACACATGCTACAACTACTACTATGATTGCTACTTTTGCTGATAGTGCAACACATGTTGCAGCTACTACTACGATAGCTACATTAGCTATTAGTGCAACACATACTACAGCTACTACTACGATTGCTACATTTGCTGTAAGGGTAACACATGTTACAACTACTACTACGATTGGTACACTTGCTGTTAGTGCAAAACATGTAAAGGCGACTACTACAATTGCTATATTTGCTGTTAGTGCAACACATGTTACAACTACTACTACAATTGGTACATTTGCTGTTAGTGAAACACATGTTAAAACTACTACTAAGATTGCTACATTTGCTGTTAGTGCAACACATGTTACAACTACTACTACAATTGCTACATTTGCTGTTAGTGCAACACATGTTAAAAATACTACTACAATTGCTGTTAGTGCAGCACATGTTACATCTACTACTACGATTGCTACATTTGGTGTCAGTGCAACACATTTTACAACTACTACTGTGATTGCTACACTTGCTGTTAGTGCAACACATGTTATAACAACTTCTACAATTGCTAGATTTGCTGTTAGAGAAACACATGCTACAGCTAAAACTACGACTGCTACATTTGCTGTTAGTGCAACATATGCAACAACTACTACTACGAATGCTACATTTGCTGTTAGTGCAACACATGCTACAGCTTCTGTTACGATTGCTACAGTTGCTGTTAGTGCAACATATGCTACAACTACTTCTACCATTACTACACTTGCTGTTAGTGCAACACATGCTACAACTACTACTATTTTTGCTACTTTTGCTGTTAGTGCAACACATGTTACAACTACTACTACGATTCTACATTTGCTGGTAGTGCAACACATGTTACAACTACTACTACAATTGCTACATTTGCTGGTAGAGCAACACATGTTACAACTACTACAAACATTTCTACACTTGCTATAAGTGTAACACATAATACAGGTACAACAACAATTGATACACTTGATGTTAGTGCAACACCTTTTACAGGTACAACAACAATTGCTACACTTGATTTTAGTGCAACACATGTTACAGATACAACAACAATTGCTACACTTGATGCTAGTGCAACACATGTTACAGGTACAACAACAATTGCTAGAGTTGATGTTAGTGCAACACAAATTACAACAACTACTACAATTGATATACTTGCTGCTAGTGCAGCACTTGTTACAGTTACTACTAAAATTGTTACAGCTACTATTAAGATTGCTACATTTGCTGTTAGTGCAACACATGCTACAGCTACTACTACGATTGCTACACTTGCTGTTAGTGCAACGCATGTTACAACAGTTACTACTACTACGATAGCTACATTAGCTATTACTGCAACACATACTACAGCTACTACTACGATTGCTACATTTGCTGTTAGTGGAACACATGTTACAATTACTACTACGATTCCTACACTTGCTGTTAGTGCAACACATGTAACAACGACTACTATGATTGCTATATTTGCTGTTAGTGCAACACATGTTACAACTACTACTACAATTGCTACATTTGCTGTTAGTGCAACACATGTTAAAACTACTACTACGATTGCTACATTTGCTGTTAGTGCAACACATGTTACAATTACTACTACAATTACTACATTTGCTGTTAGTGAAACACATGTTAAAATTACTACTACAATTGCTGTTAGTGCAGCACATGTTACAACTACTACTACGATTACTACATTTGTTGTTAGTGCAACACATGCTACATCAACTACTACGAGTGCTACATTTGCTGTTAGTGCAACACATGCTACAGCTTGTGCTACAATTGCTACAGTTGCTGTTAGTGCAATACATGCTACAACTACTACTACCATTACTACACTTGCTGTTAGTGCAACACATGCTACAACTACAACTATGATTGCTACTTTTACTGTTAGTGCAACACATGTTACAGCTACTACTACGATACTACATTAGCTATTAGTGCAACACATACTACATCTACTACTACGATTGCTACATTTGCTGTAAGGGTAACACATGTTACAACTACAACTACGATTGGTACACTTGCTGTTAGTGCAAAACATGTAACAACGACTACTACAATTGCTATATTTGCTGTTAGTGCAACACATGTTACAACTACTTCTACAATTGCTACATTTGCTGTTAGTGCAACACATGTTAAAACTACTACTAAGATTGCTACATTTCCTGTTAGTGCAACACATGTTACAACTACTACTACAATTGCTACATTTGCTGTTAGTGCAACACATGTTAAAAATACTACTACAATTGCTGTTAGTGCAGCACATGTTACATCTACTACTACGATTGCTACATTTGGTGTCAGTGCAACACATGTTACAACTACTACTTTGATTGCTACACTTGCTGTTAGTGCAACACATTTTATAACAACTTCTACAATTGCTAGATTTGCTGTTAGAGTAACACATGCTACAGCTAAATCTACGACTGCTAAATTTGCTTTTAGTGCAACACATGCAACAACTTCTACTACGAATGCTACATTTGCTGTTAGTGCAACACATATTACAGCTTCTGTTACGATTGCTTCAGTTGCTGTTAGTGCAACATATGCTACAACTACCTCTACCATTATTACACTTGCTGTTAGTGCAACACATGCTACAACTACTACTATGATTGCTACTTTTGCTGTTAGTGCAACACATGTTACAACCACTACTACGGTTGTATATTTGCTATTAGTGCAACACATGTTACTACTACTACTACGATTCTATATTTGCTGGTAGTGCAACACATGTTACAACTACTACTACGATTGCTACATTTGCTGGTAGAGCAACACATGTTACAACTACTACAGAAATTGCTACACTTGCTGTAAGTGCAACACATGTTACAGATACAACAACAATTGATACACTTGATGTTAGTGCAACACATGTTACTTGTACAACAACAATTGCTACACTTGATTTTAGTGCAAAACATGTTACAGGTATAACAACAATTGCTACACTTGATGTTAGTGCAACACATATTACAACAAATACTACAATTGATACACATGCTGTTAGTGCAGCACATGTTACAGTTACTACTAAAATTGTTACAGCTACTATTACGATTGCTACATTTGCTGTTAGTGCAACACATGCTACAGCTTCTACTACGATTGCTACACTTGCTGTTAGTGCAGCACATGTTACAACTACAATTACAACACTTGCTGTTAGTGCAGCACATGTTACAGCTACTACTACAATTGCCACATTAGCTATTAGTGCAACACATACTACAGCTACTACTACGATTGCTACATTTGCTGTTAGTGCAACACATGTTACAACTACTACTACGATTGCTACACTTGCTGTTAGTGCAAAACATGTAACAACGACTACTACGATTGCTATATTTGCTGTAAGTGCAAAACATGTTACAACTACTACTACAATTGCTACATTTGCTGTTAGTGCAACACATGTTAAAACTACTACTACGATTGCTACATTTGCTGTTTGTGCAACACATGTTACAACAACTACTACAATTGCTACATTTGCTGTTAGTGCAACACATGTTAAAAATACTACTACAATTGCTGTTATTGCAACACATGTTACAACAACTACTACTACGATTGCTATATTTGTTGTTAGTGCAACACATGCTACAGCTACTACTACGAGTGCTACATTTGCTGTTATTGCAACACATCTACAGCTTCTGCTTCACTTGCCGTTAGTGCAACACATGTTACAACTATTACTACGATTGCTACTTTTGCTGTTAGTGCAATACATGTCACAGCTACTATTACGATTGCTACACATACTGTTAGTGCAACACATTTTACAACTACTTCTACGAATGCTACATTTGCTGTTAGTGCAACACATGCAACAACTGCTAATACGATTGCTACATTTGCTTTTAGTGCAACACATGCAACAACTACTACTACGATTGCTACATTTGCTGTTAGTGCAACACATGTTACAACTACTTCTACGATTGCTACATTTGCTGTTAGTGCAACACATGTATCATCTACTACTACGATTGCTACATTTGCTGTTAGTGCGACACATGTATCAACTACTACTACGATTGCTACATTTGCTGTTAGTGCAACACATGTAACAATTACTTCTATAATTGCTACATTTGCTGTCAGTGCAACACATGTTACAACAACTACTACAATTGCTATATTTGCTGTTAGTGCAACACATGTAACAACTACTACTAAGATTGATATACTTGCTGTAAGTGCAGCACATGTTACAACAACTACTACAATTGCTACATTTGCTGTTAGTTCAACACATGTATCAACTATTACTACGATTGCTACATTTGCTGTTAGTGCAACACATGTAACAACTACTACTACGATTGCTACATTTGCTGTTAGTGCAACACATGTTACAACAACTACAACAATTGCTACATTAACTGTTGGTGCAACACATGCTACAGCTACTACTTATATTGATACACTTGCTGTAAGTGCAGCACATGTTACAACAACTACTACATTTGCTGTTAATGCAACACATGTATCAACTACTACTACGATTGCTACATTTGCTGTTAGTGCAACACATGCTACAGCTACTACTTAGATTGATACACTTGCTGTAAGTGCAGCACATGCTACAACTACTACTACAATTGCTACACTTGCTGTTAGTGCAACACATGCTACTACAACTACTACAATTGATACACTTGCTGTTAGTGCAACACATGTAACAACTACTACTACAATTGCTACACTTGCTGTTAGTGCAACGGATGTTACAATAGTTACTACTACTACGGTAGCTATATTTGCTGTTAGTGCAACACATGTAACAACTACTACTATGATTGCTACACTTGCTGTTAGTGCAACATATGTTACAACATCTACTACGATTGCTATATATATATAAAGACATATGGTCTTTTTTGGGGTCTTTGAATGACACCTTGGTGTGGGGTTTCTTCAAGGGCCCACATTTTCTATATATAACGTATATATATAGCCCTTATAAGCTAGTATCGTAAATGAATGCTGATGCCCCACAGGATATACATATTTCCTTATATATATAGACCACATAAAAGCTTTTATGGCTCCTGTTACAAATTTCAACAGTTAGATAGCGATAAATGACTCAGATTGTGCTCAAGTTTTAACATTTTTATGTTGCAAATGAACCCAAAACTTCATAGCTTGTATGTTTACAAGCAAAATTAAAATCAAAGTTATTAACTTTATGCTTCTAAATCTCTTGGTTTGGGACTGGGATGAGGCCCAGTTTACTAAATCTGTATAAGGGAAATCTGACAAAATACGTTATTTCTTATGACTGAATAGACTTCTGCGAATTTTTTTATGTGATATGATGTTGCTGACACAACGGTTAATACCCGTGTGAACTTCATGGTCCCCTACCTTCCACCCCCCACCCCCTCCTGCGTATGATTATTAACATTCTTTATGAAAATTGTGACTTTCATGACCCCCAGTTGGGAGTGGGGCTACTTTATTAAATCTATATAAGAGAAACAGACAAAAACCATCATTTTTGATGACTGAATAGTTTTTTAATGGTTTTTGGTGTAATTTTTGAGTGTCCCACACCCTCTGTAACCTTGGTCCAAAACAGTCGAATTTAAAGCAAACTTTAAAAATCTTTTTTATTATAGGAAGCACTAGAAAACAATTTTCAAGCATAGTTAATGAGGCCTAGGAGTCCGTCATAAAAACTGTGATTTTCATGTCCTCGGGTGTCATGGTTTGACCCTTGCGGTAGGTACTACTTGCCTAAATCTGTATAAGATTACGTGATGTCATATGTTGATGCAGATCGTGAGATGTTCAAAATCCTTGTTTGGATTTTTGCCGCTTTCCGAAAGACAAAATATGGAAAATAAGTTCATATCGCTTATGTCATCAAGGATAATCAGGTGACCATTAAGGCCCATGGGCCTCTTGTTATGAAAAGTGATGTCCTGCTATATGTATGTACAATGATAATATCATAATAAAAGAATAAACCTACACTTTTGCAGATTAATCTACAAATAATGCAGCTTGTTGGTGGCAAAATGTCACAAAAGGAATAGTGTACATGGCTGCAATATTAAAATCAAAGGTATGAAAGGCATTAAGGAAGGCTCGCTGTTTGTGTTAATTCGAAAATGTAGGTTCGGAAATTAGAAAACTTAGTTAGATTTCTGAAATGTTAAGTAAGAAGGTAATTCATTGGGATTTAGAAAATAATGTGGTGTGTTTGATATTTCTTTTGTGTATCTATATAAATAATCTCCTGCATACAAAACAGAATCAATATAAACACTTTCCAACAGTAGCTATCAAACGGTTTTAATAACGCATTTGCAAAAAAATGTCAAACAACATGGTACACACTGTCTTCCCTGTGAAAATTGACTGAATATTCGATGACCCTGGTGAAAATTGCCATTTACAGGGAATTTTGTAAACTGGTAACGTGGTGGTCCAGGATTCCTTTCCACATCTCCACATAAAATCAACATAACAATTATCAACATGAACAACCTATATGAAAGCTTGACAAACAAACCTTCATATTCTGACGTTTGACTTTTTGATAGATTATTGATCGACACATAAATACTACCAATTTTACATCTCCACTGCTCAATATCTTTCCCCATTATTTCATAAAAAAAAGAAGGATGTACCGCTTTAAAGTGCCTTTTAATAATGTGCAAACAATCACCAATAATGAATGATTAATTGTTTATTTAAAAAAATAGTTAAATTCTTGGAAAAACACAAATATACAATTCAAATGAGTCATCTGAACTCTTAACTTGTCCAACTCCTCAAGCAAGAATTTCAACGTTTCAGCTCCAGATATTCATTATGTTTTAACTTGAACTCCAGATTATGATTTTCCAATGATCATCTTCAGGCTGGCAATCATATATTTTGTGCTACAACTCCAGTCAATTTTAATATCTCCAGTCCGTCGTAAATTTTGCATTTGTAAATCTATACATCCGTCAAATGAGTATATAGTGATATATGTTTCCATTTTATATATTTAATAGAACTCAACTGAGGTCGAAAAAAAAGGCGATTGTGTTGCTATAATTTGGACGTCAAAAAATGATAAATTAAAATCCATGTTGAAAATTATATATAAAGACAACTGGTTAGTTATGAGGTCAAAATTTCAAATCTGGTTCCTGGGTTTTGTCGAACGCCCCATAATTAGTTACTATATAGATACTAGTAAACATATAACCCATAGCGTGCTTTCATATATATGCATATATATGCCTTGTAACTAAACTAGACCGACTTGTGGATGTTTGGTACATACGACAACGTAAGCGGAAATATATCGATTATGTGATGCATCAATTGTGGGGTCCTGTACAGAACCCGCTTCCTCAAAGAAATATTAGGAACATAGACGTATGAGCGGGGGTGGGGGGGGGGGGGGGGGGGGGGGCGGGGTGTGCGCCATCATGCATTTGATGCTTATCTTGTGTAATTTAGGTACCTATCGTGTGGTCTCCATGCCGTTGGTGCTTTTCTTATGTAATTTAAGTACCAAACGTGTGGTTCTCATGTTGTTAGTTCTTTAATTGTGTAATTTAGGTACCAGTCGTGTGCATATCATAAAGTTGGTGCTTGTCTTGTGTAATACAGGTACCAAGCGTGTGCATATTATGCCATTGGTGCCTGTCTTGGGTATTTTAGGTATCAAATGTGTGGTTCTCTTATGCGGTTGTTGACTGTCTTGTGTATTTTAAGTACCATACACGTGCTTATCATGCAAGTAAGGCTTGTCGTTTGCAATTTAGGCATCAAACGTGTTTTTATCATGCAGTTAGTACTTGCCTTGTGTTATTTAGGCATCAAACGTGTGCTTGCCATGCATTTAGTGCTTGCCTTGTGCTATTTAGGTGCCAAACGTGTGCTTATCATGCAGTTAGTGCTTGCCTTGTGTTATTTAGGTATCAAACGTGTGCTTATCATGCAGTTAATGCTTGCCTTGTGTTATATAGGTACCAAACGTGTGCTTATCATGCAGTTAGTGATTGCCTTGTGTAATTTAGGTACCAAACGTGTGGACCTGACGCCGTTGGTGATTTTCTTGTCTATTTTAGGTACCAAACGTTTGTTTTTCATTTCGTTGGTGCTTCTACTGTGTAACTTAGGTACCAAACACGTGCTTATCATGTAAGTAGCGCTTGTCTTATGTAATTAAGGTACCAAAAGTGTTATTCTCATGGCCTTGATGCTTTGTGTTATTTAGGTACCAAACGTGTGCTTATCATGCAGTTGGTGCTTGTCGTTTTTAATTTACCTACTTAACGTTTGTTTCTCATTCCGTTTATGCTTTAATTGTATAATAGGGACCAAACGTGTGCTTAGCATGCAGTTTGTGTTTGTCTTATGTATTGTAGGTACCAAACGTGTGGTTCTCATTCCGTTGGTGATTTTATTGTGTAATTTAGGTACCAAATGTGTGGTTTTCAAGTAGTTGGTTCTTGTCTTGTGTTATTTAAGTACCAAATACGTGCTTATCATGCAGGTAGCGCTTGTCTTATGTAAAAAATAGTACTAAACGTGTGATTCTCATGTCATTGATGCATGTGCTTATCATACAGTTGGTGATTGTCTCGTGTAGTTAAGTACTAAACGTGTGGATCTCACGTCGTTGGTGATCGAAGTTTTGGTTAACACAAAATATAAGTTTGCCTTTTGTAAATAGGTTACTAACATTTTCCTTAAGCGCCTGATTCGTGGAGTGCTTGGTACATAGAGCATCGGACCGATTGGGGAGACGCGGATTCGATACCCCGCAACGGCTATGTGTAATGTCTTTGAGCAAGACCTTTTATCCGCATATGTTTAAATAAGTTTAAATAATATTTTTCTCGGTGTAATGAAGTTACCGACGTGTGTTTTTTCATGGTGTTGATTAAGTCATAGATACTGGTACTGGTGTGTTTGTGTAGTAAGGTTTTGAACACAAAGGTGTATAGGGAGAGAACATAAAAGGAGAAAGTGAAAATGAGGATAAAGTGACTTCAAACCCAGGAGTTGCAGGTTCGATCCCCGCTCCTACGTAAAAAAAATACTTATCAGTCTTTCGGATGAGACTTTAACACAAATGGAGATCCCATGTATCGGTTCTTTCACCGGGCATGTTAAAGACTCGGGAACACTACAAAAAGGTATTCTGTGTCTCTGCACTATCATCTAAAACTCTAAAAATTACTAATACTCTTCTGGAGGCGTCGCCAATAGAGAAAACGGTGACGACGATAAATGGAAATATCAACAACATGATAAAGTTATGGGTTTGGAAGAATATTAGAACACGTAATGACGACAGAGAAAGAAAGATAGGTGATTAAGAGAGAGAGAGAGAGAGAGAGAGAGAGAGAGAGAGAGAGAGAGAGACAGACAGACAGACAGACAGACAGACACGATAATGGGATGCTCATGTCTCATATATACAAATATTTAATTTTGGAATGAATGAATGAATTGTAAGAGAATAGTCAGCAACAAAACCGTAATAAAAGTTATTTAAAATCATATAAGTACGAGACATTGAGATATTTTGTGTTTTGGATTTAAAACCAAATATAAAACTACATTAACGTCTGCATAAATATATACTATAAAGAAACGCTTTCTGTTCAATTTGTGCAGTTCGTGTGAATATCTATTACATTTGTTCAAAAGATAGTGTCAGAGTTTTATAATAGTATGCGTAATACTAGCTGTCATTCTTTGTACAATGACACCTGTTGAGCAGGCAGGCAGGCAGGCAGGCAGGCAGGCAGAGAGGAGAGAATTTAAGAAACATAGGAGGAGCTCCCTAAAGGTAAATCGATTGTTTATTGATTAGTTTTATATACAGTAGAACTTTGATGGCATTGTTTCATTGTTTAACATCAAACCAAATATGTATATGCATATACATCGAAATAGGATTTTGTTCGGGACTAGATAAGTGGTTCGAAATATATATGGTGTTCTAGCCATCCGTGTTCGAGCTAACGAAGTTCTACTGTATACTCACCTTCCGTAAGTCACTTATTCAAATGATTATGACAACATCCGTAATTGACTAACTGGTTAAAAATGCAAATCTCTACAATAACATAATTGACTTGTTTACAAGTAGAGACAACCATAACCTTGTACTTTTCTACAGGTAAGGAAGCCTTGATATTGATATGAATTATTTTCCACATTGTAGTGTTATGCAAAGCGTTTCTGTGTATGTCACATTAACCTTTCACTTTACTGCAGTTAAGGAAGTCTTGACATTGATATGAGTGACTTTGCTCATTGTTTTGTTTAATATCTGTTTTAAAACATATCGCGTGTTTCAATAACGTACAAACATGACATGATCTGTAACAAATAGTTTGTTAATGTTTTAGTGTTTACTTTATTAAACATGAAACACTAGAAGGAATATAAAGCTTTAGATAATTGCGGTGTTACTAATCAAAGCAAAAATATTTTTTAAAACTGCTGCGTAATATATCAGCTATATTCACATTTATTAGCTCACTAAAGTACTTTAAAGGGGCACGCTTTAATTTACTTTAAACTATTGCTGAAAAGCATATATACTTATCATGTAAAGTTACATTACCATAGCATATGTTATGTCTTGGGTTGAAAAAAAGTGCATAACTCTTGTAAATGGTTTAAAAACATTATATTTGACAGATCTTCGACAGCAAGTGCAAATCATATATTAATTTCATGAGTTGTATCGAATGATAGATCTTATTCCAAGTATATAAAGATCAATCCAGTAGAATTTCGATGGATCGAACCCGACGGGACTGAACAAAATAGTTCGAACGAAGAGTGTCAAAATATATTTAAATATGTTGGCTGGACCTAATTCCTAGTTCAACTCGGTGTTCTAGCCATCGCAGGTAGAATAATATAATTTAGATAGTATTTCGATCGGAACCAGATAAGTGGTTCGATCCATGTGTGGTGATCCAGCCATCCGTGTTCGAGCCAACGAAGTTCTACTGTATATATTTAACATGCTCTCCGTCTTCCGTGACCTAGTGGTTAATGCGTCTGCCTCGGAAGCGGGAGGTCATTCGTTCGAAGCTGGTATAGCATATACTGCAATCAGACATCATGGTGTTAAAAAAGTGACTTTAATAGGATTTCAACATATGCATGTATATACGAGCATTTGAGGACTTCATTTTTCAAAAAATCTCAGGGTGTCACTGCACCCTCTTTTAAAAAAACAACGTGGTCAACCTACCAGTTATTGGGCATCTAATGTGGGTTTTCATTCATGCTATGAAAATAAAAAAATCTTAATGGAATTCTTTTTTTTACCATGGAAATCCTAGACCTTATTTAATATAGAGCAAAGAACACAATTCAACTGTGTTTTTTTTTGAGACCTAAAGGCGAGCATCTATAATAATAATAATTATTGCTGTTGTTTTTATAAAGACTTTCATTTCAACTAGACAATATCAGAGACATATAATCAATTAAGGCACAAACGATACCCTGTCCTCTGGCAGGAAACAGGTGCGAAAATGGCACATTGTTATCATAACAAAATTCAAGGACTTGTATAAAGTCTTTATAGAATTCCTTGCAAAATTACTCAACCGCGATTAGGGAGTCATAGAGTCACAACCCCCAATATTTATAATTATAATTAACACGCGTCGTATATGGTAGAGAAATAATAAATTGCAGTAAACATAATTACATGCAACTTTATTTTGATAAGAATTGTTTATTTAAATAAAAGGAAGTTTTATAGTGTACAAACAGGAAGGAATAAAACTACCTGGTAAACACAATTATCGTCTCATTAGTGGGGCGTTATACACTGTTAATGAATCTAAAAATATTAGTGACATGAATAATTAAATGGGTGAGCTTGTAGGTGAGTGAGTGAATGGAAGAATGAATAAATGAATGAAAATATATAGCAGTTTACAAATATGAAGTATTTAAATGACATAGAATTAGTGATTGATATTAGCGCTGCGGCCTATTTTTGTTTCCGTGACGCGTGATCTGCAACTGCATATTGCCTTAATTAATGCTTTTTTTTTTTAATTAATTCCGTTTAGAAAATATTATCTTTACTTTTGATTTTGTAAGAACATAACTCACCGATCATTCATTGTTTCAAGAATAAATTATTTATTTGTGTAGTATATATTCTTAATTAAAGATGAAGCCTATTTTGTAATTTACATAAATGATATGTTTTTCGTCATGTTTTCATATTTATGTTATTCAATATTCAATAATTACGCTGTCTTCTTTTATTTTTATACTTTAATAATCTAATTATAAGTTTATCATTCATGTTGTTTAATCAGCTATTTCAATAGCTTTTACAGTACTGCATGACATGGTTGTGGGTATTTTTCGCCGTTTTTGCGAAGGAATGCCCATGGGAAAATGCTTAATTCACAGTAGTTACGCCAGTTTCTATGAATATGTTAACATCACTCGATCAGGTAATAGTTTAGCTTTCGATCGATGTATGTTTCACTAAAATAACAGTTATTAATTTAGTAAAATTGTGTTTGTGATTCACTGTTGGTGATTTTCTTTCTTTTATAGCGGCCAATAACACGTCTATGTTCTATATTAATAAGTGTATGTTTTAAGAGTAAAATAACACTCCCAGTGGGTTTTTTGCATGTTCATCCTATGTTTAAACGAAGACACGCGATTTCAAATGATTAATAACCTTTAAACAAATGTAATTATTCAAAACAGTAACAAATGCGTATGATTTTTCCGCGTGTGAATCTCATGCCCCCCACGGCAGATCCACACGCGTGGACTATCGGGAGTGCGTGCGAATCCAACGTGACACTGGTCAACCCATGCCGAAAAAACGTTCGGACATGTTTCAGCCTACTGGACAGGTCAATAACCGTAGTATATGATATGTTTGATTTCTGGGGGATGTAGGCATTAGAAATCCCTAAGGAATGTTATAAATATCACCTCATTAGTGCTAGGAATAAGGTGCCAGGGATGCGTTGAACATGGTAAAAATTTTGAAAAAATCGTATTTGCCGGTATGCGATTTTTTCAAAAAAATACTTATCGGAACCCATCAATCTGGGTATCAGAGTGTACCTAGATGTCCCCTGTACGAATTGAACGACTACCAACAACCACCCATGCATGTTCAAACCCCGTGCGCTACAGCAAAAAGAGTGAAAATAAAATTATTAATGCATATCCGTGCAATTCAACCAAACTCGTCATATTTGGTCGATTCTAGGTACCATATTCAAACCCCTTGCCCAGAGGCCATTTCTTGTCGGAATTTGATGATCTTGGTGTCGTTGGACAGGTATTGAATAGATCTTAAGATTGCCGTATCTCACTGACCCATGGGCACTCGGTCAATGTCATTCCTGGGGCCTAGAACTGAGGTGGTCACCCTGGCACGTGCGCCATTCTAAGAGCTATGTGTTATGGGTTCATCTTCATATATGTTGTAGGTAATTTAATTCTGAGCAACTTTTGTCTTTAACTTATATGGCTAACTCAAACCGTTTAGCCAGTAGAGCCTTAACTCCAACTCAGATACGGTCAGTCGGAGGGCCAAAAGGGCTTGAACCTTAGCCGAGAGGCCATTTCCTGTCCGATTTTTTTCAAGTTGGTATCGTTGGAAAGGTCTTCGTGAGCCTGACAAAATGGCGTCGAGTTTTGTTAAAAAACCTCAAACCCTTGCACGTGCATGTGCAAAACTAAAAATAAGGGACCTAGAGAAAAAAAAAATTAGCTCAATCTCGTCAAATAAAGGCTAGTTTATTTTTACCGTTTCGAAAAATAACTTATACTTTTTCGTATAGCACGGGTCAAAAATTGATAACCCGTGCCAGAAAATGAGAGGCACGTGCATTGATTTATTTTTTATATATGTTGTAGAACACCTTATTCTCGGCAACTTTATTTCTAAGAGTGATCAGCTATCTGTCTTCGTTTAGTCCGAAACTGCCCGTGCCAACACGTGCCACTCCCAAAAATGTCGCAAATTTGGGGTGCCATGTTCAAACCCTGGTACTAACGTTATTCTTGCGACGTTTTTAACCCAGACACAGGGTTCGACAGGTATTGCGTAGCTCTTGAGGTTGGTATATTTTTTTAGAAAATCTGACCACCAGGGGTCGCCAGCGGGCCTCGAACTTAGGTTATGTTGTAACAAGTGCCGGAAAATGAGAACCATGTGCATTGAGATCATGTTGATATATGTTGTAGAGAATTTAATTCTAAACAACATTTGTTCTTAGAGTGATAAGCTATCTGTCTCCCTGCATACCCGTGCAATTCCAGCGATTTTGGCAAATTTAGGTGCCATGTTCAAACCCTTTCCCAGAGGCCAATTCTTGTCGGAATTTGATGATCTTGGTGTTGTTGGACAGGTATTGAATAGATATTAAGGTTGCCGTACCTCACTGTCCCGAGAACACTCGGTCGAGTTTTGTTAATAAATCTGAAGCACGTACACATTCAAAAATTAAATATTATACCTAGAGTCGATTTTTTTTGTTAGCTAGATCTGTCAAATAAAGACAAGTTTGTTCTTACCATTTTAAAAAATCACTTATACTTTTCTATATTACTGATTTAAAAAATCGACATTTTGGCCGATTTTTCCATTTTTTACCATGTTCGAGCCTCCGTAGAGGCCATATGCCGTACCGCAATGCTAGATAACTATACAAAGATCTATCCAAGTCCTTCAACGTGATAGCAAAAATATTAGGCCCAATAACCTAGACAGGTCATTAAAGGTCATCTGAAAATGACCCGAAATTCATTAAATTAAGTTATTTTTTCCCCCAACAAAGTCATAAAAAATATCGTAAAATCGTTCATATCTTTGCCATTCATAAGCATATCTCTCTTAAAGGTTCCATAAGTGTTCCTTTATGCATGTTATATGGATTTCTATAGATTGCTAGGGCGATATATGAAGTTTAAATAGACTTTTTTTTTAAATCTGAACGCTTTTTTAAGCTTGGTTTGGAACGGAAATTGAAGATTGACCTAGACCGTGGGGAACAAGGTCAATGTCTAGAATTGTTAAGTAGGATGAGATAGGTTCATTGGTAAAGAGTTTATAAAGATCAAGCATAGCAATGTTGAGATATAACATTTTAAACATGACCTAAAAAAAACACACAAAAACATAACATTTTTGCTTGACGAATATTTTTATAGTGACATGTCCCCTACCTAACACTACATAAACCCCAAGGGTTGCCCCTAATTAAGGATCTCGGACCCTCCTTATTATTGAGATAATTATCATAACTCCTTTATTGAGGGACACAATCATCAAAAAAAATTTCCCCCTAACTTTCAAGAACAGTAACTCTGTCAAAAAAATAGGGAAAAATAGGGGGAAATCACCTTCGTGGTCCTTATCCATTTATCTTTCTAATGTTACCTTCAGATTTAACCCAAGTCAGATAGAAATATATATGTCATCGAATTACGTGGTTAAATCGAGTTTTAGGAACTTTGTGTTGAGAGGTTTGGATATCCCCATATACCAATATTTTTGGTGATTTTTTTTGCTGGGTTTATGTTGTCCATCCCTGGAGAAATAAAAAAAACAATAACGTTCTGTAACTTTTACTATCCTGACATAGGATGCCCTCAAACACCTTAACCCAGGACCCATAAACATCATTCAAGTTTTTCAAAGATAACAAGTTTTTAGTTAAGCCTGGGTTTAGGTATCTGAATAACCTCTAAATGACCCCTAATTGGCCCCTATACCATCCCTAGGTCAAACCCCTTAACCCAACAATACACCCATAGGTATGTCCTTCTATAAAATTAAATTGATGATAGTGTCCCTACAACTATTATTTAGGGTCAAAATTTCAAACCTGGTTTCGGGGTTTTGCCGAACACCCCATACTTAGTTACTATATAAATATATAGTGCTTTTATATATATACGCATATAATTGCCTCGTAACTCAACTTAAATACTATTGTATATATTTTCCTTCTGAAACCGACTTGTGGATGTTTGGTACATACGACAACGTAAGCGTAGGTGTTGCAGCAATTGTGGGGTCCTATATAGACCCCGCCTTTTATGAGCGCCCCTCAACAAGGATTTTATATAGGCCAGGGCCTTTTTACCTTATTATACAGAGGCCGACATTCGGTGGCTTCCCAAATAAAAAATTCACTTGGCCTGATTTTTAAAAAAAAATCATTACATTGATAGGGTATAAAAACCGCTTGGATATTAAGTATTATTGTAATATCTGATAATTATTGGTTAGAACATGGCGCTGTTCCCCCCCCCCCCCCCCCCCCCCTCCCCCCGATCTTGAAGTCTTGGGCGTCGTCCCAATTTCTATAAAAAAAGCTCTGTAGACCAAAACCCAATCAATGCTAATGTGTCTTAGTATTCAAGTGCGAAATAAAGATTTTACTCGATTAAATAAAATTCACACACGTCACTCTATTAAAGTAATGAAAATCCGCGAGTCCTGTTTAGTTTATCGTTTCAAATCAATCGAATCGAGCAATTTCGATGTTAAATAAATTTATAATTAATCTAATGGAGAATTTACATTTGAATCCCAAAAGCTCATACGCCAAAGATTTTTTTGTAATATTACTACAAAAGTTTAAAGACAACTATAATGTGTCTTTTATATCTTTTTCCATATTTAAATGTACCAAATAAAGCCTTTGATGGTAATCTTAACCAAAATGACAAATATTTAGCGGGAAATGAAAAACGCCGAGATATTCCGCATACATTGATATTCATGCGGAGCATCTCCGAGTTTATGGCATTCTTGGCCTGTCGGGACTAGGCGATTGCGGTAATGGTGTAAGAGAAACAACTCAATTTCAATTTTGATATAAAACTTAATTGCGCACTTTACACATATTTCACGCTCTAGTAAGATAAATGATTAATTCTAAGGGGTTTTATTTTGCGAGGTCCTATATAGACCTCACAATCCATAAGGACCCCACAAGAAAGGTCTAAGATAGATCGATACCCCGTAAATGCTAGTATGTCTTAGTGTATATGTATATATATATATATATATAGATATATATATATATAGTAAAGGTAAAGTATAATATGATATATCATAGGTGAGAGAAAACAAAATGCCAGCTACCATACATTTTTAGCGATGTTATTGTATAATTATTCTTATTTATAGTTATATCATTCATTTCAGAAAATCGAAACTTATATCCTTACTGTCTGTGTTTTTGAAGAGAAGATTAAACAAAACAGAAACTATCACTTTTTATTGCATAATTCGCACAGTGTTGCAGAGTTAATTTTGACTTTATTAAGATTCTATCTTACCTAACCAAATTTCCCATTAAAAAGTTAGACTTTATTACGCATGCCAATATAAATCAAAATAACTTTTTTTACCCAATTCCTGTACTTTCTGTGAATAAATAAACATAATCACCAGGGTTGCATTTCACGAAAAAAATTTGATAAAAAACTGTCGTAAACGTAAAGTAAGATATATTCATAATATTGTGCCTAGTCATCCTCATGAATTTAATATTGTATTTTCAGAAAACATATCATTTTCTTAATTATTCAACCCGAAGATGGGTTTAATATCTAAAATTTTATGAACAATATACTTTACGTTTACAACCTATTTTTATCGTAAGTTTATTCGTGAAATGCAACAAATGTGATTTGTTCAAAGGGTGTTTGTTTGCATTTACACAGTCCACAATGCACTGTTGTGCTTTGAAAATATTACTTTTGAATTCTGACCAAATTATGTTTCACTATGTTTATGAACATAATATATCATAATGTATATGTTTAATGGAATTAATCAAAATAAGTGGACTTTTGTGAACTTAACATACACTTTGAATAAATAAAAACATGTGTGTTGAATAACTTGTGGTAGAATGCACGAACTGATTAATAACACAAACGACAAATGCAATTATGTTCCTATAGCTGATATTACAGTATCAACAACACCATATTTCGTAATTACTTGAATGAACCCTGAAGCAACTGATAATGTATCCTGTTTTGCTAACGGAGCTGTTACTAAGTATTACTTAATAAATCAACAATTATCAATACATAGCTATACTTTCATTGTGTAATAGGTAATGACCCATACAAGTCTACTTGCCCACCCTGAAAAGATGAGGTTGGGGTTCAATAGCCATTTATACATGTACTCGATTTTGAATAATGTCTAGTTTGTTTACATTTCTGATATTGAAGACATGATCTAACCCAATCCGATTTTAACAATTGTATGGTGTTTAGCGTCGCTTTCAAAGAATTTTCAGTCATATCGCGACGGTGTCTACTTGAGACAGTATTCCAAGCGAAGTCACACTGGAGTATCATGCTTCAGACACATGGTATGATACCCCACCCAGTCACATTATACTGACACCGGGCCGACCAGACCTAGAACTCTCCTCTTAATGCTGAACGTCAAGCCGATTTTAACAAATCTACTTTCTAATAAAGGTTATACTCTTTTAACCCTTTATTAATTAATATGAAATCATGGATGGCCCGTAATAATGAGTATAGTTATATGATGATTATAATCACCATCTTATCAATGTATCTGGAAATACTGACGTAGCAATTTGGTTCTGATACGCTTTAATAGAACAGAAGTTCATCAACTAAAATGTAATGACTAACCCTTTATAAAACTCATCTTGCCTTCTAATGAATTTTAGGCAAAACACTGTCAGATTAATAACCAATCATACTTTACAATTCGAGATTTTGCTCTGTAAATACCCAGTTTTGAAATAAACTTTGAAAATAATTTATTTCTTCTATTGGATCCTCAGTAAAACTAGACTGATTAATTGAGCTTTAATGAGCATATAATATATCAGTTTTAACAGAGCAATTATCATTTTTGGAAAGTACCATTTACACTTTGGTTGCTCTGTGTGAGTGAATTGTTATCTCGGCGATACGTAAACGCTGTTTTCTAATTATTTTTAAGCACAGCTGGTTTCCTAGTCATATACATTGGTGGTCTTCGATAAAACATCTATCTTAGTATCTCAGTCGTCTAATCATGTATAATGTTAATCTGATAATACTATGAAAAAAGTGATTATTTTAAAAATATGTAACCAATTTAATAAAAAATTGAATCAGGTGATTTAACTGTAATAACCATTGAAATTCTAGGCCTTATTTGGAAATCCTTTGTCTTTGACCTATTTATATCAATATCGTTATGGCAATACGGACTAAGTGAATATATAGTAAAACCCATTAGGCATTTTGAATAAAAGTCTTTTGTTTTGTCAATTCCTACATTTTGAAAAATCCTGATACACTTCCGTTTAACAGTGTTATGTTAAAAATGTAGTGTTTTATGGTATATTTGTTCGAAATAGCAGTGTAAATGAAAAAAAGTGCAAATAGAATACTCTTTCACATATTTTTTATTTAATATGCAAAAATTGATATTTTATTTCATGTGTTTGTGTGTGTGTGTGTGTGTGTGTGTGTGTGTGTGTGGATGTGGATGAAAATCCTACAAACTAAATGTTTAATGCAGTACCAGCGGTATAGAATATTATAGATTTCTTCATGGATGAAAAATTGTTCCACACTGAATGTTAAATATAGCGTTGTTGTTAATCGGGTAAGTTGCTAGTTGTTGATTTCACTTTGATTGTTAAACAAGTTCTTACAACTTAGATAAATCACGCTCGAACTCGTCCGTAACAGAATCAGTTCTAAGCACATGTAAAGATAGTGTCTTCCTTAAGGACACCACACATACATGTAGCCTGTGAGAGGGATCGAACCTATGACCCTCCGATCAGGGTTTGAAGTTCTTCCATTGCACAACACGCTCCACAAAAATATGGAATATATATCATATCAATTTTAAAAGAATATATTGATAAATAAGTGTTGTGAATTTCAAATACAATAATGAAGAGCACAGTTTTACAAACTTACCATGGAAGTTTGATTTGACATATAACTGACCTCTTGAATATTGCTGTTTTGCTTTAGACATGCAATAATGTAATGTGATTACCAGAAGTGGGGTCGGGCATAATAATCTAACTGTATGATTCAGAAAAAGTTCAAAGGTTAGTACAATTAGTTTAGTTTATACTGATTTATTTTAGCTCGATTACGATGAAAGCTCTGAGCTTATATGAACCGTTTTCGAGTCCGCTTCATGGGTAGCACCAGTACTGAGTGTTGTTTTATGAGAGGCGTCGGGTCGAGCTGGGGATCGAACCCGCAACCTCTGGCGTGAGCGGCCAACATTATATCCATTAGACTACCACCCCGCTGATGCAGTTAATACACTTGCATCAGTCCAATTACTAGACTGATAAACAATATATATAAATAATGATTAATAATAAGTTGAAACATGTGTTGTATGGAATATACAATTCATAATGACTGTCGCAAGTGTAATCATTTGTCTTTCTTGAAACATAAAGTATACCCGATTATTTATATGTTCTTTTGCCTTAAATACAAATAGGGTGTGTTATGCTGTGCATACAGATATGTTTATGATAGAGAAAGCTTAATAGTATAACTGATGTAAAGATAATCAACCCAGCCAATTAAATGAACTGTGCTGATAGCATTCAGTGGCTGGAGGGAGTAAATGTTAGGTAGCCAATGAGGCCTCCAAACATATTATATAATGAAACTGTGAAATGAAGGTCAGCATATTCAATGAGTCAGTGCATAAATAGTATCCGCAGAATAAGAGAAAGTGAAACTACTTGAACAACAATATGGCAGATAATGTTATAGAATATTTGCTAATGGCAGCCTCTTCAAGTGTATTAAACATTTTACATTGTAGGGGAATATCATATTGATATTAATACTATTCAGGAGCCAAGTGGGGAATATATTTACGGTGAGATTTTGCGAAGAATGTTCTTGTAGTTGATGGAGCCCATCGTCTTCAGGCTATAAGGTGAACAAAGGAAATAGCTTGAAGATATATTGTTAACAGTGTCCTTTGTCATATTTACACACAACTGACAAGAGACGAAGCTTTAATGCTTGGCGCAAACAACAATATGCACAATAAAAATATTAATGTCATGACTGAAGGTATGCCTATTTAGATGGATATTGATTGAGCTTACCAACGAAAACCAGCCTATTGCGATATCAAACAATGATCTGACACGGCTGTATACCATGTTTGGGGTAAAAACAGTAAGTAATAATATACATACATTATTTAAACATATTTAACCTAGATTTAATAAAACATAATACTTTTTCAACATTACTATAAGCATAGCCATTATATTGTGGAAACTATTATTTTTAATTTTTGAAAACTTTTACCAACTAAATGAAATGAATAAAATTTAAATTTTATAAAATATCTGTACTCTTTGTTACATGTATTATAATAGATAGTACTTTCACTATATATAATTTGTTGATAGTTGCCCATGAAAATTATGCAACAGAAGAAGTTACGCAACTCTGTGAAGAAACTAGTGAAGGTAAACATATTTCTTACTAATACGAAATTAATGAGAATAAAGAATAAATCTTATCTGTGTAAACAGGAAAATACTTTGAAATAAAATATAACGTAATTCAACATAAATAGAACTTAATATATTCATACTATACATTACCGATTAAATACAGCACCATGAGTATGACTACCCTCCAGATTTGATATTATATCATTGCAAGAAAGTCACAATGAGTATAAATCGCCCACCTGTATTGCAGTATACCATACTAAAGAAGGCGGATACTACTTCAGACATTAACAAGATTACATTATAGATATATAATTACTGTATTTTGCAAAATTCAAATAGTACAAATAAGGATGATTGAAGTGTCGTAACACGGCTATTGATCGTCCGATTTGAACAGTACAAAACTTTCTCCATAGTATCATGAAATAATGCTGCACACAAAGGCAAATAAAGCAAAATTTTATGATCAAGAGCCACAATACATACATAGCTCTCCGAATTGACTTGTTCAAACCTTGTCCGAGGTGTTATGGTATACAACTACAATGGAAATGAAACATATTCAGGTGATGGGGAACGCATTTGATTTTGTTGTGATTCGTTACCTAAACATTATTCATCATATTTGGCCAGTTAAAGTGTTTTTTTTCCCTGAGATATTATATTTATATATATTCACATACTTTTTAACAATTCAAGGTCTTTATATGACTCTGACATAAAATATCTGATTAAGTATGTTCAATACGTTTCCTTGATACTGTAATTATAATTCCTTTGCAAGTTTAAAATGCGAGGGCTAGAGTGCACATAACCAAATGTTAACAGACAGAACAATGCGATCTGAATGGCTCACTTGAGCTTTGTATAATACAGAAACAGTTATACAATACTAAACGTCCATATGGTGTTATGCATTTATACCACTGTTAACCTAACATTCACATTACTTTTTTCAGAGTTTACTTTGAAAGAATATCCATCTTTTGTCGATATGGACCCCCAACAGACACAGGCGGTGAAGAGTGGATAGGGGAAGTAACTTAGACCAAAAAGAAGATGATTAATTTTAAATGGGTATTCAATAGAGAGGGGGTTATATGTTGACTGGTAATGGTGTAATGACCAAAAGGTGGAAAGTGCAAAGTACCAGATATAATGGCATCATTTAATTATTCTAATAAAAATGTTATGCCAAAAGAACTAACATTAAGATTAAATAGAATATGGCTTTATTAAATGATTTTACAAAGAGAATCGTTATTTTGAAGTATATACACGTTGTCTATCCCGTCTCTACTATTGATAAAGGGGATTGGGCTAGCTAAATGCTAGTCATAAGCTCATTTTTTCATAGAACCAAATGGATTTTACGAACGCTTTTCACAAGTCCATTTCAATATATATATATATGACTTTTAATACTCTGAGACTCGTGTGATGTACCCAACGTAATGTTAAATCAGTATTGGATAATATTATAGCAATGTTCTAATTGATGATGTTATATAAACAAGCACTTAACATAGTTCATAATGAATACATATCCCTCTTCACATTTGCAGTTATTTTGTTCAAATGACCTGGCTATAAACGTTTGTAATTTTATTGATAGACAAGGAACTGTTTGAATATGATTTAAACTATGTTGTATTTTGTTATATCCAATAGTACAAATAATATATCTGAATGTAATGCATTACATGTCTTCTAACTATAGTATGAAATAAAATTGTTATATATTACATTGTTTATTTCGTAAATTATTCCTTGAAAAATTACATTCTTTCTTTAAATCTGCTATTCTATACATGTATAAATTTTGATTGGAAAGCAGACTGCACTTAAAAGTACCTAATCCTCCTAAGACTTTGTACTATTTCAAATTTCAACCACCAATATGGTGATCCATTTATTCAACCTGTTATAGGTGTATGAGGGCCGGGATGTAATATAAAAGAAGTATATATATGTTTAAGTTGTAACAGAGTAAAACATGTTTTCATTTCATTTATCATTCAAATAAACTATTGTTTTTTTCTTTTTTTCCCCCTTTTTTTTTGTGTAGTGTTATCTAAAACAATATTTCTGAAGTTATAATTTGTTTAGTCACATAATTTAGATATGTATAATACTAAAGCATAAGACAAAATAAATATTTTGTATCGGTTGTTTCAAGTTTACATTCTTTTCTTATACATATATGGAGAGACAAAGAGTTTTTTATTTGTTTTATTTATACATGGTGTCTTTGTATCATACATGTATGATACATGACACAAAGATTTTTGCAAAATGTGTTTCATTGCAAGACAGATTAACATACAAGGAAAACTCGGCATTATTGTGATTTTGACAAAATCTATTTGAGTTCCAATCAAGTGTATATATGTTGTTTTAAATATATTCTTTTTTCATCTTTTTTCTACTTCAAAGTTTAATTAATTATTGTGTATGAGATATAAACTGAGAGTATGAGCATAAATCAAATATATTAAAATAATCGAACCAGTAACTCTGGTCATTATGGCATTAGTTGTAAAGTTTAGCAGATAGATAGATATCAAAATAAATAGATAGTATCAAAACAAAAACCTCAAAATCAATTTATATTATCTTTTGATATCATTTGAAACCAATATTCAAATCAAACAGCTTTATTTTATCCATTTTATCCATGCATCGTGTATTTGGATTTTTTGTTTGATTTATATTATCATATTACAGGGAAAGTATCCTAATAAAACTCGCGAAAAAACAACAAAAATATTACTAATTTTGTGCTAGTATAGTATTTGTTCTTATTTTATTTTCTTTTATATATTAAAAGGTCGTAGTACATTTTTGCTGCATTCCGTCCCTTGTTAACCTACTGAAACAGCTTGAGAAAAAAATCAAATTAAAAAGCTCACAAAATTATCTTACAGATAAATGTGATCCTACTGACTGAATTCAGCCAAGCATATGAACAGAAGAACGATATGAAATGTATAAAAGACTTTCCGTAGTTTTCATGTTGTATTGTGAGATGCCTAATACTGACTGAATTCAGCCAGCAAGCAAAATGGTTTCCTTCAAAAGCAGAAATTGCAAACTGACTTCTAAATATAAATCCAGTGAAGAGCTGGAATGGCAAATATCGATTTTATATGCAGCATTTGTAATTCGTGTAAACTCAACTAAAGTTTGACTGAATTCAGCCAATCACTTCATCAGAATTAACTTTTATTTGATAATGCCCATTTCACTTGTAAATGATACAAGTTCAATTAATTATCCAGCAAAAAAATTGAGTGAAACCTATAACCACATGTAAATGACTGAATTCAGCCAGATTGAAAGCATATAATCTACAAATAGGCATGCTGGCTTGAACTTCTTATTGTATTAATATAAAACGACCATGCCGATCATTTAAATGATACTCAATGAACATCGCGAAAACAGAAGTTACACATATCAATAGTTTTGACCTTTTCAGAAAAGGGTCAATTTGAATCAGAACGTGTTATATATGTATGTATTTGATAGCACTAACATTGACCATGAACCTTTTGAGGAGGTGAACTTCGATAAAATAATGAAATTGGGATTTAGGCCATTATAAATTATTTGCTAGATTATCATCCAACTTTTTCTATAAACGTAGGAGAGGGGGAAGATTTTATTATTTTGTTTTATTTTTTTTTAATAATAATTTAGCAATAGATTTATTATGGCCTTAAGGTAAATCAATACAAAAATGTTAATATATGATGCTAACGGGAAGGAAAATTCCTTTGGACATTTCAAAATTACATAGTCCGAATTCAATTCTTGTAGTCTGTAAATACTGATATACTTCTTTTCAAGAGTATGTACCGTAACTTAAATCATGATCCAAGTTCCAAAGATTGCGTCTTTTTTCATGCCCAAGGGATTTTTGTAAAACTTTGTCATTTGTTAAATTCAAATAAATGTAGATGATAAAAAATGATTATTTTTAGTAACAGCTGCCATCTTGAAATTAATCAAAGCCTTCTCAAAGGTCGAAGTTAATAGAATTTTGATCTTTTGTTAATAATTCTATAAATAGAAATTCTGATGTTTACAGTCCGAACTCTGGAAAACTTGATTGACCCGTTTCACCACAGATGATGATGATCAGCATTTGCTGGTGACAATCATTAATATAGTGTACAAAATGAAAACATAAAAAAAGTTTCATCTACACTTTAGTTTAAAGTAACTTGGGTATCAGGCGTTAAATAAATGCTTATTTATTGTAATGTTAGTTGTTTAATTAAGTTTTATGATTATATCTAATCTTATCTTGTTTTAATCAAGGACTTGTATAGAAGAATAGGAAACTTGCATCTCTCCATTAAATGTTTTTAAAAAAGTATGCATAAAATTAATAATTTGGTAAATTAATCATTCAAATTCCACAGGCAACTGATTTCTTTTACATAAAATATAAGGTGTATGTAACCTTAGATGTTTTATAATGTATTAAACATGCAAAATGATCTTGAATTTAAAATATTGAAATTTTAAGTAAAATTTGAAGTACTTTCCTTGGTTTTTTAGTTGCAGTATACAAAATTGGTAATCATACTGGGAATGGTCTCGTTTTGTAGAGAATTCCATTGTGCAAAGAAAGAGTTTTGAAAAAAATGTAATTCTAAGAAAAATGCAAGTTTATGATATCTGAAAACGAGATTTTGCGAGTGAATTTTGTGTGACTATGCGAGTGTTCGTAACATCTCAATCAGTTTTTCTTTCTCTATATAAGTCCTTGCTTTAATCATTTACTTCATATAGACGCCTTTAGACACCTCTAATATAGACTCCTTTGGACACCTCTAATATAGAAGGCTTTTGAATTATTTGATGAATTATGTTTATATTAACTGACAGAGTGGAAAACAGTGCAGGAAGTGTTCAGATTGTCGTTACGAGCAATCTGAACTCTTCCTGCACTGTTTTCAAAGGCCTTCTGATATTGGTGCGGGAAAACACATATCTATGAGGTAAAGGGTTAATGTACAGATCAGTATATTATCATCTGCATGTCAAATTAGAAGACCTTTCAAGAGGACAGTATACGGATTAAGAGATAACATTGAACATTTCAGTATAATCAGTAGAGTTATACGGTTTGCGCCAGTTTCAAAGTCAGCATATATAGCGCAATTCACATCAAAGGGACCTATAATACAGCAACACTTACATAGAATAAAAATCTATACTTTCAGACTTCTACCTGGAAAGAACTTGTGCACACGGTAAGATATTGTTATAATTTGTGTATAGGATAAAGATATTTGCTGTTTGACTGGGTTAATTTTTTATGAAATATATCTCACCCCTATAGGCCAAAATAAAATTCTCACTCTATGAGGTTGGAACCATCTATGATGTTATGTATAAAAAATATAGGATGTACATTTTACTAAAAAGGATAAAGAAATGCTGGGTGAATTTTCAAGTTACATTATCAATCTATAATCGTAAGTAATTTACAGCTTTACCATACGAATGTGAAGGGATTTCATTAATGACTTTGTCAATATGAGCCGGGCCCGATTAGCTCAGTCGGTTATGCGTCTGACTATCAATCCAGGGGTCGTGAGTTTGAATCCCTGCCCCGAAACAGTCTCCGTGTTGACTGATATATGACATTGTGTCCATTGTCAGTTGATTCAAGTGGGAAGTTATCAGTTACTTGCAGAGATGGGGTGTGCTCGAGTATTGGGTAAACTTTCAGGATCCCAGGAAACAGTGGTTAGGTTAACTGATCGTCTGTTAGAGCTCGATGGCAAAATACTGACGCTAAATATTCAATCAATCAATCAATCAATCAATCAATCAATCAATCAATCATCAACATGATCATCATTGTTGACAAAATCATTGATGGAATACCTTAACATGCATACTGTAAAACTGTAAATATACATGTCAGTCGTATGTAACAGCGGCCAGTTTCACTAAACATCTCAAGCTGAGATTTTCCTCATCTCAGATATCTCAATTTCTCTCAACCATTGTTTGAACTCATTAAGCTTTAAATGTCCACAGAGAGTTGAAGTCGGAATACACCTTTACTCATTGGTAAAAATGATCACTGTAAATAGAGTTATAACATTTAAAACTTCTGAGTTGAGGAAAATCTCAAGTTGAGATATTTAGTGAAACTGAGGCCCATTTATGTGTTGAGAATGGTGTATCCCATTTATGTGTTGAGAATGGAGTATCCCATGTATGTGTTGAGAATGGTGTAACCCATGTATGTGTTGAGAATGGATGTATCCCATTTATGTGTTGAGAATGGGTGTATCCCATTTATGTGTTGAGAATGGTGTATCCCATTTATGTGTTGAGAATGGTGTATCCCATTTATGTGTTGATAATGGGTGTATCCCATTTATGTGTTGAGAATGGTGTATCCCATTTATGTGTTGAGAATGGGTGTATCCTATTCAAAATAAAGAAGAAGAAAAAAAAAATGACCTGTGATTAATTTAGTATGATGTTGCTGCATGTGTCAAAACTTTTCATATTGTGCTCCTAATTCATTCCAGAATACGGGTAAAATTTGACAGCAATTCCAAAAACCAATCCTCATCAACCTGTCCATCGTTATGGCACCTTGGACATATACTAGAGTCGTAACATGGGATGATATCACACCGGGCATCATCATTGATTTTCGATACTATCTGATTCGCCATCAAGGTATTGTCGTGAAAACTGATGAAACTTTGAAACATATCACCATAATTCACTATGGTAGCAAGCATATATTTGCTACACGTACTATCATGCAAGAAACCTTTCAACTTGACCCAAATTGTGATGACCTCCGAATGTACACATTTTCAAATAGTACACGAAGACCAGCAGATGAAATAATAAAGAAGGCACAGTCTAGGATTTGTGAGCAAAAATGGGGGTGGAGCAACAATTCATGGACATTTTGTGTTTCCTGTGCTTCATGCCTTTCTCCATAGCAACCAGTAAATATCATCATAGCAACGCACACAAAAACGATCATGTTGTACATCAACACCAATCTGTAGTCTTCAATCGAGGTTGAAAATCATAATCTATGCATATGATTATGATTCATATTAAAACTACTGCACACTATATGAAATATTTTAAAAAGTTACTTTTTATCACAGCTTAATATTATTGCACAAAATATATTAAAGATTGTATATTCGTGAACTATGTATACATGGAGCTGATAATCAGTTTTTCATTCTTCATTTTTTGCTGAACTTATATTTAATATCATGATTCTAATTTTCATCTTTTTTATTTTAAATTCTGTTAAAAAAATATTCTTCTTGTGCTTTCACATGGTCACAACTCTCATGCTTTTTGTTGTTTGAGGTACACGATAACCGTCCTTTTCTGTAATTATTTTTTGCTGAATTCATTAAAAATTAACATTCTTTGTTTCTCATACTTTTATTTTAACACATATTCACAATTCTTGTATTTTTGTTCTTTTTTCTGCTTTTAGTAAAGTACATATTACACATGTAACCACAATTCCGTCACGCTTTCTGTTTTTGTATTACACCTAGTCACAAGTCCTGATTTTTATCATTTTGTTGTAAATATGTACACATATATCAGTACATACATATCACATTAGTGACACTACACATTACATATATTATAAAAAAAATTAACAATGAAGAACTACATTTCATGTGTTGATCAGTTAAACCTATATTATCAGTTCTGGTGTATCCATCTTCAGTGGAATATACATTTAACACAGTGCACAGCAGTTGAAAAGTGTTATCTACTCACTGGAATTACTATAGGTGATTACGCTCCGACAACAGACTAGTCAAGTGTCGATACAGAGTAGGGCAAGCGCATGAGAATACCGACAGAAGATCTGAGCTTACAAACAGAAGTAGTCATTTCCTCCGTTGAACTGGGCGACTCTTAAATCATGATCCTTCCGACCTAAAAAAAGTAACAATTAAGGAATAATTAAGTACAGTTTTGCAATTGTTGTTTGGAAAGTACATATGTATCTATGTTACTTATATTTCATTTTGATATACCAGTGTAAATAGATTAACCCATTCTTTAAGATAGCATTTTTTCCCCTGACCTTCCAAATCAACTCATGTATATATGAAGTTATAGTTTTGAACAACTGCAGGGTCATACCAAAGACTTTAAAAATAGTATTAGAAGCTTCCTCGCTTGACGCTCAGCATTTAGAGGAGAGTTCTAGGTCTGGTCGGCCCGGTGTCAGTATAATGTGACTGGGTGGGGTATCATACCATGTGTCTGCGGCATGATACTCCAGTGTGGCAGCGCTTAGAATACTGTCTCGAACCGGAACACAAAGACAATATGAGCATCTCGACTTGGTGGTGATGCATCCTAGCAAGATTCATAAAATTCCACAACATGGGGTTGTAGAGAGATAGCGCGGACAAGAATTTGGTCACAGACAGAAGCAAAGGGCAATAACTCCTTGAAAAATCATCAAACCGGAACACAAAGACAATATGCGCATCTCCATTTAGTAGTGATGCATCCTAGCAAGTTCCATAAAATTCCAACCAGAGGTTGTAGAGAAATAGCCTGGACAAGAAATTGGGGAAGCACAGACGCACGCAAGCACGCACGGACGAAGCGGCGACTATATGCTTCCCCCATTTGGGAGTGCATAAAAACCTTTATCCTTTATCATATCAGATATTAATTTATAAGCCATACTCTCTCTCTCTCTCTCTCTCTCTCTCTCTCTCTCTCTCTCTCTTTCTCTCTCTCTCTCTCTCTCTCTTATTATTCTTGTTTGGAGTTTTATTTTGTATATGATTAAGGAATTAACTGACGTCTCATTTTGTACTTTACATTTGACTAAATAGTTTTACTAATGTCTAACAATACATTAAAACTGCGCAATACACGAACATTGTAATCCAAAACTTCTGAGATTGAAATCAAGATAAAATGGATGAATTTGTAGGTAAACAATCTTAAAGTTATTCCAACATTCTATACTGTCTATTTTATGAATGATTCATACTGATACCAGTGTCAGTATAATATAAAAAAAAATAAGGAAAATATTATTAGGTATCTTAACTGTTGAAGTGTTTATATTTATGCTTTTACCTGCTTTACTGAAATTATTTACTTTTAAACTGAACAAGAGAGAAAGAAAACTGACCCCGGTTAGCGCTGTCTGCATCACGTCTGACTATCAATCCAGGGTTCTTGAGTTTAGATCCCCAGCTCGACCACAGTTTTCATGATTATTGATCAACGACATTGTGCCTCATTGTCATTCGTCTCCCATCGCTGATCAAGTGGAAAGAGAATCATTTACTTGCCGATATAGGGTGTGCTCGAGTAATGGTTAACCTTCCAGAATTCAGGTAGGAATCAGGAAACTGAGCGTCTGATAGCCATTGATGCAAATTCATGACCCAAAATATTGAAGCAAATATAAACTGTAAGCAACTATCTGCTAGTTTAATAAATCCATATTTTAGCTTCTGAATACTTTTTTAATAGCATGTTTGACTATATAATTCATGAGATCAGATTTTGCAGGGCCCTGTTAGCTCTGTCGGTAGCGCGTCTGACTATCAATCCAGGTGTCGTGACTTCGAATCACCGCCCGACTAACGCATAATTTTACAATAAGACATTGTGTTTCTTTAATGAAAACACCATACAATCGACATCCACACAAAAAAACACGCATACAACAAATGCCTATAATCTGCTGGCCTCGACGTGGGTGTAAATAGGGATTGGATGCACGAGGATCACGGTTTACTATCAGTATTTTGTGACACAACTACTACGATTGCTACACTTGCTGTTAGTGCAGCACCTGTTACAACTACAATTGCAACACTTGCTATTAGTGCAGCACATGTTACAGCTTCTACTACGATACCTACATTTGTTGTTAGTGCAACGCATGTTACTACAGTTACTACTACTACGATAGCTACATTAGCTATTACTGCAACACATACTACAGCTACTACTACGATTGCTACATTTGCTGTTAGTGCAACACATGTTACAATTACTACTACTATTGCTACACTTGATGTTAGTGCAAAACATGTAACAACGACTACTATGATTGCTATATTTGGTGTTAGTGCAACACATGTTACAACTACTACTACAATTGCTACATTTGCTGTTAGTGCAACACATGTTAAAACTACTACTACGATTGCTACATTTGCTGTTAGTGCAACACATGTTACAATTACAACTACAATTGCTACATTTGCTGTTAGTGCAACACATGTTAAAATTACTACTACAATTGCTGTTAGTGCAGCACATGTTACAACTACTACTACGATTGCTACATTTGTTGTTAGTGCAACACATGCTACAGCTACTACTACGAGTACTACATTTGCTGTTAGTGCAACACATGCTACAGCTTCTGCTACGATTGCTACAGTTGCTGTTAGTGCAACACATGCTACAACTACTACTACCATTACTACAATTGCTGTTAGTGCAACACATGCTACAACTAATACTATGATTGCTACTTTTGCTGTTAGTGCAACACATGTTACAGCTACTACTACGATAGCTACATTAGCTATTAGTGCAACACATACTACAGCTACTACTACGATTGCTAGACTTGCTGTTAGTTCAACACATGTTACAGGTACAACAACAATTGCTACACTTGATGTTAGTGCAACACATGTTACAGGTACAACAACAATTGCTACACTTGATGTTAGTGCAACACATGTTACAGGTACAACAACAATTGCTATTAGTGCAGCACATGTTACAGCTTCTACTACGATACCTACATTTGTTGTTAGTGCAACACATGTTACAACTACTACTACAATTGCTACATTTGCTGTTAGTGCAACTCATGTTAAAAATACTACTACAATTGCTGTTAGTGCAGCACATGTTACATCTACTATTACGATTGCTACATTTGGTGTCAGTGCAACACATGTTACAACTACTACTTTGATTGCTACACTTGCTGTTAGTGCAACACATGTTATAACAACTTCTACAATTGCTAGATTTGCTGTTAGAGCAACACATGCTACAGCTAAAACTACGACTGCTAAATTTGCTTTTAGTGCAACACATGCAACAACTACTATTACGAATGTTACATTTGCTGTTAGTGCAACACATGCTACAGCTTCTGTTACGATTGCTACAGTTGCTGTTAGTGCAACATATACTACAACTACTTCTACCATTACTACACTTGCTGTTAGTGCAGCACATGCTACAACTACTACTATGATTGCTACTTTTGCTGTTAGTGCAACACATGTTACAACCACTACTACGATTGTATATTTGCTGTTAGTGCAACACATGTTACAACCACTACTACGATTCTACATTTGCTGGTAGTGCAACACATGTTACAACTACTACAAAAATTGCTACACTTGCTGTTAGTGCAACACATGTTACAGGTATAACAACAATTGCTACAGCTGATGTTAGTGCAACACATATTACAACAACTACTATAATTGATATACTCGCTGTTAGTGCAGCACATGTTACAGTTACTACTAAAATTGATACAGCTACTATTACGATTGCTACATTTGCTGTTAGTGCAACACATGCTACAGCTACTACTACGATTGCTACACTTGCTGTTAGTGCAGCACATGTTACAACTACAATTACAGCACTTGCTGTTAGTGCAGCACATGTTACAGCTACTACTACAATTGCTACATAAGCTATTAGTGCAACACATACTACAGCTACTATTACGATTGCTACATTTGCTGTTAGTGCAACACATGTTACAATTACTACTACGATTGCTACACTTGCTGTTAGTGCAAAACATGTAACAACGACTACTACGATTGCTATATTTGCTGTTAGTGCAACACATGTTACAACAACTACTGCAATTGCTACATTTGCTGTTATTGCAACACATGTTAAAACTACTACTACGATTGCTACATTTGCTGATAGTGCAACACATGTTACAACTACTACTACAATTGCTACATTTGCTGTTAGTGCAACACATGTTAAAAATACTACTACAATTGCTGTTATTGCAGCACATGTTACAACTACTACTACGATTGCTATATTTGTTGTTAGTGCAACACATGCTACAGCTACTACTACGAGTGCTACATTTGCTGTTATTGCAACACATGCTACAGCTTCTGGTACGATTTTTACAGTTGCTGTTAGTGCAACACATGCTACAACTTCTACAACGATTGCTACATTTGGTGTCAGTACAACACATGTTACAACTTCTATTTTGATTGCTACACTTGCTGTTAGTGCAACACATGTTATAACAACTTCTACAATTGCTAGATTTGCTGTTAGAGCAACACATGCTACAGCTGAAACTACGACTGCTAAATTTGCTTTTAGTGCAACACATGCAACAACTACTATTACGAATGTTACATTTGCTGTTAGTGCAACACATGCTACAGCTTCTGTTACGATTGCTACAGTTGCTGTTAGTGCAACATATGCTACAACTACTTCTACCATTACTACACTTGCTGTTAGTGCAGCACATGCTACAACTACTACTATGATTGCTACTTTTGCTGTTAGTGCAACACATGTTACAACCGCTACTACGATTGTATATTTGCTGTTAGTGCAACACATGTTACAACTACTACTACGATTCTACATTTGCTAGTAGTGCAACACATGTTACAACTACTACAAAAATTGCTACACTTGCTGTTAGTGCAACACATGTTACAGGTACAACAACAATTGCTACAGTTGATGTTAGTGCAACACATATTACAACAACTACTACAATTGATATACTCGCTGTTAGTGCAGCACATGTTACAGTTACTACTAAAATTGATACAGCTACTATTACGATTGCTACATTTGCTGTTAGTGCAACACATGCTACAGCTACTACTACGATTGCTACACTTGCTGTTAGTGCAGCACATGTTACAACTACAATTACAGCACTTGCTGTTAGTGCAGCACATGTTACAGCTACTACTACAATGGCTACATTAGCTATTAGTGCAACACATACTACAGCTACTACTACGATTGCTACATTTGCTGTTAGTGCAACACATGTTACAATTACTACTACGATTGCTACACTTGCTGTTAGTGCAAAACATGTAACAATGACTACTACGATTGCTATATTTGCTGTTAGTGCAACACATGTTACAACAACTACTGCAATTGCTACATTTGCTGTTAGTGCAACACATGTTAAAACTACTACTACGATTGCTACATTTGCTGTTAGTGCAACACATGTTACAACTACTACTACAATTGCTACATTTGCTGTTAGTGCAACACATGTTAAAAATACTACTACAATTGCTGTTATAGCAGCACATGTTACAACTACTACTACGATTACTATATTTGTTGTTAGTGCAACACATGCTACAGCTACTACTATGAGTGCTACATTTGCTGATATTGCAACACATGCTACAGCTTCTGTTACGATTTTTACAGTTGCTGTTAATGCAACACATGCTACAACTACTACAACGATTGCTACATTTGGTGTTAGTGCAACACATGTTACAACAACTTCTGCAATTGCTACATTTGCTGTTAGTGCAACACATGTTACAACAACTACTACAATTGCTATATTTGCTGTTAGTGCAACACATGTAACAACTACTACTAAGATTGATACACTTGCTGTAAGTGCAGCACATGTTTCAACAACTACTACAATTGCTACATTTGTTGTTAGTTCAACACATGTATCAACTACTACTACGATTGCTACATTTGCTGTTAGTGCAACACATGTTACAACTACTACTACAATTGCTACATTTGCTGTTAGTGCAACACATGTTAAAAATACTACTACAATTGCTGTTATAGCAGCACATGTTACAACTACTACTACGATTACTATATTTGTTGTTAGTGCAACACATGCTACAGCTACTACTATGAGTGCTACATTTGCTGATATTGCAACACATGCTACAGCTTCTGTTACGATTTTTACAGTTGCTGTTAATGCAACACATGCTACAACTACTACAACGATTGCTACATTTGGTGTTAGTGCAACACATGTTACAACAACTTCTGCAATTGCTACATTTGCTGTTAGTGCAACACATGTTACAACAACTACTACAATTGCTATATTTGCTGTTAGTGCAACACATGTAACAACTACTACTAAGATTGATACACTTGCTGTAAGTGCAGCACATGTTTCAACAACTACTACAATTGCTACATTTGTTGTTAGTTCAACACATGTATCAACTACTACTACGATTGCTACATTTGCTGTTAGTGCAACACATGTAACAACTACTACTACGATTGCTACATTTGCTGTTAGTGCAACACATGTTACAACAACTACTACAATTGCTACATTAACTGTTAGTGCAACACATGCTACAGCTACTACTTATATTGATACACTTGCTGTAAGCGCAGCACATGTTACAACAACTACTACAATTGCTACATTTGCTGTTAGTGCAACACATGTATCAACTACTACTACGGTTGCTACATTTGCTGTTAGTGCAACACATGCTACAGCTACTACTTAGATTGATACACTTGCTGTAAGTGCAGCACATGCTACAACTAATACTACAATTGCTACACTTGCTGTTAGTGCAACACATGCTACAACAACTACTACAATTGATACACTTGCTGTTAGTGCAACACATGTAACAACTACTACTACAATTGCTACACTTGCTGTTAGTGCAACGCATGTTACAATAGTCACTACTACTACGGTAGCTATATTTGCTGTTAGTGCAACACATGTAACAACTACTACTATGATTGCTACACTTGCTGTTAGTGCAACACATGTTACAATAACTACTACGATTGCTATATATATATATAAAGACATATGGTCTTTTGTGGGGTCTTTGAATGACACCTTGGTGTGGGGTTTCTTCAAGGGAAACGGATATATATAGCCCTTATAAGCTAGTATCGTAAATGGATGCTGATGCCCCACAGGATATACATATTTCCTTATATATATAGACCACATAAATGCTTTTATGGCTCCTGTTACAAATTTCAACAGTTAGATAGCGATTAATGACTCAGATTGTGCTCAAGTTTTAACATTTTTATGTTGCAAATGAACCCAAAAATTAAAGCGTGTATGTTTACAAGCAAAATTAAAATCAAAATTATTAACTTTATGCTTCTAAATCTCGTGGTTTGGGACTGGGATGAGGCCCAGTTTACGAAATCTGTATAAGAGAAATCTGACAAAAAACGTTATTTCTTATGACTGAATAAACTTCTGCGATTTTTTTTATGTGATATGATGTTGCTGACACAACGGTTAATACCCGTGTGAACTTCATGGTCCCCTACCTTCAACCCCCCCCCCCCCCCCACCCCCTCCCGCGTATGATTATTAACATTCTTTATGAAAATTGTGACTTTCATGTCCCCCAGTTGGGAGTGGGGCTACTTTATTAAATCTATATAAGAGAAACAGACAAAAACCATCATTTCTGATGACTGAATAGTTTTTGAATGGTTTTTGGTGTAATTTTTGAGTGTCCCACACCCTCTGTAACCTTGGTCCAAAACAGTCGAATTTAAAGCAAACTTTAAAAATCTTTTTTATTATAGGAAGCACTAGAAAACAAATTTCAAGCATAGTTAATGAGGCCTAGGAGTCCGTCATAAAAACTGTGATTTTCATGTCCTCGGGTGTCATGGTTTGACCCTTGCGGTAGGTACTACTTGCCTAAATCTGTATAAGAATACGTGATGTCATTTGTTGATGCAGATCGTGAGATGTTCAAAATGTCACAAAAGGAATAGTGTACATGGCTGCAATATTAAAATCAAAGGTATGAAAGGCCTTAAGGAAGGCTCGCTGTTTGTGTTAATTCGAAAATGTAGGTTCGGAAATTAGAAAACTTAGTTAGATTTCTGAAATGTTAAGTAAGAAGGCAATTCATTGGGATTTAGAAAAAGAATGTGGTGTGTTTGATATTTCTTTTGTGTATCTATATAAATAATCTCCTGCATACAAAACAGAGTCCATATCAATACTTTCCAGCAGTAGCTATCAAACGGTTTTAATAACGCATTTGCAAAAAATGCCAAACAACATGGTACACACTGTCTTCCCTGTGAAAATTGACTGAATATTCGATGACCCTGGTGAAAATTGCCATTTACAGGGAATTTTGTAAACTGGTAACGTGGTGGTCCAGGATTCCTTTCCACATCTCCACATAAAATCAACATAACAATTATCAACATGAACAACCTATAAGAAAGCTTGACAAACAAACCTTCATATTCTGACGTTTGACTTTTTGATAGATTATTGATCGACACATAAATACTACCAATTTTACATCTCCACTGCTCAATATCTTTCCCCATTATTTCATAAAAAAAGAAGGATGTACCGCTTTAAAGTGCCTTTTAATAATGTGCAAACAACCACCAACAATGAATGATTTATTGTTTATTTAAAAAAATAGTTAAATTCTTGAAAAAACACAAATATACATCCTGCATTTGGTGCTTGTCTTGTGTAATTTAGGTACCTATCGTGTGGTCTCCATGCCGTTGGTGCTTTTCTTATGTAATTTAAGTACCAAACGTGTGGTTCTCATGTTGTTAGCTCTTTAATTGTGTAATTTAGGTACCAATCGTGTGCATATCATAAAGTTGGTGCTTGTCTTGTGTGATACAGGTACCAAGCGTGTGCATATTATGCCGTTGGTGCCTGTCTTGGGTATTTTAGGTATCAAATGTGTGGTTCTCTTATGCGGTTGTTGACTGTCTTGTATATTTTAAGTACCATACACGTGCTTATCATGCAAGTAAGGCTTGTCGTTTGCAATTTAGGCATCAAATGTGTTTTTATCATGCAGTTAGTACGTGCCTTGTGTTATTTAGGTATCACACGTGTGCTTGCCATGCTGTTAGTGCTTGCCTTGTGTTATTTAGGCGCCAAACGTGTGCTTATCATGCAGTTAGTGCTTGCCTTGTGTTATTTAGGTATCAAACGTGTGCTTATCATGCAGTTAATGCTTGCCTTGTGTTATATAGGTACCAAACGTGTGCTTATCATGCAGTTAGTGATTGCCTTGTGTAATTTAGGTACCAAACGTGTGGACCTGACGCCGTTGGTGCTTGTCTTGTCTACTTTAGGTACCAAACGTTTGTTTTTCATTTCGTTGGTGCTTCTACTGTGTAACTTAGGTACCAAACACGTGCTTATCATGTAAGTAACGCTTGTCTTATGTAATTAAGGTACCAAAAGTGTTATTCTCATGGCCTTGATGCTTTGTGTTATTTAGGTACCAAACGTGTGCTTATCATGCAGTTGGTGCTTGTCGTTTTTAATTTACCTACTTAACGTTTGTTTCTCATTCCGTTTATGCTTTAATTGTATAATAGGGACCAAACGTGTGCTTAGCATGCAGTTTGTGTTTGTCTTATGTATTGTAGGTACCAAACGTGTGGTTCTCATTCCGTTGGTGATTTTATTGTGTAATTTAGGTACCAAATGTGTGGTTTTCAAGTAGTTGGTTCTTGTCTTGTGTTATTTAAGTACCAAATACGTGCTTATCATGCAGGTAGCGCTTGTCTTATGTAAAAAATGGTACTAAACGTGTGATTCTCATGTCATTGATGCATGTGCTTATCATACAGTTGGTGATTGTCTCGTGTAGTTAAGTACTAAACGTGTGGATCTCACGTCGTTGGTGATCGAAGTTTTGGTTAACACAAAATATAAGTTTGCCTTTTGTAAATAGGTTACTAACATTTTCCTAAAGCGCCCGATTCGTGGAGTGCTTGGTACATAGAGCATCGGACCGATTGGGGAGACGCGGATTCGATAACCCGCAACGGCTATGTGTAATGTCTTTGAGCAAGACCTTTTATCCGCATATGTTTAAATAAGTTTAAATAATATTTTTCTCGGTGTAATGAGGTTACCGACGTGTGTTTTTTCATGGTGTTGATTAAGTCATAGATACTGGTACTGGTGTGTTTGTGTAGTAAGGTTTTGAACACAAAGGTGTATAGGGAGATAACATAAAAGGAGAAAGTGAAAATGAGGATAAAGTGACTTCAAACCCAGGAGTTGCAGGTTCGATCCCCGCTCCTACATCAAAAAAATACTTATCAGTCTTTCGGATGAGACTTTAACCAAAATGGAGATCCCATGTATCGGTGCTTTCACCGGGCATGTAAAAGACTCGGGAACACTACAAAAAGGTATTCTGTGTCTCTGCACTATCATCTAAAATTACTAATACTCTTCTGGAGGCGTCGCCAATAGAGAAAACGGTGACGACGATAAATGGAAATATCAACAACATGATAAAGTTATGGGTTTGGAAGAATATTAGAACACTTAATGACGACAGAGAAAGAAAGATAGGTGATTAAGAGAGAGAGAGAGAGAGAGAGAGAGAGAGAGAGAGAGAGAGAGAGACAGACAGACAGACAGACAGAGAGGTGTGTGTGTGAGTCATACAGACAGACAGACAGACAGACAGACAGACAGACAGACAGACAGACAGACAGACAGACAGACAGACAGACAGACAGACAGACAGACACAGACAGACAGACAGACAGACAGACAGACAGACAGACAGACAGACAGACAGACAGACAGACAGACAGACAGACAGACAGACAGACAGACAGACAGACACGATAATGGGATACTCATGTCTCATATATACAAATATTTAATTTTGGAATGAATGAATGAATTGTAAGAGAATACTCAGCAACAAAATCGTAATAAAAGTTATTTAAAATCATATAAGTACGGGACATTCAGATATTTTGTGTTTTGGATTTAAAACCAAATATAAAACTACATTAACGTCTGCATAAATATATACTTTAAAGAAACGCTTTCTGTTCAATTTGTGCAGTTCGTGTGAATATCTATTACATTTGTTCAAAAGATAGTGTCAGAGTTTTATAATAGTATGCGTAATACTAGCTGTCATTCTTTGTACAATGACACCTGTTGAGTGTACATAACCTCTTTAGTGCAGTACATAAACACAAATCTAAGCAAGATTTAATGAAAACGTTGGTATAATATGTCACTGCATTTTCTCAAAAATAACTTGAGCTATGTATATTAATAGCTTGCTTTTTTTCCACCAAACCTGCCACGAGGTGGATCAGTATAAGGAAAATGGTAATACAAAATAACATAAGACTATTTATCACCATAAGGATTAGCATCAGAGAATTCAATTTTCACACAAACATTTTAGAATGCAGCATCTGATTGACGTTTGAAATTTCCCCGGGATGTGCGTGCGTACGTGTGCGTGTATACAAATACAGATTCAAAAAGTAAAGAAAAGATATTAAAAACGCTCAGGAAATGTGGAACATGAGATATAGGGTTAGGGTGAATAGTGTTAGGGTGAGAGAGAGAGAGAGAGAGAGAGAGAGAGAGAGAGAGAGAGAGAGAGATGGGGGTGTGGGGGGGGGGGGGGTAAGCAGGCAGGCAGGCAGGCAGGCGGAGAGGAGAGAATTTAAGAAACATAGGAGGAGCTCCCTAAAGGTAAATCGATTGTTTATTGATTAGTTTTATATACAGTAGAACTTTGATGGCATTGTTTCATTGTTTAACATCAAACCAAATATGTATATGCATATACATCGAAATAGGATTTTGTTCGGGACTAGATAAGTGGTTCGAACTATATATGGTGTTCTAGCCATCCGTGTTCGAGCCAACGAAGTTCTACTGTATAATCACCTTCCGTAAGTCACTTATTCAAATGATTATGACAACATCCGTAATTGACTAACTGGTTAAAAATGCAAATCTCTACAATAGCATAATTGACTTGTTTACAAGTAGAGACAACCATAACCTTGTACTTTTCTACAGGTAAGGAAGCCTTGATATTGATATGAATTATTTTACACATTGTATTGTTATGCAAAGCGTTTCTGTGTATGTCACATTAACCTTTCACTTTACTGCAGTTAGGGAAGTCTTGATATTGATATGAGTGACTTTGCTCATTGTTTTGTTAAATATCTGTTTTAAACCATATCGCGTGTTTCAACAACGTACAAACATGACATGATCTGTAACAAATAGTTTGTTAATGTTTTAGTGTTTACTTTATTAAACATGAAACACTAGAAGGAATATAAAGCTTTAGATAATTGCGGTGTTACTAATCAAAGCAAATATATTTTTAAAACTGCTGCGTAATATATCAGCTATATTCACATTTATTAGCTCACTAAAGTACTTTAAAGGGACACGCTTTAATTTACTTTAAACTATTTCTGAAAGGCATTTATACTTATTATGTAAAGTTACATTACCATAGCATATGTTATGTCTTGGGTTGAAAAAAAGTGCATAACTCTTGTAAATGGTTTACAAACATTATATTTGACAGATCTTCGACAGCAAGTGCAAATCATATATTAATTTCTTGAGTTGTATCGAATGATAGAACTTATTCCAAGTATATAAAGATGAATACAGTAGAATTTCGATGGATCGAACCCGACGGGACTGAACAAAATAGTTCGAACGAAGAGTGTCAAAATATATTTAAATATGTTGGCTGGACCTAATTTCTAGTTCAACTCGGTGTTCTAGCCATCGGAGGTAGAATAATATAATTTAGATAGTATTTCGATCGGGAACAGATAAGTGGTTCGATCCATGTGTGGTGTTCCAGCCATCCGTGTTCGAGCCAACGAAGTTCTACTGTATATATATAACATGCTCTCCGTCTTCCGTGACCTAGTGGTTAATGCGTCTGCCTCGGAAGCGGGAGGTCATTCGTTCGAAGCTGGTATAGCATATATTGCAATCAGACATCATGGTGTTAAAAAAGTGACTTTAATAGGATTTCAACATATGCATGTATATACGAGCATTTGAGGACTTCATTTTTCAAAAAATCTCAGGGTGTCACTGCACTGTTTAAAAAAACAACGTGGTCAACCTACCAGTTATTGTGCATCTAATGTGGGTTTTCTTTCATGCTATGAAAATAAAAAAATCTTAATGGAATTCTTTTCTTACCATGGAAATCCTAGACCTTATTTTATATAGAGCAAAGAACACAATTCAACTGTGTTTTTTTTTTTGAGACCTAAAGGCGAGCATCTATAATAATAATAATTATTGCTGTTGTTTTTATAAAGACTTTCATTTCAACTAGACAATATCAGAGACATATAATCAATTAAGGCACAAACGATACCCTGTCCTCTGGCAGGAAACAGGTGCAAAAATGGCACATTGTTATCATAACAAAATTCAAGGACTTTATAGAATTCCTTGCAAAATTACTCAACCGCGATTAGGGAGTCATAGAGTTACAACCCCCAATATTTATAATTATAATTAACACGCGTCGTATACGGTAGAGAAATAATAAATTGCAGTAAACATAATTACATGCAACTTTATTTTGATAAGAATTGTTTATTTAAATAATAGGAAGTTTTATAGTGTACAAACAGGAAGGAATAAAACTACCTGGTAAACACAATTATCGTCTCATTAGTGGGCCGTTATACACTGTTAATGAATCTAAAAATATTAGTGACATGAATAATTAAATGGGTGAGCTTGTAGGTGAGTGAGTGAATGGAAGAATGAATAAATGAATGAAAATATATAGCAGTTTACAAATATGAAGTATTTAAATAACATAGAATTAGTGATTGATATTAGCGCTGCGGCCTATTTTCGTTTCCGTGACGCGTGATCTGCAACTGCATATTGCCTTAAATTAATGCTTCTTTTTTTTAAATTAATTCCGTTTAGAAAATATTATCTTTACTTTTGATTTTGTAAGAACATAACTCATCGATCAGTCATTGTTTCAAGAAAAAATTATTTATTTGTGTAGTATATATTCTTAATTAGAGATGAAGCCTATTTTGTAATTTACATAAATGATATGTTTTTCGTCATGTTTTCATATTTATGTTATTCAATATTCAATAATTACGCTGTCTTCTTTTATTTTTATACTTTAATAATCTAATTATAAGTTTATCATTCATGTTGTTTAATCAGCTATTTCAATAGCTTTTACAGTACTGCATGACATGGTTGTGGGTTTTTTCGCCGTTTTTGCGAAGGAATGCCCATGATAAAATGCTTAATTCTCAGTAGTTACGCCAGTTTCTATGAATATGTTAACATCACTCGATCAGGTAATAGTTTAGCTTTCGATCGATGTATGTTTCACTAAAATAACAGTTATTAATTTAGTAAAATTGTGTTTGTGATTCACTGTTGGTGATTTTCTTTCTCTTATAGCGGCCAATAACACGTCTATGTTCTATATTAATAAGTGTATGTTTTAAGAGTAAAATAACACTCCCAGTGGGTTTTTTGCATGTTCACCCTATGTTTAAACGAAGACACGCGATTTCAAATGATTAATAACCTTTAAACAAATGTAATTATTCAAAACAGTAACAAATGCGTATGATTTTTCCGCGTGTGAATCTCATGCCCCCCACGGCAGATCCACACGCGTGGACTATCGGGAGTGCGTGCGAATCCAACGTGACACTGGTCAACCCATGCCGAAAAAACGTTCGGACATGTTTCAGCCTACTGGACAGGTCAATAACCGTAGTATATGATATATTTGATTTCTGGGGGATGTAGGCATTAGAAATCCCTAAGGAATGTTGTAAATATCACCTCATTAGTGCTAGGAATAAGGTGCCAGGGATGCGTGGAACATGGTAAAAATTTTGAAAAAATCATATTTGCCGGTATGCGATTTTTTCAAAAAAATACTTATCGGAACCCATCAATCTGGGTTTCAGAGTGTACCTAGATGTCCCCTGTACGAATTGAACGACTTCCAACAGCCACCCATGCATGTTCAAACCCCGTGCGCTACAGCAAAAAGAGTGAAAATAAAATTATTAATGCATATCCGTGCAATTCAACCAAACTCGTCATATTTGGTCGATTCTAGGTACCATATTCAAACCCCTTGCCCAGAGGCCATTTCTTGTCGGAATTTGATGATCTTGGTGTCGTTGGGCAGGTATTGAATAGATCTTAAGATTGCCGTATCTCACTGACCCATGGGCACTCGGTCAATGTCATTCCTGGGGCCTAGAACTGAGGTGGTCACCCTGGCACGTGCGCCATTCTAAGAGCTATGTGTTATGGGTTCATCTTCATATATGTTGTAGGGAATTTAATTCTGAGCAACTTTTGTCTTTAACTAATATGGCTAACTCAAACCGTTTAGCCAGTAGAGCCTTAACTCCAACTCAGATACGGTCAGCCGGAGGGCCAAAAGGGCTTGAACCTTAGCCGAGAGGCCATTTCCTGTCCGATTTTTTTCAAGTTGGTATCGTTGGAAAGGTTTTCGTGAGCCTGACAAAGTGGCGTCGAGTTTTGTTAAAAAATCTCAAACCCTTGCACGTGCATGTGCAAAACTAAAAATAAGGGACCTAGAGAAAAAAAAATAGCTCAATCTCGTCAAATAAAGGCTAGTTTATTTTTACAGTTTCGAAAAATAACTTATAGTTTTTCGTATAGCACGGGTCAAAAATTGGTAACCCGTGCCAGAAAATGAGAGGCACGTGCATTGATTTATTTTTCATATATGTTGTAGAACACCTTATTCTCGGCAACTTTATTTCTAAGAGTGATCAGCTATCTGTCTTCGTTTAGTCCGAAACTGCCCGTGCCAACACGTGCCACTCCCAAAAATGTCGCAAATTTGGGGTGCCATGTTCAAACCCTGGTACTAACGTTATTCTTGCGACGTTTTTAACCCAGACACAGGGTTCGACAGGTATTGCGTAGCTCTTGAGGTTGGTATATTTTTTTAGAAAATCTGACCACCAGGGGTCGCCAGCGGGCCTCGAACTTAGGTTATGTTGTAACAAGTGCCGGAAAATGAGAGCCATGTGCATTGAGATCATGTTGATATATGTTGTAGAGAATTTAATTCTAAGCAACATTTGTTCTTAGAGTGATAAGCTATCTGTCTCCCTGCATACCCGTGCAATTCCAGCGATTTTGGCAAATTTAGGTGCCATGTTCAAACCCTTTCCCAGAGGTCAATTCTTGTCGGAATTTGATGATCTTGGTGTTGTTGGACAGGTATTGAATAGATATTAAGGTTGCCGTACTTCACTGTCCCGAGAACATTCGGTCGAGTTTTGTTAATAAATCTGAAGCACGTACACGTTCAAAAATTAAATATTATACCTAGAGTCGATTTTTTTTGTTAGCTAGATCTGTCAAATAAAGACAAGTTTGTTCTTACCATTTTAAAAAATCACTTATACTTTTCTATATTACTGATTTCAAAAATCGACATTTTGGCCGATTTTTCCATTTTTTACCATGTTCAAGCCTCCGTAGAGGCCATATGCCGTACCGCAATGCTAGATAACATTACAAAGATCTATTCAAGCCCTTCAACGTGATAGCAAAAATATTAGGCCCAATAACCTAGACAGGTCATTAAAGATCATCTGAAAATGACCCGAAATTCATTAAATTAAGTTATTTTTTCACCCAAAAAGTCATAAAAAATATCGGAAAATCGTTCATATCTTTGCCATTCATAAGCATATCTCTCTTAAAGGTTCCATAAGTGTTCCTTTATGCATGTTATATGGATTTCTATAGATTGCTAGGGCGAGATATGAAGTTTAAATATACTTTTTTTTAAATCTGAACGCTTTTTTAAGCTTGGTTTGGAACGGAAATTGAAGGTTGACCTAGACCGTGGGGAACAAGGTCAATGTCTAGAATTGTTAAGTAGGATGAGATAGGTTCATTGGTAAAGAGTTTATAAAGATCAAGCATAGCAATGCTGAGATATAACATTTTAAACATGACCTAAAAAAAAAACACAAAAAAACATAACATTTTTGCTTGACGAATATTTTTATAGTGACATGTCCCCTACCTAACACTACATAAACCCCAAGGGTTGTCCCTAATTACGGATCTCGGACCCTCCTAATTATTGAGATAATTATCATAACTCCTTTATTGAGGGACACAATCATCAAAAAAATATAATTTTTTCCCCCTAACTTTCAAGAACAGTAACTCTGTCAAAAAAATAGGGAAAAATAGGGGGAAATCACCTTCGTGGTCCTTATCCATTTATCTTTCTAATGTTACCTTCAGATTTAACCCAAGTCATATAGAAATATATATGTCATCGAATTACGTGGTTAAATCGAGTTTTAGGAATTTGTGTTGAGAGGTTTGGATATCCCCATATACCAATATTTTTGGTGATTTTATTTTTTGCTGGGTTTATGTTGTCCATCCCTGGAGAAATAAAAAACCCAATAACGTTCTGTAACTTTTACTATCCTGACATAGGATGCCCTCAAACACCTTTACCCAGGACCCATAAACATCATTCAAGTTTTTCAAAGATAACAAGTTTTTAGTTAAGCCTGGGTTTAGGTATCTGAATAACCTCTAAATGACCCCTAATTGGCCCCTATACCATCCCTAGGTCAAACCCCTTAACCCAACAATACACCCATAGGTATGTCCTTCTATAAAATTAAATTGATGATAGTGTCCCTACAACTATTATTTAGGGTCAAAATTTCAAACCTGGTTTCGGGGTTTTGCCGAACACCCCATACTTAGTTACTATATAAATATATAGTGCTTTTATATATATATGCATATAATTGCCTCGTAACTCAACTTAAATACTATTGTATATATTTTCCTTCTGAGACCGACTTGTGGATGTTTGGTACATACGACAACGTAAGCGTAGGTGTTGCAGCAATTGTGGGGTCCTATATAGACCCCGCCTTTTATGAGCGCCCCTCAACAAGGATTTTATATAGGCCAGGGCCTTTTTACCTTATTATACAGAGGCCGACATTCGGTGGCTTCCCAAAAAAAATCATGTTTTTTTTTCACTTGGCCTGATTTTTAAAAAAAAATCATTACATTGATAGGGTATAAAAACCGCTTGGATATTAAGTATTATTGTAATATTTTTATAATTATTGGTTAGAACATGGCGCTGTTTTCCCCCCGATCTTGAAAAATTGGGCGTCTTCCCAATTTCTATAAAAAAAGCTCTGTAGACCAAAACCCAATCAATGCTAATGTGTCTTGGTATTCAAGTGCGAAATAAAGATTTTACTCGATTAAATAAAATTCACACACGTCACTCTATTAAAGTAATGAAAATCCACGAGTCCTGTTTAGTTTATCGATTCAAATCAATCGAATCGAGCAATTTCGATGTTAAATAAATTTATAATTAATCTAATGGAGAATTTACATTTGAATCCCAAAAGCTCATACGCCAAAGATTTTTTTGTAATATTACTACAAAAGTTTAAAGACAACTATAATGTGTCTTTTATATCTTTTTCCACATTTAAATGTATTAAATAAAGCCTTTGATGGTAATCTTAACCAAAATGACAAATATTTAGCGGGAAATGAAAAACGCCGACATATTGCGCATACATTGATATTCATGCGGAGCATCTCCGAGTTTATGGCATTCTTGGCCTGTCGGGACTAGGCGATTGCGGTTATGGTGTAAGAGAAACAACTCAATTTCAATTTTGATATAAAACTTAATTGTGCACTTTACACATATTTCACCTCTAGAAAGATAAATGATTAATTCTAAGGGGCTTTATTTTGCGAGGTCCTATATAGACCTCACAATCCATAAGGACCCCACAAGAAAGGTCTAAGATAAATCGATACCCCGTAAATGCTAGTATGTCTTAGTATATATATATATATAGTAAAGGTAAAGTATAATATGATATATCATAGGTGAGAGAAAACAAAATGCCAGCTACCATTCATTTTTAGCGATGTTATTGTATAATTATTCTTATCTATAGTTATATCATTCATTTCAGGAAATCGAAACTTATATCCTTACTGTCTGTGTTTTTGAAGAGAAGATTAAACAAAACAGAAACTATCACTTTTTATTGCATAATTCGCGCAGTGTTGCAGAGTTAATTTTTGACTTTATTAAGATTCTATCTTACTTAACCAAATAATTTCCCATTAAAAAGTTAGACTTTATTACGCATGCCAATTTAAATCAAAATAATCATTTTTTACCCAATTCCTGTACTTTCTGTGAATAAATAAACATAATCACCTGGGTTGCATTTCACGAAAAAAATTTGATAAAAAACTGTTGTAAACGTAAAGTAAGATATATTCATAATATTGTGCCTAGTCATCCTCATGAATTTAATATTGTATTTTCAGAAAACATCATTTTCTTAATTATCCAACCCGAAGATGGGTTTAATATCTAAAATTTTATGAACAATATACTTTACGTTTACAACCTATTTTTATCGTAAGTTTATTCGTGAAATGCAACAAATGTGATTTGTTCAAAGGGTGTTTGTTTGCATTTACACAGTCCACAATGCACTGTTGTGCTTTGAAAATATTACTTTTGAATTCTGACCAAATTATGTTTCACTATGTTTATGAACATAATATATCATTATGTGTATGTTTAATGGAATTAATCAAAATAAGTGGAGTTTTGTTAACTTAACATACACTTTGAATAAATAAAAACATGTGTGTTGAATAACTTGTGGTAGAATGCACGAACTGATTAATAACACAAACGACAAATGCAATTATGTTCCTATAGCTGATATTACAGTATCAACAACACCATATTTCGTAATTATTTGAATGAACCCTGAAGCAACTGATAATGTATCCTGTTTTGCTAACGGAGCTGTTACTAAGTATTACTTAATATATCAACCATTATCAATACATAGCTATACTTTCATTGTGTAATAGGTAATGACCCATACAAGTCTACTTGCCCACCCTGAAAAGATGAGGTTGGGGTTCAATAGCCATTTATACATCTACTCGATTTTGAATAATGTCTAGTCTGTTTACATTTCTGATATTGAAGACATGATCTAACCCAATCCGATTTTAACAATTGTATGGTGTTTAGCGTCGCTTTCAAAGAATTTTCAGTCATATCGCGACGGTGTCTACTTGAGACAGTATTCTAAGTGAAGTCACACTGGAGTATCATGCTTCAGACACATGGTATGATACCCCACCCAGTCACATTATACTGACACCGGGCCGACCAGACCTAGAACTCTCCTCTAAATGCTGAACGTCAAGCCGATTTTAACAAATCTACTCTCTAAAAAAGGTTATACTCTTTTAACCCTTTATTAATTAATATGAAATCATGGGTGGCCCGTAATAATGAGTATAATTATATGATGCTTATAATCACCATCTTATCAATGTATCTGGAAATACTGAGGTAGCAATTTGGTTCTGATACGCTTTAACAGAACAGAAGTTCATCAACTAAAATGTAATGACTAACCCTTTATAAAACTCATCTTGCCTTCTAATGAATTTTAGGCAAAACACTGTCAGATTAATAACCAATCATACTTTACAATTCGAGATTTTGCTCTGTAAATACCCAGTTTTGAAATAAACTTTGAAAATAATTTATTTCTTCTATTGGATCCCCAGTAAAACTAGACTGATCAATTGAGCTTTAATGAGCATATAATATATCAGTTTTAACAGAGCAATTATCATTTTTGGAAAGTACCATTTACACTTTGGTTGCTCTGTGTAAGTGAATTATTATCTCGGCGATACGTAAACGCTGTTTTCTAATTATTTTTAAGCACAGCTGGTTTCCTAGTCATATACATTGGTGGTCTTCGATAAAACATCTATCTTAGTATCTCAGTCGTCTAATCATGTATAATGTTAATCTGATAATACTATGAAAAAAAGTGATTATTTTAAAAATATGTAACCAATTTTATAAAAAATTGAATCAGGTGATTTAACTGTAATAACCATTGAAATTCTAGGCCTAATTTGGAAATCCTTTGTTTTGGCCTATTTATATTAATATCGTTATGGCAATACGGACTAAGTGAATATATAGTAAAACCCATTAGGCATTTTGAATAAAAGTCTTTTGTTTTGTCAAGTCTTACATTTTGAAAAATCCTGATACAGTTCCGTTTAACAGTGTTATGTTAAAAATGTAGTGTATTATGGTATATTTGTTCGAAATAGCAGTGTAAATGAATAAAAGTGCAAATAGAATACTCTTTTACATATTTTTTATTTAATATGCAAAAATTTATATTTTATTTCATGTGTGTGTGTGTGTGTGTGTGTGTGTGTGTGTGTGTGTGTGTGTGTGTGGATGTGGATGAAAATCCTACAAACTAAATGTTTAATGCAGTACCAGCGGTGCGGTATAGAATAATATAGATTTCTTTATAGATGAAAAATTGTTCCACACTGAATGTTAAATATAGCGTTGTTGTTAATCGGGTAAGTTGTTAGTTGTTGATTTCACTTTGATTGTTAAACAAGTTCTTACAACTTAGATAAATCACGCTCGAATTCGTCCGTAACAGAATCAGTTCTAAGCACATATAAAGATAGTGTCTTCCTTAAGGACACCACACATACATGTAGCCTGTGAGAGGGATCGAACCTATGACCCTCCGATCAGGGTTTGAAGTTCTTCCATTGCACAATACGCTCCACAAAAACTAGGAATATATATCATATCAATTTTAAAAGAATATATTGATAAATAAGTGTTGTGAATTTCAAATACAATAATGAAGAGCACAGTTTTACAAACTTACCATGGAAGTTTGAATTGACATATAACTGACCTCTTGAATATTGCTGTTTTGCTTTAGACATGCAATAATGTAATGTGATTACCAGAAGTGGGGTCGGGCATAATAATCTAACTGTATGATTCAGAAAAAGTTCAAAGGTTAGTACAATTAGTTTAGTTTATACTGATTTATTTTAGCTCGATTACGATGAAAGCTCTGAGCTTATATGAACCGTTTTCGAGTCCGCTTCATGGGTAGCACCAGTATTGAGTGTTGTTTTATGAGAGGCGTCGGGTCGAGCTGGGGATCGAACCCGCAATCTCTGGCGTGAGCGGCCAACATTATATCCATTAGACTACCACCCCGCTGATGCAATTAATACACTTGCATCAGTCCAATTACTAGACTGATAAACAATATATATAAATAATGATTAATAATAAGTTGAAACATGTGTTGTATGGAATATACAATTCAAAATGACTGTGGCAAGTGTAAACATTTGTCTTTCTTGAAACATAAAATATACCCGATTATTTATATGTTCTTTTGCCTTAAATACAAATAGGGTGTGTTATGCTGTGCATACAGAAATGTTTATGATAGAGAAAGCTTAATAGTATAACTGATGTAAAGATAATCAACCCAGCCAATTAAATGAACTGTGCTGATAGCAAATAGGATGTTCAAGCATTCAGTGGCGGGAGGGAGTAAATGTTAGGTAGCCAATGAGGCCTCCAAACATATTATATAATGAAACGGTGAAATGAAGGTCAGCATATTCAATGAGTCAGTGCATAAATAGTATCTGCAGAATAAGAGAAAGTGAAACTACTTGAACAACGATATGGCAGATAATGTTATAGAATATTTGCTAATGGCAGCCTCTTCAAATGTATTAAGCATTTTACATTGTAGGGGAATATCATATTGATATTAATACTATTCAGGAGCCAAGTGGGGAATATATTTACGGTGAGATTTTGCGAAGAATGTTCTTGTAGTTGATGGAACCCATCGTCTTCAGGCTATAAGGTGAACAAAGGAAATAGCTTGAAGATATATTGTTAACAGTGTCCTTTGTCATATTTACACACAACTGACAAGAGACGAAGCTTTAATGCTTGGCGCAAACAACAATATGCACAATAAAAATGTTAATGTCATGACTGAAGGTATGCCTATTTAGATGGATATTGATTGAGCCTACCAACGAAAACCAGCCTATTGCGATATCAAACAATGATCTGACACGGCTGTATACCATGTTTGGGGTAAAAACAGTAAGTAATAATATACATACATTATTTAAACATATTTGACCTAGATTTAATAAAACATAATTCTTTTTCAACATTACTATAAGCATAGCCAGTATATTGTGGAAACTATTATTTTTAATTTTTGAAAACTTTTACCAACTAAATGAAATGAATAAAATTTAAATTTTATAAAATATCTGTACTCTTTGTTACATGTATTATAATAGATAGTACTTTCACTATATATAATTTATTTATAGTTGCCAATGAAAATTATGCAACAGAAGAAGTTACGCAACTCTGTGAAGAAACTAGTGAAGGTAAACATATTTCTTACTAATACGAAATTAATGAGAATAAAGAATAAATCTTATCTGTGTAAACAGGAAAATACTTTGAAATAAAATATAACGTAATTCAACATAAATAGAACTTAATATTCATACTATACATTACCGACTAAATACAGCACCATGAGTATGACTACCCTCCCAGTTTGATATTATATCATTGCAAGAAGGTCACAATGAGTATAAATCGCCCACCTGTAATGCAGTATACCATACTAAAGAAGGCGGATACTACTTCAGACATTAACAAGATTACATTATAGATATATAATTACTGTATTTTGCAAAATTCAAAAAGTACAAATAAGGATGATTGAAGTGTCGTAACACGGCTATTGATCGTCCGATTTGAACAGTACAAAACTTTCTCCATAGTATCATGAAATAATGCTGCACACAAAGGCAAATAAAGCAAAATTTTATGATCAAGAGCCACAATACATACATAGCTCTCCGAATTGACTTGTTCAAACCTTGTCCGAGGTGTTATGGTATACAACTACAATGGAAATGAAACATATTCAGGTGATGGGGAACGCATTTGATTTTGTTGTGATTCGTTACCTAAACATTATTCATCATATTTGGCCAGTTAAAGTGTTTTTTTTCCTGAGATATTATATTTATATATATTCACATACTTTTTAACAATTCAAGGTCTTTATATGACTCTGACATAAAATATCTGATTAAGTATGTTCAATACGTTTCCTTGATACTGTAATTATAATTCCTTTGCAAGTTTAAAATGCGAGGGCTAGAGTGCACATAACCAAATGTTAACAGACAGAACAATGCGATCTGAATGGCTCACTTGAGCTTTGTATAATACAGAAACAGTAATACGATACTAAACGTCCATATGGTGTTATGCATTTATACCACTGTTAACCTAACATTCACATTACTTTTTTCAGAGTTTACTTCGAAAGAATATCCATCTTTTGTCGATATGGACGAGTGGATATTAGTGCGTTCCCCAACAGACACAGACGGTGAAGAGTGGATAGGGGAAGTAACTTAGACCAAAAAGAAGATGATTAATTTTAAATGGGTATTCAATAGAGAGGGGGTTATATGTTGACTGGTAATGGTGTAATGACCAAAAGGTGGAAAGTGCAAAGTACCAGATATAATGGCATCATTTAATTATTCTAATAAAAATGTTATGCCAAAAGAACTAACATTAAGATTAAATAGAATATGGCTTTATTAAATGATTTTACAAAGAGAATCGTTATTTTGAAGTATATACACGTTGTCTATCCCGTCTCTACTATTGATAAAGGGGACTGGGCTAGCTAAATGCTAGTCATAAGCTCATTTTTCCAAAGAACCAAATGGATTTTACGAACGCTTTTCACAAATCCATTTCAATATATATATATATATGACTTTTAATACTCTGAGACTCGTGTGATGTACCCAACGTAATGTTAAATATTGGATAATATTATAGCAATGTTCTAATTGATGATGTTATATAAACAAGCACTTAACATAGTTCATAATGAATACATATCCCTCTTCACATTTGCAGTTATTTTGTTCAAATGACCTGGCTATAAACGTTTGTAATTTTATTGATAGACAAGGAACTGTTTGAATATGATTTAAACTATGTTGTATTTTGTTATATCCAATAGTACAAATAATATATCTGAATGTAATGCATTACATGTCTTCTAACTAAAGTATGAAATAAAATTGCTATATATTACATTGTTTATTTCGTAAATTATTCCTTGAAAAATTACATTCTTTCTTTAAATCTGCTATTCTATACATGTATAAATTTTGATTGGAAAGCAGACTGCACTTAAAAGTACCTAATCCTCCAAAGACTTTGTACTATTTCAAATTTCAACCACCAATATGGTGGTCCATTTATTCAACCTGTTATAGGTGTATGAGGGCCGGGATGTAATATAAAAGAAGTATATATGTTTAAGTTGTAACATAGTAAAACATGTTTTCATTTCATTTATCATTCAAATAAACTATTGTTTTTTCTTTTTTTCCCCCTTTTTTTCTTTTGTGTAGTGTTATCTAAAACAATATTTCTGAAGTTATAATTTGTTTAGTCACATAATTTAGATATGTATAATACTAAAGCATAAGACAAAATAAATATTTTGTATCGGTTGTTTCAAGTTAACATTTTTTTCTTATACATATATGGAGAGACAAAGAGTTTTTTATTTGTTTTATTTATACAAGGTGTCTATGTATCATACATGTATGATACATGACACAAAGATTTTTGCAAAATGTGTTTCATTGCAAGACAGATTAACATACAAGGAAAACTCGGCATTATTGTGATTTTGACAAAATCTATTTGAGTTCCAATCAAGTGTATATATGTTGTTTTAAATATATTCTTTTTTCATCTTTTTCCTACTTCAAAGTTTAATTAATTATTGTGTATGAGATGTAAACTGAGAGTATGAGCATAAATAAAATATATTAAAATAATCGAACAAGTAACTCTGGTCATTATGGCATTAGTTGTAAAGTTTAGCAGATAGATAGATATCAAAATAAATAGATAGTATCAAAACAAAAACCTCAAAATCAATTTATGTTATCTTTTGATATCATTTGAAACCAATATTGTTTCAATATGATCTATTCATTAGAAACTACTTTATAGTCATTCAAATCAAACAGCTTTATTTTATCCATTTTATCCATGCATCGTGTATTTGGATTTTTTGTTTGATTTATATTATCATATTACAGGGAAAGTATCCTAATAAAACTCGCGAAAAAACAACTAAAATATTACTAATTTTGTGCTAGTATAGTATTTGTTCATATTTTCTTTTATATATTAAAAGGTCGTAGTACATTTTTGATGCATTCCGTCCCTTGTTAACCTACTGAAACAGCTTGAGAAAAAAATCAAATTAAAAAGCTCACAAAATTATCTTACAGATAAATGTGATCCTACTGACTGAATTCAGCCAAGCATATGAACAGAAGAACGATATGAAATGTATAAAAGACTTTCCGTAGTTTTCATGTTGTATTGTGAGATGCCTAATACTGACTGAATTCAGCCAGCAAGCAAAATGGTTTCCTTCAAAAGCAGAAATTGCAAACTGACTTCTAAATATAAAGCCAGTGAAGAGCTGGAATGGCAAATATCGATTTTATATGCAGCATTTGTAATTCGTGTTAACTCAACTAAAGTTTGACTGAATTCAGCCAATCACTTCATCAGAATTAACTTTTATTTGATAATGCCCATTTCACTTGTAAATGATACAAGTTCAATTAATTATCCAGCAAAAATATTGAGTGAAACCTATAACCACATGTAAATGACTTAATTCAGCCAGATTGAAAGCATATAATCTACAAATAGGCATGCTGGCTTGAACTTCTTATTGTATTAATATAAAACGACCATGCCGATCATTTAAATGATACTCAATGAACATCGCGAAAACAGAAGTTACAAATATCAATAGTTTTGACCTTTTCAGAAAAGGGTCAATTTGAATCAGAACGTGTTATAGGTAAAAATACATCGGTGCAATACTTTAAATAGGCTTTGGCACCTACTCGAATCAATGCTGTATGAGTAAATAAAGGGACTAGTTTATCTGGCTTTTGCATTGTTAGAATTAATCACAGATTTCACGAACATTTTCAAATAAATGTCGCCTTATCACACTGGGTACATTCTAAAATAACATAAATTATATGCTCAACAACAATAAATACCGGGAATTTACGATCATCTTCTTTAAGATGTTGATACCTACCAGTTTCAATGCTTATTGGAACGACTGAACATCTGATTTGGTATAAGGCTGATCGATGTATTAATGGTAAAATCATAGTGCAATACAATTGGGTTTTCAATTCACGTGTATCTTATTTCGACTTTTTCAGAAATACTTCTGTTTTACTGAATAGAATATTGCCATTCCATTAAAACCTGATGTGAACATCGTTCCATTATAATATTAACACAACTTTGGTGATCTATACATTAATCTATATGTGTATACTGTTGAAAACCTCTTTTTAACATTATAAAACCAATTTTTACAAGAACTGTCTGCTTAACTGTTTGCCCACTGTGCAATTGGTTTGTTAGGTCGAGTACTACCCATTGAAGAGAGTCTGTGTCAGTAAGACGAAATATTTACCCAATGAACCCTTTTTAAGGTTGCCAATCCATTTTCCAATGACTATAGAATTTGGTGTATACTTTCCTTTTCAAAGAAAAATGCATGGCGTACTTTTGAATAGCAGTGATGGGGAATATTTTTTTGCCGCCAAATAGCAGAACTATAACTAACAACTGGCCAGACATTGGTATCAAATACTTCTTTAAAAGACTACTACTACTACTGCTAGTTCTCTTCCTCCTTCTCCTCCTCCTCCTCCTCCTACTACTACTACTGCTACCCCCACTGCTCTCCTCCTCCTCCTGTTACTACTCCCCCTCCTCTCTTCTACCTCTTACTCCTACTCCTCCTGCTACAACCACTACCCCATTGCCTCCTCCTCCCACTACTACTCCAATTCCCCTCCAACTCTTCCTACTACTATTACTGTTCCTACTCCCTTCATTCTCTTCCTACTATCCCCTCCTCGTCTTCTCCTCCACCACATCCTCCTCCTCCTACTATCCCCTCACCTCCTCCTAATACTATTACTTCTACATGTACTACTCCCACTTCCTTCCTCTTCCTCCACCTTCTCTTACTTCTACTACTCTTATTCTCATTCTCCTCCTCTCCTCCTCCTCAAACTTCTTCCCCTCATACTACTACTGCTATTATCCCCTCACTTCCTCTTCCTCATTCACTTCCTACTACTACCTGCTCCTCTCCACTTCCTCCCCACCTCCTCCTCCTACTACTACTACTTTTTTTACCCCTTCTCCTCCTCTTCCTCCTACTACTACCCCCTCCATTCCTCCTCCTCCGCCTCATATTACTACAACTATTACTTCCTTCCTTTTCCTCCTCCTACTACAACTATTACTGCTACTAGTACTACTTTTACTTCTACGTACCACTATGCCTACTGCTACTACTACTAATACTACATCTCTTCCTCCGTATTCTACAACTACTACTTTGACTACTGCTACTACTTCTAAGACTACACCTCCTCCTTTACTTCTACTATTAATACTACTACTACTACTACTACTACTACTACTACTACTACTACTACTAACAACAACAGTAACAACAATAACAGCAACAGCAACAATAGCAATAACAGCGACAGCAAATGATTCTGCTACTGAAACTGCTACTGCTACAATGTACTGTTACTTTATTGGGGTTGCTACTTTTGCTGCTGCCGTCCTGATACTGCTAGTGTTTCTTCTGCTGATGTTACTACTTCTGATGTTTTTACTTCTACTGTTGCCGCTACCACTTGCACTACTACTTCTGCTTCTGCTACTACTTTTCTGCTGCTTCTACTACTACAATTTTATTGCTGAATATGTTACTATGTCTTTTGACGCTTTTGCTACTACTACTACTACTACGTTTGTTTTTGTTGATACGACTACTTTTTTGCTGCAGCTTCTACTACTAAGACAGCAATGATCAACTAAAATCACGACTGCTTCTGTTACTTCTACTGCTGCTGCTATTGCTTTTCTGTCTTCTGCTGCTACTGTTGATACCTTTGCCGTGGCAGCTACTATTACTACTGCTGCTACTACTATTATAATTCTGCTGCTCCTACTACTTTTACTTTTGCTACTACTACTACTACTTCTGCTGCTGCTATTGCTATTTTCTGCTGCTGCTGCTAGTGTTGTTGTAACAGTTTATAACTGTGTCGTGTCATCTACTTTTACTACTGCTGCTGATACTATTAATACTTCTGCTGCTCCTACCACTTTTACTTTTGATACTACTATTACTACTTCCGCTACTGCTGCTGTTGCTGTTGCTGCTCCGGTTAATACATATACAGTGGAAACTACTTTTACTACTGCTACTATAAATACTTCTGCTACGCCTACTACTTTTACTTTTGCCACTTCTACTTCTGCTGAAACTACTACTACTGCTGCTACTACATATACTACTACTATTTTTACTAGTACTTCCGGTGCTTATACTGTTATTTGTTCTTTGCTGCTACTACTGCGTCTTCTGTTGCTGCGACTATTACTACTTTTGTTGGTGTTATTACTACTCTTTCTGCTACTTTACTACTACTACTTCTGGTGCTATTACTACTACTACTTCTGCTCCTCTGTTACCACATTTTCTGGTGTTACTACTACTGCTACTTCTGCTCCTCTGTTCCCACATTTTCTGGTGCTACTGCTACTACTACTTCTGCTCCTCTGTTACCACATTTTGTGGTGCTACTACAACTGCTACTTCTGCTCCTCTGTTACCACATTTTCTGGTGCTACTACTACTACTACTTCTGCTCCTCTTTTACCACATTTTCTGATGCTGCTACTATTACTTCTTCTGCTACTACTACTACTACAACTACTTCTGCTGCTACTGCTACTATTTCTGCTGCTACTACTACTACTTATATTGCTTTTACTTAAACTACTACCAAGTTGGATCAAAATATTTTTTTACGAAGAAAAAACCGGAATCTGGAAAGATAATTATATAAATGAAATTAAGAAAATTGGTGGGAAGTTATTATAACAATCAAAAATAGCGTACTGATATAACCGATTCATTCAAAAATAATGTTTTATGTTTTTTTTACAATGCTAAACTTTAATTCGGAAGTAACAAACATCATAGATGAAATCACATGGAATAATTCATTTATACAAAATAACAACAAAACAATATTTTATGGAGAAAGGTTAGATAAAGGAACAAACTAAATACAACAATTCTACGAACACAGCAACAAGAACTTTTATAATTTTAATGTGATAAAACAACTTTTCAACCTTAAGATTTCAACTTTCTTAAACTATCACACATTAATTGCTTCTATACCGAACTTTTGGAAAGAAAAATTAAACGTGAACCATATAACGGCAAAGACACAACTTTTTTCATTGCTCATATACAACATTTCTTGACTAAAAACACTGATTTCCTATCACAAAACGGTATTAATGTAGCATTTAATTTTAAAACAATGTCATTGGGCATCCATGACGACATTACAAAACAAAAAACAATAATACATTTTGTTATTGTTTTAGCGCAATATTTTATTTTTAAATGTAAAATGCAAAGCGATACACCATACATTGACAACTATCTTAGATATTTAAGAGAATGTCAAAACATAGAACAAAATCTTAGTCCAAGCAAGATCCAAACTAGAAACGCATACTAGGAAATGGCGTTCAATAAAATTAGAATAATCAGAAATAGCAACCTTAGATAATCAAAATCAATTTGTATTGATCTAACAGTGTACATAATTAATCAGATCGCTCTCTTCTTCTTCTTCTTCTTTTTTTTCACTCTGTCTATCATTGAATCACTGAATTGGCTGCCATTTGGTAACTCAAAAAATGATAAGAAAACTGAGATACCCCAAATGCAGCGTTATTTTCAATTGTCAACATTTAAAATTTAAAATTATTGAAAATAAAGTTGCCAACACGACAAAAAGGCAACTGTTTAGTCAGTTAATATATTTCACCATTATTTACGAGAGAAACAATTGAATATTCAGTTTAATTATGAATATAACAAAACTTATGAAGATGTGTCCGTGGCTGATTGGTTAAGACGTTGAACTTGTGTATGATTTTGCTTATTTTCGCCATGGTTCAATACCCATCCGATGTAAAACTTATAAAACTGAATTCTTATGCAAAACTTTTCGAACTCAGTGTATATAATAACCACACTAAAAATAGTCTTTCTATCAAAGTTTCAATCACCAACACTGGCCAGTGTAAGGTACATCAGGAGGTTCTTGACACCAAGTTAACATAATCTATCTAATTTATAATGTACAATTGTTTCATCAATATGTTCTCCCCCTCATATTATTTGATTCTTTATCCAAGTTATTTCAATTCCTTTCGGCATCATTCTTTTAAACATTGACTTGAATCTTTTTTTTGTCTGATTCGCAAAACTAGTTTTGCTATGCTATGTCGCTTTTGGATAGGAATCACAATTTGCAGTCAATATTGTTGTTTTGTTATTGGTGTTTTTGTTGTTGCTGTTGTTGTTGTTGTTGATGATGATGATGATGATGGTAATGATGATAATGATAATGATGATGGTGATGATGATGGTGATGATGATGATGTTGGTGGTGGTAGTAGTAATGGTGGCTATGATGATGATGGTGGTGGTGGAAGTAGTACTGGTGGTGGTGAGAATGATGAGAATGAGAAGGATGGTGAATATGATGGAGTTAATGATGATGATAATAAAGATGTATACTTTGATATTATTATAACTAAAGTAATGGTGACGGTGTTCGTGATTCTATTTTATCATCACCTTAAAGTTTATGTTAAATTGGTGACTTAGTTTCTTTTCGAGTGAAATGCCCTTATTCTATCCGTTTGTGAACTTCAAGATGGGTGTGCTGGTCAAATTTTAAGGATTCCAGGAAAGAGTGATGAGGTAAACTGTCCGTATGTCTACAATGACATAAACATGACGCTAAATAAATCAAACCAATTTAGTTTTTCAATCTTGCTCTCATTGCAAAAACTTGGTTTATCCAGAGACATATACACATTAAATTATGAGCTTTAAATTTTAACGATTGGAAAAAGTTTCATAGCAGGTATTTGATCTGTTTTTTTACAACAATTGATAATATATAAGGTTTATCCCTCATAAAAGCAGAGTTTGCATTTTATGTATTGTTTGGTACTTTCCAATGAAAAGTATAGTTTAAATTTGGAACACTATCTTATTAATGGCTATCAGTCGATAACAGGACCAATACACATTCTGGCTGGATTGAACAGAATAAATTTGTAGTATTATAAATACAAACAGCAGGACGTATGCGTTATTGCAGTATCGAATACACTAAGTTTTATGGTTAGCTGTAGCAGAGTCCTTAATAGACTATATACATTAATATATCCTTTTTAAATTAACTAAAAAATAATGGGAAAGGATCCTTCACTATCACTTCTACTTAAATACGATTGGCTAGATTAAAATATACTAGTTATATATAGTCCGGTAAAAAAATCCGAAAGTCATCGCGTGAGGTACGTAATATCTATGGAAGTATGTTGTAATAGAACGTGACTTTAGACTATACTTGGCCATATTTCATCAGTTGCCAAGAAAATAAATTGTATAATGAACGCATAAATCGGGTTCAAAGGTCACTAGGTGCATAAAAAGTTAACATTTTGAATGTTTGTGATATACACAAACACTAGATTCTGCATTTAAGTATAAATGGGATACATATATTTGCTCATTATAAAAACCACAATCTTGCATAGTTATCTTTATAAAATATTTCTGAACCAAAAGAAACCCCTAAATAATAGTACTTTCGAAATATGTATTTAGATATCATGGATTTATAATAACATAGTTGCTATGAAGGGTTTGAACGAAATTAATCATAACGTAGTTGTTCGTACAGACACCATACCATAAGAACCAAAGTTTTTTTTCCGTTAAAATGTACACTATAAAATAATACCGATATGCTGATGTGTGATAATGCCATATATATATTTATATAGTGAAATAGAATACATAATACAGACATTTTAAGCGAATAAATATGAATTTTGAAATTGACCAAAAATACTTTCACCCCTCACATCCCCATCCCCCACGCCGACCAATAGAGCATGCCTTTATATATTCTTTGACCCCATATTGCCAAAAGGATATAATTTAAACATGCCATTTAAAAATAATATGTTGAAAAGAGATTTCCTAATTTGCGCTATGCGCCTCGGTAAAACTGAAATAAATTTCCCGCTAAAAATTATTAAAACTTATTTTGAGACATTTTAAATGAATCATGCAATTTCATTTTGATTTCAGTTTGATACGCCATACAGATTTACTCGTTGTAAAATGTGTTTCATCTAAGAAATAGTCCGAATGACGATGTGAAGGTCGTCAAGCAATATTTAAGTGCTGTCAATTTTTTAGAATAGGGATTTTGTTTCATGTTTTACCTTCCGATTTAAATATTGATTTTGTCACGTTTAGGTAGATTTAATATATCAAACAATTTGTAGTTCTTTTGAACTTTTTATCCACTTAAAAATATTTTTTTAGACATTTGTAGTATTTTACCGTTACGGTAATATGATATTGTTCTATCTGTGCTTTGATTGGCAAACTATTAAAGAAGTTATTACAGCAACAAGTATGCTTGGTATATCTTAACAATGCGTAGGTATATATTGTTTCGATAGCTATCATCAAGACCGCAACAACATAATATAAGTGAAGTTATGGGCTTTGCAAGTACTTCACACTATATTAGCATGCGTTGTAAGAATATTAAGACATGCCTTTTGGAAAGTCTCCTATTCATAAATTAGAACATGCACATTTGACTTGTATTACAGTTTACTAACATTGCATTGTATATGTTATCAACTGCCATTGGATACACTTGACCTATGGGTCGTTCTATAGTATTTGACCATAGTGACCAGCGTGCTTCTTGTGTATTGCTGTGTTGATTTCTTAAAATAACTGAATCACTGTCACAACACATGTTCACTTGAATGTATGCTTGTAATTCACGGAACTAGGATACATAAACGTATCTGTTTTTTCCGAGGTTTGCTGTAATAAAAATCACAGCGATTTCCCCAGGTGGGATACTTTCTGCATTCATGTTCCAATTTAGTCATCAGGATATTAGACAGAATGCGTTTCACATATTTAAGTAAGATCAATTGACTGTTTCCATTTGAGTGCAAATGAACCCAATTTGATGGAAAAGCTGGATATACTATTTCGATTTCTGGTGCCGTATCATAACGACAGTAAACATATCCACACGATTTCAGCGGGGTTTTTTTTATTCCTTTTTGGTCTACTTTTGCGTTGGACAAGTTCCTGGCTATCACTTGACTGTTAATTACTCATAACTCTAGAATATGACTGAGATCATGTGTTTACAAGAGTCATAAGCTGTACCAGATATTTGATCGGAGCAAGAAGAACAGAAAACAGTCCATGTTGTAAGAACTGATGAAAATCAAGATTTCTTCGAAATTTAGTATGCTTTGCTTTGTTAAGTGCACATGCTGTTTTTGTTTAATAGAGTTGTATTTTGCTTGATATACTATAAAGTTACACATAACGTTGTGTTTCTTATGACACTCTAATACTTGCCAAATACAATAATCACCACAGCGTATAATACATACGATGGTAGATCGCCAGCACATATTTCAGATATTGGCTATAGGCTTTCTATTCTGTCTCAGAACATATCAGTTTGTTGACTCCAGAGGGTATATGAGGGCATTCGATTTATTCTTTTATTTTTAATAACAACAGCCGCTCTTCTTCAACATACGCTGGTAGTTGCTATTATAATTCCAACAATTCCCATTAACATTTAAATAGGACTTTAATGGTTAGTTTAGATATCTTTATATACATTTAATACGATTTCAGTATCAGATTATATCAACTGCATTTCTGCTCAAACTGAGCTTTGGCTCAGGTGGTCTAAAACAGTCAGATTCGGCAAACTAATCACTGATTTTCAAAGAGTTAGTATTTAACTAACTTAAGAATTTAACTATTGTAATTTTCCTTAGTCTTGTAGTACAACTGTTACAGTTTCCAACTTAAAATATATTTAAACATTTATATAGATTACCGTCCACAGAATTTCATTTATAAGTACTGCTGCGCTGAGGAAAGACAGGAAGCCTTTATACATGTGTCTGGAAATTCGCCAGATATAAGAATATAACTGCTTAATGATGGAATTGCTTTTCAAATGTAGGTTTTGGTCTAGTTTATGAAAGTATAAACATGTATCTTAAGTTGCTGAATATTTGTTTATTTTAATGTTTACTTGTGCAGTAGATGTTTAGCTTTGAAACTTTATTTTTCATATTTAATTATTCTATATTAAAATGTGGCACAGCTTTATATTTCATATGATTGCATTCTGCATCATGAAATTTAGTGCTTTATTATCTAGAGTAGTAGCAATGACGTGGTCCATATTACTAACCTTCGATGCGATAAATAAAACGTATTTTGTGATATTGAGCCCTGAATTACAAATTAACACCTTAATCGTCATCATACTCCTCATCACTTCTCATGAAAAGAGTTATTTTAACAATCACAGACTTTCAGGTACCACTGTAGATACATTTTCGATACCAATAATTTTATAGCTACCAAATTAAGGTGTGTGTTTCCTTTTCTTTAGTGCTGTATTATCCGTTGCGAATATCACGTTGTGTTTATCATCATATCTCAGAGACAGCTTCAATGAATGATTTGGCACACCTATCTTTAATTTGATTTGATATCTTTTTTGTAAGGGTTATAAAATGAAAAATGAGTCAGTGTTAAATATGAGAGTTTTCATTAGATTTGCCAAACACCAGGTATTGTTTTATACCACATCTAGTATTGCTACCGGCTTGATGATACTAAGATTTCGAGGACCAGGACATTCAATTTGCTAGGCATTTAGTGGTGAAGCTTAACTGTTATTGTGATTCACTGTTGTAATGCCATTGGACAGACCTTATGTCACACTTAATGTCTTAATATCCCCTACATGTTTAGAAGCATAACATCTATAATATTGATACATACAGCACATCTATTAAATTACATTCAGCTGCATTTTGTACAAAATATCGAAGAAAGTCATGTACGGTCAATTTCATTCCAACTACACTGACGAGAAAAAGAAACATTCTAACTTATTGTACAATAATTTGTTCACCGTGATTCAAAATTAGAAAAATTACAACTCCATTCGCAAATTTCATCATTTAAGAGAATTGATGGCTCATGAGACAGTATTTCATGGTCGCATTATGCTTCAAATTTGAAAAGACTGTTCAGATCAATTTCACTGGCACAATCAGTAGTGCGTATGACCACCCCTACTGGCAACCGCAGCAGCAAGACGTCGCCCCATGGAACCGCACCAGTTACGAAGCAGATACCGTGGGATTCTGGCCCACTTCTGGTGGAGCACTGTTGTCAGTTCCTGGATGTTTTCAGGCTGCGGTTGACGTTGACTTAACCGCCGTCCAAGGTACAGGCATGTTCAATCGGATTGCAGTCATGTGAACACGCCGTCCAAGGCAAGACGTCAATGTTGTTGGTCTGTAAAAAGTTTCTGGTTACACGTGCAATGTGAGGTGGCGCGTTGTCATGCTGAAATACCAGGCTTTGACGTTGGTGGACTATAGGGACAACCACAGGACATAATATCTGGTTGATGTAACGTCTGACTGTGAGATTACCTCGGCACACGAGTTGGGACCTAAACCTATTGTTGATGGCTGCCCAGACCATAACTCTGCCCCCACCGTAACGGTTGTGCTGCAGAACGCAATTGTTAGCAAAGCGTTTATGGCGTCGTCTGTAGACACGGATACGTCCGTCGGCGTTCAACAAGTTAAAACGTGACTCGTCACTAAACACTACGTTTTGCCAACGCTGACCGCATTGGCCCAAATAAAACGTTGGTGACAGTGACGTCGCGTAAAAACTAGACCGCCTAAGGGCCTGCAGCATCTAATTCCCCGTTCTCTAAGCCGATTTATAACTGTATGTCGACTTACAGGGCGTCCATGGTAACCTACCTCTAAATGTGACGTGGATTCAGCCGTCAGAAATCTGTCACGCAGATGGCGTTGGTGTATGTAATTATCCTGCCGTACTGACGTCACACGCTGCCTACCTGAACGTTGTCTATCGACAATCGTTCCAGTGTCTCTGACACGGCAAACGAAACGCAATATTGTCGAACGAGAGACGTTAAAACGATAAGCGACTTGTTCTTGCGTTCGCCCACATTCACGCATGGCCAAATTTGGTTCCTCTCTTCGAAATTTAGCCTCGGCATAATCAGAAACTGGATAATTGTCAGAAAATCTCTGAAAATATGGTTGTATGCCGACTAACACATGTATCTGTCCAAAATTCACTCGATAAAATCACATGGATGACACGTACGGTCGTCTGCACGAAGAAATCACGAGCAGAAACATGCATTTAACAATGAGCTGAATAAGAGTACGAGTTTCGGTTGGTTGGATTTATCGGTCAGAGTACATGTACATTTCTGACATTTCCCCTCGATTTTAAACTTTGTAGCGAAAATAACGCCAATTTTCGATGAGGCGTTTCTTTATCTCGTCAGTGTATGTATATATTAGTATATCCAAACAAATATACAGTAAATCTTTGTGAGTATAATGACACTAGACAAACATTTCATCTTATTTTTCTTAAAAATAAAAATAAAAACTGATAAATGAATACGTCATATTTTGAACAATTCCCTCCTCAATATTTTACTAGTTGACTGACATTTGACCCAAGTACACGTATGTTTGTATAATGCCATTAGACACAAGTTACACAAATTTAAAAAAATCTTCTTCTCAAAAATGATGCGCCAAATGTGTTTCGTACATTGTATTTGGTAATATTGGTATAAACAATCCCCATCAGTAGGGGTGTCAAGTTTTCAATTTTTTTACTTGAAATAAAAGAGCTATGCTCAATGAGCCCAGTATCGGAATTTCAACTTTTACAGAGGAATACTATGGGAAAACAGGAAATTCTAGTGAGAGTCGATCATATAAAGTCGACTGAAATGCCATAAGTGACCTATGGATGAATCAATAAGGGTCAGCAGGAGCCCAAATCTTGTTTGAATTGTGAATTTTAAAAACTATTATCAACTTAAGAAACAGCAAACTAATATTGTTCATTTTGGTATAAAATAATCCCTTTGAGTTTGAATTGATTTTTAGACCACTTTAGTAGTACATGTATATCAGTCTATTGAAACCGTACACAACTGTAGTTTGACACTATACCATGTGAAACACGAAATTCTCATTTATTTCTCTTTTCCTCATTTCATCAATACTTACCTTTAATTTTAAGATCTAAAGAGGGCTACATAATGGACAAACTAAATATAAAAATATTTCTTATTTGTTCAAATCGGTATATCAAATAAACAAATGTTTTGAATAATTCAAACATTTCTTTTATCAAATCACATACCAGTATTATTTTTAATGCATGAAAACATGTAATTATATTGTCATGGGATGCTGTTATACTTATATATATCTATGTATATTTATCTATAAAATCAAAGCTCTTACTAAAATTCCTTTAAACATGCTCAGGATAATCGAGTCGAATAACAGATGAGTTTCTTTGTTTAAATATTTAGCGCCATAGTTTTATAAAACCTAGCACTAAGCGACGATTAGTTAACATAACCGCTCGTTCCTGGTATCGTGGCATATTAACTAGAACAAGTGCACATGCCTCTCTGCAAGTAACTGATTTGATCATAAACAATCTTACACGCACAACTGCACATATTTACATTTAAGAACTAAATGCTTTTGTTGTTAATTACACATCATGATAATTAAATGTTAATTGCACTTAATTCCAATGTTAACGTCAGAAACCAAGTAATGTCTAGAGAATTTATTACAGATCCAGTTAAAGATTAGGAGAGACTTATCTGCACAGGTAAACAAACATTGGTAAGTATTTTTATATAACATGATTTATGCTAAAATATTGCCAAACTTATGACATGAAAAATAACATGTTTTACTTACATTTATATCATACCATTAACACATAAAGTAAAGTATTAAAGTTAATCGTGTTAATAAAGCTTTTAGTACGAAAAGTGTTCAATAAATGATATCAATTAATGTGCACCAGTTTTCGCATATTTTTGTCAAATACAAATACTGGCGTCACCAATTCATTCTGTTTCAGTATTTGATATCAACAATATAAAAATTAAACATATTGAAATGATAAAGAACGCAGGGTAACAAAATATGCAACAATTATTAACTGCTTGGCCTAAAATTATGAAAATCGGTCAGACGAGTATTTTGGTCACTGTGCACTCAAACCGATTCCTAAAGTTACCCAACCGTGTAATATACCGTGCCACATAAAGAAAGTGATAAAAGCAAAAAAAAAAAAAGACATGCAGAATAATGATGACAAGTTGTTAACACATTTTGTCATACCACTTGATACTCTTGAGGTATACACATCGCTTTCCGCTATTTACAGTCAATTTGAAACTCTTGCAATCATGGTACGGCTGACGGAGGTCCAGAGGGGTCAGGCTTTTGCATTGCTAATGCAAGATCAAAGGCAACAACAGGTTGCTATGCAGTTCGGTGAGAATGTTTCCACCATAGAGCGTCATGTCCGTCGTCTGAGAGACACCGGAAGGGTTTCCGACCGACCGCGATCGGGACGTCCGGGCGTAACGACGCAACGTCAAGACGGCTATTCGTCTTGCACATCTGCGTAATCGCAACGTTACTGCCACTGAAACCGCTATTAATACGGTAGGCAATCATTATCGCCATATTCAACTAAAAACTGTAAGGAAGCGATTGCGCGAGGTTGGTCTGCACTCCATGCACAGGAGAATAAGAGCTGTGCAGATGCGCAAGGAGGCGTACGAGATACTGACGAGTTGACGATATTGGAGCGGGGGGGGGGGGGGGGTACCGTCAAATGTGTTTCAATTACTCATTAATTATCGGTCAAAATCTAATGAAATTTTGGTAATTTGTTGATTAAAGATGGGTTTTTATACTTTAAGTTATAAAAAAATATTGTTTATAACATTGAAATACATAACATTAAATCACCTCAAATGTTTACCCTGCGTTTCTTTATCCTTTCAGTATACATAATATAAGTAATTATAGTTTCAGTCTAATTGCTGTCAGTAAGATAAGATTAAGAAATTATAGGAACATGTAATACTATACATATTATATTACTAATCAAGATTGGAAGAAACTTGAAGGAGTTTACAAGGAAAATAACGGACGACAGATAGAATTTACGGTGACACAAACCTTTCCTTTAGGCATTTACACAGTAGATATAAAACATGAAATTAAGATTGTGTTTACAATTTACATAATATTTGCGTAGAACGATTTAGAAAGAAAACTATTTGTACAATTTGTGATAACTGTTGGGTTGTTTTAAATGTTTTATCAATGAAGCAATCTTAATATCTTGAACCGTATTTTGATATTTAAAAAAATGTGATTTTTTACTCATTGTAATTTTAAAAATGTAAATATTGATTTGACGTACACTCTTTCTCAAGAAAGCATGAATATGTGAGATATATAAAAATTAGAAGAAGAAGAAAAATTATATATATATATTACCGAGATTCACTCAATGACATGTTGCAAAAGCAATATCATGAGACATGTATACGTTAAGATATATAAGACCAGTTCCACGTAACTAAACACACTGGTGCCTTAGTAACAGAATAGACATTATGGCTCAACCGGTTGACATGTCAGGAAATAGTAAAGCCTCTTATTTTATCAATACTTAGACACGTGTATCCGGTCTCGATTTATATATATATTTTTTTATTTGTTAAGCAATGTCATAAAAACTTCCATATTGGTGTTCCAGTTAAATGATTGAACAGAAGCATTCATCAAACGACTTCGAAAAAAATGTAAGAACTTTTTTATAGTCCTAGAATATGATTTCAGATACTGATACCAGTTTCATATCAATATATGTACATGCATATGTTAATCAGTGGTGAATCACATTGATAATGTCGATTTTTCACAAATGTTCATGTCTGTGTATTATAACACATCTATCTATACATAGAAGAACATTTCTTTATCGAACAAACTTATTATTAACGTATTATCAAAAGCTGAAAAGCATTTAATTTACCAAAAGAGAATATTAAGACATTTCATTAAATATATAGCACATAGACCTTCTCATATAGTAAATATTCAATTGATACTATTAAAGCCATATGCCACAACTGCAGTCCTGTGAGTGCTAATATTTATTACCATGAATCGATGTGTTTTCAGAAGGCATGCAGAAAATACTGTTATGACACATTGATGGACGAGGCCATTTTTATCTAATTGGTTTTAAACTATTTATGTTCCTGCCAATAATATACTGTATTTTCTATTTCATTTTGAAAAAAAAAAAAATAATAATAATATTGATAGAACAATCTTATATTTATCATAGCAGTGGTCACATTTCACTTAATCAGTCTGAAGGTCTTAGAGAGAGAGAGAGAGAGAGAGAATGTCTTTAAAATTGTATATATGCATACATTTTAATTGAAACACATTGTTAATAGTACAAGAAAAACAATCATTGTGGATTTCATACTAGTTGATGTAAAAATCAATAATGCCAGGAATCGGCAACATATATTTTATCAAATCGAAAAAAAAAATATCCTTGTTCTTATTCGTTATTTATTCTTAGTTGTACATCCTACTTTATGCACGTTTTTCAGCTTAAGCATATCCACACCGGACAGTGGGTTGTCGAAATAAACTAAGAATCGATCAATATGAAAAGGTCGATCTCATATGTCATTATACGGACTGGATAACCTAACGCGCTGTATCCTATGCCAATCGCCTTTGAACGTTACGCTCGTTGCAAGAGCGCAATGCACAGGCGGAACTAAGGTGGTACAGATGAAACTCGTTGACAATTGCCTTAAATTGTTTCGTTTCTCTCTCATTGAATAACAATAATAATAACAAAGAGCGAATGATAGTGTTATGAAAATTACACTACACTATCAGAAATAAATCGGTTCGCTTGATATATAAATGTGAATAGTAACACAGAATGTTTGTTTACATTTGAATTATTTATTCCAGCTTAAATGGGTAATTCACAAGCAGTAAGTATATTTATGTTATTAAAAACGAAAACATTTTGTACATAATGATCGATAGTGGTAGAGTAAGATTGTAATTAGAATCCTAGATACCAGTCATCTTTAAACTGATTTGGAAGATTTAATTTTGTATTAATTAGCTTATAGTAAAGCTACCGCTTGTGATTGATTGACATAAAATTTGGTATACCACCAGTTTACGAATTAACTGTCTCGAAAGAACTGCTTGTTAAATTGTTTTATACTATATGCAACTGTAGCATGTGTATTCCACAATATGGAATAAAGTAGTATGAAAACGGTGTCCATATATTGCCATTGATTTAAGAATCAGGATTTCTTTAAATTGGCTAGAAACGTTTTTTTCAAACATGCCATGCCTATAAATACAGACTGACCCCGTATTACAAAATGTAATATATCTATATTAACATGCCAAATAATATATTGAAGAGGGCTTTCCTAACTTAAACTTCGGGCCTATGTTAGACTAGAAAATATTTCCCGCATAAAACAGGCAACACATTTTGTGACTTATTCAATGAATCACGTGACTTCATTTTGATTTCAATTTGATCCGTTTTACAGTTACATGTAGACTGGTAAAACCCGTTTCATCTTAGAAAGAGTCAGAATGGCGATGCAAAAGTCATCAAACACAATTGATGTGCTCTGTCTATTTAAAGAATGGGGATTTCGTTTCAAGTTTACCACTCCAATTTAAGTATCGATTTGTTTTACGCTTTGATAATTATTTTGATATTTATGGCATTTTTTACCGTTTTATCCTGATATACTACATTTAAGAAAACGATACCAATTAAGTAGTAAGTAAAGTGAACTACATCCATTGCAGCTCATGCACACGTACATGTTTAACAAATTTTAGTTTACTTCGACAATGTCAACTGTTGTTTGTTAAGCATGCATCTGCGCTTATGAATTCATTTTTGTTTATGTAACAATATGTAACACTTACTATACATAAGAGTAAATTATTGGTTTTGATTCATACGCGATCAATCAAATATTTGTTGTATTTTGGAAACAACATCAACATATATTTCCATTCTCTATATTTTAGGTAAATGAAGATGTTAGCACACAAGTAAGTTTATACATTTATTTTTTTATTTTTGTACAATCATTAGATACTTAGATGTTGTATGGCTCAGGCATGAATATTTGCAATAGTTCGCGTGTTATGTGAATGTGTTAAATTAACGAAACATATTTAATGAATATATTATAAGTTAATTTTTTATTATATTTTATTTCGTGAGAGCGATATAATATATTCATAACATATAATTGATTACGACATATGTATGATTCCATTCTCTATATTTCAGAAAGAGAAAGATGTTAGCAAACAAGTAAGTTAATACATGTATTTTTTTATTTTTGTACAATCATTAGTTACTTAGATGTTGTATGGCTCAGGCATGAATATTAGCAATAGTTCGCGTGTTATGTGAATGTGTTAAATTAACGAAACATATTTAATGAATATATTATAAGTTAATTTTTTATTATATTTTATTTCGTGAGAGCGATATAATATATTCCTAACATATAATTGATTACGACATATGTATGATTCCATTCTCTATATTTCAGAAAGAGAAAGATGTTAGCAAACAAGTAAGTTAATACATATATTTTTTTATTTTTGTCGATCATTAGTTACTTAGATGTTGTATGGCTCAGGCATCAATATTAGCAATAGTTCGTGTGATATGTGAATGTGTTAAATTAACGAAACATATTTAATGAATATGTTATTAATTAACTACGTAATATATTTTATTTCGTTAGAGCGATATAATATATTCATAACATATAATTGATTACGACATATGTATGTTTCTGTTGTTTAGGAACCATGGAGAGATATTGGCGTTGAATGGAATACAACTGTTAGTATGTACGTGTAATAATAATACAGTTTATTTCTATTGTGAGTGTCATTCACTTACATATTCAGAAAACCTACAAATATGAAACGGTACCAATCCTTCAACATAAACTTTCCTTGTGATGAGAGAACATGGTAATTGCTATCCTCGTAATAATTGTGGTATCATACTATTCCTACATGTACCTGTCATTTATTGTCTGACCGGTTAAACTGACGTGCGACATCAGCTTACCAGTACAATCATAGACAAATATAGCTAATATATTAATTTTCTAATGTTTCCTGATAAACATCGTACATCTTTGAGATTCTGATGCATAGTCAGTCTCAGATTATAACATGTTATATATATAACAGTTGTGTTGTTTCCAAAACAAAGTTTAATTTTGGGATAATCATAAAGTATAATGGTAATTATGTCTAAAATTTTAGGTTGACTTCTCAATCGCCAAAATTCACTGATGGAGTGAAAGTTGGTACTTTTAATGGAATGGAATATGGTTATTAGAATTCAACGTTGAAAAAACATAAGACCTGTTATTAATACCTAGACGGTCACTTAGCAATTCATTACACACGTTTTAATCATCTGTACTACCAATTGCATATTGATATCATTAATTTTATAACAAAATTGCCGGCAGTACTCTTCCATGTGAAATGCCGCTAAAGACACTGTCCCTGGATTTCAGGTCTTATAGAAATACAGACAACTGTGACTTGCTTATGCAAAATAGTCGTTTTGTCAACATAACAGTACCCAGTATATTTAAATAAAATACAATGTTCAGCTGTTGTGAAAACAACCACCGGTGGTTGTTTAAAAAAAAAAAGTTTAATTCAGAATTTTACAACATGCACAAATTCATAGATATTGATTTTTTTGTATACACGAGTCCCATTAATAATTAATCACATACATGTTGTATTCTGTGGCTGTGTTAACAAACTGTAGCTGGATGTTTGTTAAATCTTTCATATCATTCTCAATGATCAAAAATAGTTCATCATTTGATGTAATAACTGGTGTACGTTGTATGGAGGGAAAATTGCAAATGTTTACAGCAAATATGATCCTTACGCTGGTAGGGCAAAGTGGGTTGCTACTGCTGCAAACGTAGCTGCAGTACTTAACTGCATTAAATAAGATGTTAGATACACCTTGCAATAAAGTTGGGATCTAATCGGCAGTTGTTCACGATATCTTGACTAAACATGTGTAATTTATTTCGAACCCCACCGTCTGGTTGATAATTAAAAATGGACTAAAGTAGACCAAAGACAACCAATCATTGCCAAATGTTGAAGAATTGCCAAAAAGGTACTCTACTCGATAGTCGTTAATTCTAGCAGTCCCGTCATTCAAATTCCTATCCCCAAATATTCGATTAATCACTTTAAATTTACTTTAACGTTTACACAGATTCTGTCTTGAAAATATCAAACACGTATTTGGAAAAAAAAATAAAGTGACTGCTTTGCGAGGCATATGCCTCTTGCATGATATTGCAGCAGCCCGCAAAAACCAAGTTGTCCAGCATTTTCTTGAAGAATAAAAGGTCGTGCAACTATCACAACCATCATATAATCTAGACATGTGTCATTGTGTTCGTTGGCCATCCTAGTCAAGCAGCAGGAGCTGGCACTGAACTACTGTCAGTGACAAATAAGGTAAGTCCTCTGTATATTGCATATGATAAAAATAAATATAAAGTGCCTAACTCAAATTCAACTGACATTTTAGCAAGTATCAGGAGATTGCCTAAAGCGACGTATATCTAAATTTATTGATTAATCTTAAATATATTCAATTAACCAGCCATCAAAATCACATACTGAAATTTATCTTATATCATTTGTTAAAGGCATACTAAGGAGTTATCAAGGTCAGATTTAAGTACTTGACGTCCATTAGTGTCAAAACATATTATTTGCTTAGTAATGTATTACAATATATAAAACATATGCAGATTTTTTTTATCCTCCGCAACTGCTCATAGAGCAGAGCAGGGGATATATAAATGGGCTGCGTCCGTCCTTCCGTCCGTGCTGTCCACAACATATATCCTTCAGTTGTGATTGAAATTTCAAATAACCTGGCACAAACGTTCACTAGAACAAGACGATGTGTCGTGCACATGACTTGGGTCTGTTCGTCAAAGGTCTAGGTCATAGTTAAATGTCAAGTGTTTGGAAATTCAATGTATATACTGTGTTTCCTCTTGTCCGGACCGTATCTTCTTACGTTGTGATTGGAATTTTAAATAACCTGGCACAAATGTTCACTAGTACTAGACGATGTGTCATGCGAACGTCTTGGTTCTGTTCGTCAAAGGTCAAGGTCATAGCTTAAGGTCAAGTGTTTGAAAATCCAATGTATAAACTGTATGTCGTCCGGACGGTATCTTCTTTAGTTGTGATTGCATTTAACTTGGCACAAATGTTCACTAGGACAAGACAATGTATCAAATGTCAAGGTCACAGCTCCGTCCGCCCGTCCACTGCTGTCCTGACCTTATCTTCTTTAGTTGTGATTGGAAATTTAGATAACTTGGCACAAATGTTCACTAGGACAAGACGATGTGTTATGCGAGTGACTTGGGTCTGTTCGTCAAAGGTCAAGGTCATAGAAAGGTCAAGTGTTTGGTGGGGGATATGACCACGTTAGTAGCAACCTCTTGTTGATAAAAAATGCACTGATATATCGATATAGTACAGTCAGAAATTATTCGGACGGTGCTAACAATTTCATTGTGATATAATTTTTAGCGTATTATATACACCGTCACGATCACGAGCGCCCAACAAGTCTCGAGGTCTCAAATAATTATATCGAGCTTTATTTTTAAGATTTCTAGATTTCTACGTCGTATTTCGAGCTCTGTTCTTATTAGTTCGAGATCTCTATTAATTGTGTCGAGCTATCGACTTATTTATTCGGGATCTAGACATCATGACTTGTTATGTCGATATCTCTATTAATTTTGTTGCTCGAATCGCGATTTCTTATCCCTAGATATCGACTTATTATGCCGAGATATTTACCAAATAAGCCTTGATCAAGAGATGATAAGCAAGACAATATCAATAATTCCAACTGAAACCAACAGGCTAATTGAACTAAATTAATTTATAAAGTTGGCCACAGCATTCCTATTTCCCAACTAAGCATACTCAACATTGGCAACAACATGTCTTTGATTAACTATATTTCCAAACCCGAGAACATCATATTTCTTGAAAATAGAAAAGGCTCTAATCTGAAATTACAAACATATAGACTGATATAATCTTCGATTGTAAAATGCATGTGAAGTATAGTGCAAGCAAAACAAATACTGTCTTTTTAGTTTAAAGCATAAAATAGATTTTCAACATTTACCATAAAATGACTATACTGTAATATATCTTGATAACATTATATTATAATGTGAGTAGAATGTTATATACATGACTAGTTCTAAGATAACATTACTATTTTAATAATACCGTTTTGTAACTAAATCAAACATCCTTCAGCTAAATGTGGGCAACAATCCGATACTCTATAGCCCACCCCAAGATGATTCCCAAATTTGAAAAGCAATATAAATCTATAACAACAGTGATGCAACTAATTGTCGAACAATAATGTCAACGAACATCTGCAATACCTATTACAACTTCAAAAATATCGAGTTTGGAAATTTAAATTAATATTGGCTCCTACTCTGCATTATGCATTCAAACACACAATAAGCATGCAAACGCTGAACCAAAAAAGCAGTCCTCAAAACTGCGATGTGATATAAGGGACATTGGTATAAGGTAAATAAGGTTCATGAACATATTCGTCATACTAAAATTATAATTACAAACAATGGACACCATTCCAGTTCTAGAAACCAACTTACGCTGTCATTTGAGACCAAACAATGCCATCCAAATATATAAACATTCAAACACACACACAAAATTAAATATGCCAAAGTGCGAAGTTATGTTGGTATGAAAACAGGTATGCATATGAAGTACAAGCAATAAACAGCATTAAATATCTGGAAATCGTCCTAACGCTTACATTCGACTGTGCCATCTTACTATGTAAACCTCAAACTGTCAAATATCGTCGAATTTAAATATGTCAAAGTACAAAGTTAAGTTGTGTAACCAGTTATTTTCATTAAGCAACTACTACACGTGGAACCTGTCCGTCATACAGTCTTTAACAACTAGTCCGGTACATAGTCTCTAGTTTTAAGAAGCAAAAACAATCAATAGATAAATAGAGACCAGTCTTACTCTGAGCCCCCATTCTGCTTTAGAGATATATTCAGCCATTTGTGCTTATTAACAGACACGTCTTCAGAAACGTAGTTGTGGCAACTGGATAGGATAACATAACTTTTTAAAGCATAGAATTCCATCTCCCTATTTTCCGAACCACATCATCACTATATCCCATTTGAACTGCTGCCGTAGCAGCATCTGTACGAAATTAATGTGGTTTGTATTTAGATGTATCTAGTCCAAGAAAACAAGTCAAGCGAGTGAAAATTCTCAGCTGCATAACCAAGTGACACAAGTCTACCATCACGGATTTGAAAAAGAGAAACTTGTGATTGTCTGGTACTGCAATTGTAAATACTTATATATATCTAGTACCGGACACATATCGGTGTTTTGGAAGTTGCATGCAATGTACAATGAGACAGGGTTAACATATTTTTATTAGGTGAACTGAAATGCTTAATAAAGCATCTTGTGATTGTCTGGTACTGAACTGCTCTATTGCCTGCATAACAAAGAAAGGGGCTTGTCTCTGAGTGTGTGTCTGGAACAAACTGTGATGAAATCGGCACTTCGGGTGTAGGTTGTGCCACATTCAGAAATTGTGCAGTTAATGGTTCTACCCAGAAAGACGACTCAAAGCGGTTTCATTGCAATCGAGCTAGAATAAAATTAGTATAACCTAAATAACTTTTAAATGGTATACCACTTCAGATACCTTTTTATGTGGTAGTCAACACCAAATATCATTTTTATGTGGTTATCAAAACCAAATACATTTTTATATGGTTTACAACACAAAGTACCTCTCTTAGTGGTATTTTCACTAAATACCTTTTAATATGGTATTCAACACCAAATACCAGTTTTATATGGTATTCAACACCAAATACATTTTTACAGGATACTCAGCGCAATAAATACCTTTTTATATGGTATACCACATGAAATACCTTTTGATGTGGTATTCAACACCAATTATATTTTATATGGTATTTAACACGAATTTTTTCATTTATATGATATTCAACACCAATATCTTTTTAAGTGGTATTCACTACCAAATACCTTTTCTATGTGGTATTCAACATCAATAGCCCTTTTAAGTGTATTCACCACCAAATACCTCTTCTATGTGGTATTCAGCATCAAATACATTTTTTGGGGAAATCAACACTAAATACCTGTTTATATGATATTCAACACCAAATACATTTCTATGTGGTATTTAACACCAAATAATTTTCATGTGGTATTCAACACCAAATACATTTTTGATATGATATTAAAAACCAAATACCTTTTAATCGGTAATTAAACACCTAAATTTGTTTATGGTTTTAAACACTAAATAGCTTTTTCTGTGGTATTCAAATACCATACCTTTTCTATGTGGTATTTAATCAAATACTATTTTTAATGTGGTATTCAACCTTATACATTGGTATCTAGCCAAATACATGTCTATATGGTATTCAACACAAAATACTTTTTAAATGTGGTATTTATCCAAATACATGTTTACTATGGTATTCAAACAAATATAGACTGCAGCAAAGATATGAGATTTACAACCCGAATTCCACCAGGGCTGCAACGCTTATTAGCCTGTGTCGCACGATACATTTAGGGAATCAGGCAGCGAATGCGTCATCTTTTTAACCATGCTGTGAGCAGACCAGGTAATAACCATATGGTAAACAGCCAAGCCTGAAATTAGTCAAGCCTGTAGTCAGTCAAGCTTGTAATTGACATTTATCATCAGTGCACACTGCATACAAACGTGCTTGCTCTAACGCCATAATTTATTTCTGGGGAATATGTTGGAGTAGGCTGTTTGCTTGTCACAATGGCTGATCTAAGTAATAAGATAATAACCATGACTTGATATAATACACTATTATATAATTACACAACACATGTACAGCACTCACATTTAATTGAACTTAAGTTGACGTACCATACAGTCACGAACACTGCGAAAGTATTTTGTGAAGCCCAGGTTGAACGTAAGGTTTACCCCACCCGACCAAACTACATTTGCACCGGGATTCCATAATCCAGCTTAGTGTTTCCAGAAATGTATACCGTTACTCTGCGTTATATTGTACTGCACGTGTACGTAGACTTGAAATATGTATTCTATCTACTTTGTATATGGCAGAATATTTCTGGATAGTAACTGACAAATGCATATAATATTAACTGATAAGCCAGTAGTAACAAATTGTATGTAAGACAAATAGTATCTCAGAAACATAACAGGGTCATAAAATGGATCACAGATATCATTCGACCCCAAATCAATTATCACAATATCTGCTCTCGCCAACAATCGTTTATGTACGTCATTCCTTAACTTGAGACCCACAAATCCATAAATATCTACAGTAACAGCATGTGATCGCAATGAAAACCGTTCATATTTATCGTTTACAAAGCTTTTGAAGTGCTTAGCGAAACTACGTCTTATTACCGTGATCCTGTATCTTTGTGTATGTTGACAGTCTGCCATATTTGTTTTGTAAACAGAATAACGTTGATTATGAAGTATTACTTACCATAAGCTACGCTAGAACACAAAAGTGCTTTGTCTATATACTCGTCACAAATGAGTCCTTCAGATATACCTCACTGCGAAGTGACATGCGACTTGCTCTGGCTGGTGCCGTGTCGTCACTCTGGTTCCCGCTCACTGGTGACTGACTCCCATTTCTGCCGGGAAGATCTCTATCTACCGTCAATGTACCTGTTTTACCGCTGAATTCAGCATGCAAAGGAATGTACAAACATAAAAATACTTCCTGTTAATATCCTTTGTAACATGCACTGCAATACATATAAACCAAAACTTTCGAATCCATGAATTTGATGAAAATGCGACAGCTAAAATATATATTGATGTTTAAATGAGGGTATAGTGTAACGTGATATTTCATTTGTGTATAATAAACACAATGCCGACTATATACCGGCAAGTACTGCTTATCAACTACACAAACTCAAAGTTAGTGATGTGCGTCTCTTGGCGGGATTGATATAACGAGAAGATCATGGAATACTCCCTCTTCGTAAAAAGAAGTCCTGGTACGTTCTTGCGTATAGAAATCTCTCGTGACGTCACATTTGTAACAACCCCGCACCAAAGTCTTCTATTTAATTTGATAGTCCTGACGGATACATAGAACTTTCAACGTAACAATGAATGTACTACTGTCCTGTATATTATTGTTTGCTTGGATATACGCCTATTGTGACTTACTGTGCTGACAACAATACATTATGGCGTCCATTTGTGGCAAAAGGCCTTAATGATGTCTATTGTTGGCGATAAGCCTTACTGATGCCTTCAGTTGGCATTAATCCTTACTGACGTCTTCCGTTGGCGTTAAGCCATACCGACATCTTCAGCTGGCGATAAGCTTTTCTGACGTCTTCAATTGTCGATAAGTCTTGCTGACGTCTTCAGTTGGCGATATACCTTGCTGACGTCTTCATTTAGTGATAACAAGCCTTGCTGATATCTTCAGTTAGTGATTATACGTTTTGCTGACGTCTTCAGTTAATGATAATACGCCTTGCTGACGTTTTCAGATTGCGATAAGCCTTACTGGCGTCTTCAGTTGACGATAAGCATTGCTGATGTCTTCAGTTGGTGATAAGCCATACTGTTGTCTTCAGTTGGAGATGAACTTTCTGACGTCCTCAGTTCGCGATAAGCCTTACTGACGTCTTGTTTTATTGTGCATTATCTGCTTCCCATTTCCATAGCAGAGAATTACCTTGTATTGGTTTCTGTATGGAATGGATGTTGTCTTTTCCGACTGTTTGCATCGTTTGTAAAACATCATGCAATATTTGCGTACTACTCTAATCACCGTCCCTTGTGCATTCCTGTGCAATAGCACTATGCGACATTTGCGATGTCTGGTGGTCGTGGTCCCTTGTGCAATACTGAACAATCGTGTGCCGCATTTGCTCCGTCGGCGAAGCATTGTCGCTTGTGCAATCCGGTACCCACATATCCAGGTTTGCGATTCCTGCAGGTTTTCCGTCCTTCTGGAACTATGTATTTTTTCTTGCTCGCCGATCGATGTTCCTCTTGTACTCCTCGACAACTTTCTACTCATTTGACTTTACATGAATTACCAATGTGTGAAGTTTTGATGATGCTAGTGCTATGGCATCAACTTCCCTTGTAAACTCTACTGGCTAGCAATGTAATACAGTATTGTCATTATTGGAAAGTTTCGTTTTATGTGTATCGCCACATTTGAAGCATGTAAATCTTGGCTTCCATGTTTTTGCTACTCCCATTAAACAACGTTACGTCCGATCCTCTAGTTTGTTGAAGTGCCACGGACATCTACTCCAGTTCATTTTGCAATTTCCCAATGGTAATTTGCAAAGAGTTAGTTAAATCTGCAGATGACAATGTCTTCTTAAGACAATTCATATTATATCTACTTGCTTCTTGGGTGGCATGGGAGTCCTCGTTCGATTTCAACCTCTAACGCTTGGAGTCTGGCTTATTATTTGCATACATTGTATCATGGACGTATCGATACCATTTTATTTCATTTTCATGGCACTCTCCATAGATTTAGGTCTTGAAGTACATGCATGTTGGCCTACTTCTTTTTCTGTTAGGCCTTGACAAACTTTAACTATCGCCTTTTGTGATGAGTTGTGTTCTGATTAATCTTGAAACGCACGGGAAGCATGCGTCAGCACCCTGTCTGTCCAGTCTTCTGAAGATTCTGCAGACACCTGGGTTGTCAGTTGAAAATTTGCTTGAGCTGCTTCAATCAGCTCTTTTGCACTACACCTCTTTTCCAAGTGTTTCTTTGCAAGGATGGTCTTCTTTCGTGTGCCTGGTCTGTGGCGGCTCTTAAGTTCATCCGACTCAGAGTCGTTACTTCGTTATTTAAAATTTCTCACCACTGCACCGTTCCTCTTAGTTGTCTTAACTCTGCTAAGTATTTTCCGAGCCCGAGTAGCTCTCGCAGCTCTCTATCTTTGTCGCCGGACGTTGACTAGTTTTTTTGCGATGTAAAACTTTCTTCGCATTTATATGAATCTTTCTTTGTTGGTTATTTACAAATTCAGTGTTGATTAGTTTGGTTTAAATGGCAATTTAATAAAAATGTTTTGTTTTACTCTTTACATTTTGAAAATAAGAATTGAATGCGAATTCAAGGGGTAAAATTATCATAAGAAGAAAAGCTTATCTGGAGCACTGAGTAATATTAAAACGTAAAATTTACAGAAATCAAGCAAACTTTTTAATTGACCCACCCGAAACGAGACTACTGTTTACTTTCTACTAGCCTGGGTCTAATGGTAACAACAGCGTAGCAATAAAGTCTATGGACTCAACATATTCTGTTTTACTAGGTGTGGTTTTTGACTGGCGGCTATACGGGTGTCATTCATATCAAACCGCAATACCAGTTCGTTAGAAAATTGTTCATATTCAGTCGGATCCCCAATAGTTTCATTTTTTGGGGGGGGGGGGGGGGTTGGGGGTGGTGGAGGCGACCTACGTTGCCGTCGAGTTAGGTGGGGGGCAGTCTCTACATATTTCCGACGACTTCCTCCCTGACCGACTACTGTCTTGGGTTATCTTTACTTCTGCTTCAACCCTCTACGAGGCATAATTACTTTTACAAAATTTTCTTTGGGCGCAGAAGTTTACAGTTGTACAGAAGTTGCGTCCTCTGCTTTACTAGCAGTAAATTGGGGTGTTTAAACCACATTAGTTGGCAGTACTCTAGATTTCGTCATTAGTGTCAGGAAACTTCTACTTTCATCTTTTACAACTGATGACTGTTCCAGTTTTCTTTACTACTTTCATTGACTGTAAAATCTGTCATAGTTTGTAGCATCTCTTCAGACTTGTGATTCATACTAATCGGAACGAAATCGATTTCATCGATCATATCTTGATTACTGGCATCTATGTTGAATTTTTCTACTCACTGATTGAACAATAAATACAAACTTTCAATATAGCAATACTTATTACCCAGGCGGTGTATAATTCTCGCATAAAATTATAATCCCTACAAGGATATTTTCAAGTTTGAGTTGTTTCTGCTGTTCGAGTGTATGTTACAATATACTGTTCGCTTCTTTTTGAGTCCAGGTCCAGAAAGAGTCGTGGAAGACCATACAGAATTACCTTGTAACAATATTCACTAACATCTCTGTTGTTTTTCTTATGAATGTTTTTGAAAATAGCTGGGAGCTGTAACTCAACCAGGAATTTGTCTCTTCAGGGTTGATGTACTGGGAATAATACTCCACCAGTGATCTGTAATTTTGTCCAGTTTTCACTGCTTAAAAATCAGTTAAAATAAATTGAAAAATAATTTCATTTGTGGGTGTGGCTAGTATTATATACTGCCTCACCAAACAGAAATTATGAACTAAAGAGTGAGAGAAAACACTCCAAAATTCATTTCGTGCTGTCAATTGTTTTGAAGCATCAAGCGCATGCGCACAAATCACATGTACTAGCTATTTTGCAAAATTGTTACAAAAACTATTTTTGCTCAAATTTCCTAGCTGATGGCTTTCCACGCCTTATTTGTATTTGATTTGCCAAGCTTGGTGTACTTAAACTGTTGAAAAACTTTTCAACTTTCAACTTTTGCAGACCAACACTTTTTCTCGACTTTTGCACCTTATGAAAAATTGCAACTCACTTTTTCTCACGATTTTCCTTGCTCCAACGTGGATTCGGGTTACTTCTGATACCATTGAAGTGTTACTCACAATAAGCTTCGCTGGAACACACAGCTCTTGGCTGGCTGAACCTTGAGCTGCCGTTACTTTACTCTGGTTTCCGCCCACTTGTGACTGGCTTCCATATCCGGCGGGAAGATCTCTATCTACCCACAATGTACCTATTTTACCGCTGAACTCTGCATGCAATGCAATGTACAAACATAAAAATACTTCCTGTTAATATCCTTTGTAACATGCACTGCAATACATATAAACCAAAACTTTCGAATCCATGAATTTGATGAAAATGCGACAGCTAAAATATATTGATGTTTAAATGAGGGTATAGAGTAACGTGATATTTCATTTGTGTATAATAAACACAATGCCGACTATATACCGGCAAGTACTGCTTATCAACCACACAAACTCAGTTAGTGATGTGCGTCTCTTGGCTGGATTGATATAACGAGAAGATCATGGAGTATGCGTAAACAGTGTTATTCAAACGTGTTATTATATGCAGTGATTCGTGCTGAAATTCTTTATAAAGAAGCTGGTGTATGTTACCCATTGTTTGTTTGTACAAAATACGCTCGTTGTGTCAACATAGGACCACGCACTTTATATGTCGTTCGGAAGTTGTTTTCTAAGAGAACTTAATACAAGTTGACGTAAATTCCACTGCCTTTGAACGCTTTCTTCTCTTTCATTACGTAATATTTTTTCATGCGCGAGGTAGATTTAACGATTATCTGTCTCTTTCCTGGTGCTTGCTTTCCTTCTTTATTAAGCATTTTAGAACGACATGTGCTTGTGTCTTCTGTGTGTTCATTAGCTATTTCGTTTACCCCGGCTTATACGTACATGTAGTCTACGACCATACTGTCCAAGATCCTTAATATGACAATGTATTTTGTCATTTTCGTTCCCTTACGGTAGTTGTAGCTCATGACGGTAATAAGGCCGCGTTTATTTCTTCCTATGTTTCATGATATAAATGGGGCAAGATATCAAAGATAAAGAAATATTGAACAAATTGCAACAAACATTTTGAAAAGTATTTAAATCAAGTAAAGTATATTTCATTCGTTTTCCGAACTTATTCATAGTTATCTTAGGACTTTTTTCACATTTTTATTTTTAAAGAAGTTATTGTGTCCGTCTGATTCTCGTAGATAAAAATGACGTAGTTGCATTTTGACGAGCGTGACTGGCAGCCTGTATTGGAGAAATAATGTGAGCAGGATTAACATCCTGAGCAAGAGCACTAATCCAAGCCATATCAAAACCCGAATCGGACAGTAACTCGAGACAACAATTACCTGAGCCGGACCAACAGCCCAAGCTGAATAAGCAAATTGAGCCAAAATGCAACATGTACTGGACCAACAACTCAAGTGAACCAGCAATCCAAGCAGCAATCTGAGATCGACCAGCAGCCCGATCCGAACCAGCAACTTGTACACGCCCAGCAACCTGAGGAGGACCAACATGTTAGGAGATTTATCCTAATAGACATCCTATCATGGCACCTCTTTTCTGATATTAATTTTGATGAGCAGAATCTGCAGTCTGAACCGAACAAGCAATGTGAGCAGTACAAGCAACCTGGAAATTAAACTGAGACGAACTAACAATCCGAGTGGGACTGTTCCGGAGCAGCATCTTGTGCACGACCATCAACCTGAGCCGGACTAACAACCCGAGCGAGACCAGGAAACTGAGCAGGAGAAGCACCCGTACACGACTAGCAACCTGAGTCAGACCACCAACCTGAGCGGGATCAGCAACCTAAGCCGGAACAGCAACATGTGCACGACAAGCAACCTGAGCCGGACCACCAAACCGAGTGGGAACAACTCGAGCCGGAGCAGCAAAATGTGCGCGACCAATGTTCCAACACCAACACAAAAGTAAAACAGAAAGCAGCGGTCTTGATATAAGTTCTCTCTTTCTCTCAAGCCTTAGTCTAAATTTATCACTGAAAGACTAGTTCTTCTTTACACATTATATTTCGTTTAAACTTTTATGATCACTTTTAAACACACATATACGCTTCAATACATAGTTCAGACGAGACTCCCCATCTTTCTATCAACCCCAAAAAAATAGCCTTTTCCTATTCCCAAATCCAAAGTTCAACTGTCCTCGTGTCCTGTTACTATCAGCGTTTTTTTAAGAATATATACTCTCACTTCTAGTTTTCATAAAATAATAATTTACTATGCAAAGTTCAAATTTACTATTTAAGCCTGGTCAAACGCTTTTCTCCTGACAGGTTATTATCATCACATGCTTGACCCTTACATCTACAAAAATTGTGTCCAGTTAGCTAGGTACAAACTTGTCATATACTATATTGACTAGTTTTGTAGCCTCGCCTGACTAAGAAATATCCCACATAAGTGGTATTATCATGGCTCAAAGACTCATCATTAAACAAATAAAATCAATAATTAATGACTGTCTTTAAACACACAGCCAAAGCCGCAGCACCAAATCCGAGCATGACTAATAACCGAAGCTGGAACAGCAACTTGTGCGCGACTAGTAACCTGAACAGGATCAACAACATGCTAGGATAACATTTATTCTCATAGACGACATCTAATCATGACACATTTCTCCTTTGCACAGATTCGGAGAAAACAGACTAAACAAATAAAACAAACTTTCCAAACTGATTCGATACATATATCGATAAATATATATAATGATAACTCGATACATGAGTTGAAGTGTTACAATAACGTTAGTTTTTCAGAAACATAATAGAAAGAGAGCATGGTCACGACAGTGTTTAATAAGTATAAAATTTGTCCTCTCATATATCGGGATAAACGTACACTAATCGGATTCGTGACTTCAATATTTATCATTATAATGTGGAATAATACTATGTCAACTGTCGAATTATAGATACTAGATCTCATCCAATATATTAAGCATGTTTAATGAGCTTATGAGTGTTGTTTAGATACTGTAGTTATTTCTTAACATCGAATGACTCTTGGATAAAAAGTTTTCCAATTAAGTACTGTTGAATACGAAGTTATATTTAAATATATGTCTACCGATTCGATTTTCTTTAACTAGTTTTCATGTACTTTATCGTCATTGATACTATTCACTCTACAGTTATCATCAAATTATTTATTTGAAATGGTTTTAATGTTGCATCAATAATTAATTGACATTGTACCGAAGGTAAATCCTCATCAACTGATCTCACATTTAGTAATATCCGGAATTCGCATATCTGTAATAAAACACAATATTAAAATAATACAATATCTTATTTGTCAGTACAAAGTTTAGCTCTCCAACATATCGAATAAGTCAAATAACATAATCATATTAAAAAAATAAATAAATCGCATTGCGAACGTAATAAACTAATCGCCCATCCATTAGTTGTATGATGAACTGGTTAATAGTGATAACTATCTTTTATTAAATGTATAAATAAAGTTATTTCATGCATGTTCATAAAACATACCTTATATAAGCATCTTTAATATGCATGTGGGGTTCATGTTCAATTAATTCCAAAATTTAAACTACAAGCAGAAATCACTGATCGTTGTTCAGATCGCAATAATTTAATCGGGTGTCCATTATGAGTGAAGTCCTTTCGACTAATTTGCAGATCTAAAATCACTAAACCTTTTTTAAACAAAAAAAGTATAGAATATAAATTATGGTCAAGGATTTCCACTGTAAAACATTTTTTATCATAGAATATTATTGTGTTTTTCATTATGGCATGAATGTATCCCCACATAAAAAAGACTTTTGGTAAAAAAAAAGAAATTCTCAAATGCTCATAAATACATGTATCTGTTAAAATCCTATACACGTCACAGTTTTAACACCAGTGATGTCTTCTTGCAGTATATGCTATGCCAGCTTTTGCTTTACTCATCAGCTTCAAACAAATGAACCATTTTCTAAATAGTTCCAACCAAAATACAGAGGCCTCATTTTAAGTGCTAGAATCATATTACCGTAGCAAAGTGGGGTGCAAATGTGAATTGACACCTTTAAATGTTTCACTTATACTAGCCTTGTTATGTTGGCTATCGTTAAACCTTCTTACGTGTTGTGCCATTTTATGAACAGCATGTATGTTTTATATGTTTTAGTATGAAGAATATAAACCAAAAATACATAGAGGAGACCATTCTATTGCTGAGTGCAGATTTTACCTTTGTGACACAAGTGGACTTCACAAAAATTGGCTTTTAGAGAGACAAGAATTTGAACAAATTTGTGATGGACACCTGGGACATGGTTATGAGGTAAATCTAACACATCATTAAAAGTTATATATCGTACTTACTAAAATTCATAATTTGATCATTATAAACACATATCTCTACCAAGTCTTATTTTTTAAATTTTGATTTGATTAATTTTAAAATGACGAACATAGTTGTCCAGGTACACAATTATGTATTACGCAATATGTTGGCCCTACATTTTGTAAGAATCCTGTCAGAATTGGGCCTCCGTTACATCTTGTATTTTCCATTGAAATGAAATAATGCAGCGAAATCATGCCGGAAATAAATAGTTTATGAACTCAAACTTTATACATTATTTTTCTTCAGTTTCGCGAAAATACCACAATAAACACTAAGGATAGTAACTACCAGAAAGAACCTCAACTCAAAGATAGACCACATTGTGTGTGTTTCGTATTCGACTGTTCAACTTTTGAAGTTTTAGACATAAGAGTGGAAGTAAAAAAACTTTTGCAGATTGTCCGTTCGAAAGGTATATCAAAGAGATAAAATTGCCATATCGTAAAAGTCAATATGTCGTTTATATCAATTATATTAACTTTTTATATTGCAGTGCTATAAAGAAAATTTAGGTGGCTTTTGAGCGACATATTTCCATTCCATTCATGAAATGGCGAAACGTGGGGGAGAGCTAATAAGCAAACTTTAAAAGAATTCAACACTATTTTGCTAATATCACACAATATAAGTGTTATGTAATAAGATCAATTATTGAAGAGGATAAAAAACGCTACACTTGGCGGCCGTATATATTCATTTTTAAATAGGTCGCGGTTGTCGTCTAGGTAGCACTTTGTCACCAATTATTTTGATTTATGTTCTTTGCAATAAAAGTTATAAAAGTACAAATATAAAGGCAATCACCATAGGGGAAACAGAATATAAACTTTCGCAATATTTTATGATACCTTTAGCTAATATTGATATGTCAGATACGTCTTTAAAGGAAACGCTTAATAAATTATATTTTTCTTTTAATATTCTGGTCTTAATGTTAATTCTGAAAACAAAACAAGCAGTATGAAAAGTCGTCAAAATATAGCTCAGGAACAGTTAAACCTATTGGAAACAAAACTGGGTCAAAACATAATTCAAATTATTAGGCACAACCTTTAATAAGGATATTAAATTAACAAAATAAACTATTAAGACATAATAATAAAATTAAAAAGCTAATCAAACTCTGGCCATGCAGTTATAGATGAAGAAGAAAAAGAAGATGAAAAAGAAGACGAATGTTTTATTTTCTCAACATAGGTCAACTGGGGTCTAGGTCATCGCCAATAAACCGTACATAATTTTATGTAAATTTATGCATTATTCACAAATGACCATGAGCAAACAGATAACATAATAACAATAATATAAACATAAATGTGTTCTATGGCACACGTAATGAACATCTTTATCTACCTAATATATTGAAAACCTATTACTGTGTAAAGACATATTTACCGAAATGTCATTTTAAGATAGACATTTTATATACTTTAAATCAAGTTATTCCTTAAAGTGAAAATATTAATGACACTTTTTAGTTCGTCATTTTTGAAAAAAAAAAAACGACGAGTATTGACATGACCCTGGCGTCGGCATCGTCGTCTTCGTCGCCGTCTCCGTTGTCGTTAGCCGGTTAAAGATTTAGGTTTAGCTCAGCCTTTTCTCTGTTAAACTGATCATCAAAAACTAAAAAAAAGTTTACATCACCTACCTTGACCTATTTAATGGTCAATACTGTCATTATCCGGTTGTATGTGCCCAAAACTGTTATTGGGTATTTATATGAATCGTTGTACATGTAAATAGATCACAGATTAGAAACATTTTGTATCATTGTTTGAATTTGCCAAGTCCATTCTCCCATATCTACTTGGCTACCTGCCCGAGCTTAACTCAGAACCCAAACCTGCTGTTCATTTTTAAAAAAAAAATTGTATTTAATCAAATACTCTGCCCCATTTCACTTTGTTACCGATCACAAGACCCTCATCCCGATCTCTGCCCATTTTATTCTGTCTAAATTTTATTTTATTTTAAATTAAATACTTTACCCCATTTCAACTTTGTTAACGGCCCCAAGGACACCCACACGACCATTTGTTTTCTTATTTTCTTTTTCTTTTAAATATTGTTTTGTTTTAAATTTAGTACTATTCTGCCCTTTTGGTACCAACCCCAAGATCCTCTACCACTCCAATTGTTATTTTTTTAAATTCTGTTCTGTATTGAATTAGATACACTGTCCCTTTTCAACTTTTTTTTACCAAACCCAAAACACCCTCCCCTCCAACTGTTTTTATTGTATTATAACTGCACTGCCCTGTTTAGTAAACTTTGGCACATACACCCAAACCCAAATTTTAAAAATAAGTTTAATACATTTCAGCTTAATTACTTGCTAGCTATCCATAGCCAGACATAGCCATAGTGTATATTCTGCCCTAATAGTTCTACTTGCACATACATGCATCTACTATTTTGCTGATATGAACAATGATTTCATTCATACAGATATTTTTGTTTTTTTCTGATTGTACATCATGATATTTTGTTCTGTGACAAGGCTAGAATAGTCGAGTTACGCTGTTCTTCGACATCTCTTTTTTCTATTTAATTTTTTCAACAATAGTTTTGATTTCTTAAACTACTCACCATCATGTGTAAAAAGTTTAAATTCCTGGCTTTGACCTACTTAATAGATTTGGAAAAAAAGACGAACGTCTGCACCCGCTTGCGGTGCTCTTGTTATAATAAGCTTTAGTTCGATTTGCTTTCGAACTTTAAATCAACATACAGTTATGTAACTTTCACAACAGGAGAGTGTTGTTAATTTTCTGAATGTAATTCTGATGTCAAAATCTTTGAATGTATATGTTGTTAAGCTTTTAATTAGATTTTTTATATGAGACTGTAACTCGACGATCTTATACATATTGCAGTTTCTTAAAAATAAGGCTTTAAGTACTAATGCCTTATGATATTATATGCACTACAATCAAATAAAAAATGAAATTCCTCCCCCAAGATATTACATTTTCTGTTTTCTCTATGAGTTTTTATTGTTGTTGTTTTTTTCATCGTCATGTTTCTATTTCTTACCGATACTCTAATTTCTAAATTTTGGAATGGTCACTATTTCTAATTTTGACTGAAAGTACAAGTAGAAAAAGTCCTGTAAATTGCTGCCGGTGAGAATTTATTTGTTGTCATTAATTTATCTGACATTCTTTGTTTGAATGTTGAAAGAAATGTATTAACATCACCAACTAGGTACCATAACTGTCATGAAATTTACTATCAATATTCAATAATCTAGTCATTTTATTGTCAAATCAAAGTTATTGAATAGTTGAAAAGTAAGAAAAGAGTTCCTATGACATCTTATAGAATGGAACTGTACAATTAAAAATATTGTTTTAATAAAACAATTTATTAGCGAAGTGTACAATATGGTTAATATAAAGGCACTAAAACAACATTGACAAGAAGATTGACAATGATTATTGAAAGAAATTTGGAAAATGTTTTTGAAAACACTCCATTAATAAACTTTGGTGGCAAATATTCAAGTTAACAAAGCGAAAAATATTTTATCTAGAAATCAGACTTTTAAGCATTATATAATTATCAAAACCTAAATGAACCTAAACAGCAGATCTTTTTTTCAGATCACCACATTTTTATCATGTTCAATTTAGGTTGGTTTTAAATCATATTTAATCATAGAACCTTATCAACAAAAACATTACATTTAAGATTAGTGACAGCCCATTATGGCATGATTTCCACCAAGACGAACTCCTAATATGCTTTGGACATGTACAGCAACACAATTTCTTCAAAATATTAAGCAGTGGCATCAAACGAAATATATCAACTATTTATATTGGGAACATCTATTCAAATGCAGACCTTTTATTTTTCCTAACAATTAAATATGATATTTGTCTACAAAACGACTTAATGCTATGCTATATTATCTGTAGTTGCATTTAAAAACAGAATCACAAATACATTCTTATCCCTAAAAAAATGCCGGACTCGATTAGCTCAGTCGGTAATGCGTCTGACTATCAATCCAGGGGTCGCGAGTTCGAATCCCCGCCCGGTAACAGTTTTCGTGATGATATCATTATCAATCGTCTCTCACCACTGATTCAAGTGAGAAAGTCATCAGTTAATTGCGGAAACGGGGTGTGCTCGAGTACTGGTTAACCTTTCCCAAGAAAATAGTGGCTAGGTTAACTGATCCTCTGTTAACCCTCGATGGCATTGAAATGACGATAGATATTTCAATCTATCAGTCAATTATCCCTAAAATAAATTGCCCCAAAACATAAGGATATTCATAATTTTAAAATACACTGGAACAATGAACTTATTTCTTCAACAAGCATGATTGTTATAATGAAAAATTAAACATACATAAAGCCTAAAATAGCATGACCGGTCATTAAAGCACCTGAAAATTATCAGGACACTGGCAAGAAAACACAATTGTGTACAGCCAGATTGAAAATCAAAAATAGTTTGATCTACCTTACAGGAAGAAAACCTGTTTTTTTTATTGCTATCTTATATAATATAGTATATATGTGTATATTTAAACATAGCAAGCACAATAGAATAGAATAATATTTTAATTTGAATAAGACTTTTATATTTTATATTCACGATTTTAAATTTAATTTAATAAGACATATTTTGTAAAGCTATGGCCAGTTTTTTGTTGTTATTTACGTGTCTACCTTTATATGTGTTAAAATACATCCTTTATTATATGAATCTCTATGTAAAACATGATTAATAGATAAAAGTTGAAAATATATAAAACGGTTTCATACAAAAGAACATTAAACAAGTTTATTGGTACAATTATTTAGACAAAATAAGTTATAAATACAAGGGTGTTTTACAATTTTCAAGTTATGATATGTTAGTCATATTAGACGAAAGTAAATATCGACATAATAACTATTTCTGCTTTAGCCTTGTATTAGTTTATACAATAGGTATATATAAATTCTAGTTTTAGAATACCATTATTTGTGCCAGGGTTATATGGTTTTGCAATGGTTAAGCAAAATTGTTATTGTTTAATGATATTTGCGATTTTGTAATTTTCAGGTATTCTATACCTAGTCCTGCTGTCTAAGATCGACTTACTTTCTACAGATGTCGCAAACGATTTGCAAAATGCATATAAATGTCAAAAGATAAAATCGTTCGTCAATAAGGTGGCTGGGATGCTAGGTATACCTGCGATGAATATAGAACTCATCAAATGTTATGATAAAGAAACCGAAATATCTTATGGTATAGATATCCTAGCACTTCATGCAGTGAGGCAGATGTTACACCGATGCTCGGATTACCTCGACAAAATGGTTGATATAAAGTAATTTTAATACTTTTACGACAATAACAACCGCCATGACTATTCGTGTTAAAATGCGCTCCTTGTAATATAAGGACGGCGTTATATCATAGTCTTGCAAATATATGTATAAATTAGTCTTTAGTGTTTGTAAATAAGCACCATACGTTTAATCATAAGAACATGAAATTATCCATTTTGTTTACGTAGAATTACGTAAAACCACAAAGGACAAATGAATCAAAACTCAACAAAAAATAAATTTTAATAGATGATCTTGTCTCGTTTTTCACAATTTCAAAGCATGTTATTGTAGTGTTGAGTGGTTCCAACGGTGTATATTTTGTATTATCATCTATCAAACTCTATTATATTTTCTCGAAACAACATCAAATGCGAGGCAGTAGTATAGTGGACAGGGTGTCAGTAGCCCGGAAGAGATGCCACAAGTCGTAACCCTGGGACTTTATTCAAAATAATCAGTTAACGAATTTTCTAGCGTAAATAATGGCTTCATCGACTCTAAAACATTACAAATATCAAGATGGAAGATGTATGACTTCATGTGATATGTGAAAAATTGAGCAGGAAAATTGCAACTCGTCCAAACAGAAAGTCGAAAAGTGAAATGCCACATTTTATATCATAATATATAATACTTGGTAGTCTCATTGACAATAAACAAATGTTTAATAATATCATTCAAATTCCTCTTTGTAAGTAACAAGATAGAATCATGTAAAATATTACACGCGTAAACGCATTTTGTTAAATGTTGCTCATGTCAACCTTAAGGTCTCTAATTACTAACGGTAATATTGAGTAGTGATTAGTACATTGTACATTTCAGAATATACATAATTATATACTTCAGGAAATTAAAACAGGTAACGTACACATATAAGCTATTAAAGCTTTCTACTGGATCATTTTAACTTGTAATTCAATGTGCTTATTCAATATATGATTGCATTGTTTATTGTGAATAAAATATTATTTAAACTAATATAAAAAAGTTAAGAAAAAAAATCAAATTTTGTACACTTATTGTTTCAAAAATATTTATTTGAAACTATATCGCATAGTGTATGTCAATATTTCCACATGGTAAGAATCTAGAAAAAAATGATACTATTTATAGAATAACTGTATTATCGCGATTGACAATATTTAGTTAAAGCAATGGCTTAAATGGTTTATGAGTCAGTCGTCCTTCTAAATGTCTCCGTTCATCCGTTTACTTTCTTTTAAAGAATTAACAGCTTTAGTTGTAATTCGATCCTTATCACACTTGGCCAGACTCTTACTTCTACAGATGAATTTGCGAAGCGTTGGTGAAATTGAGATTCGACTTTTTGCATGTGGATATTCAAAAAGTACTGATTTTGACTTTGTATACATAGTATAAACTATGATACATATCCAATCTAAACAAAACATGGTTAGCATAAGCATACCAGTGTGTCGATTCCGGCTAAACCAGAAATTTACCAGTGAACGGTAAAAATACTAAATTGGTTGTCTCGTATACACAGCATGCCGTTGCGCTATCTCATGATGGACCCAACTGGACAGTTTGAAAATGTTTTGTGCTTGCTTAATGCAGCTATCTTAAGTATCCAACCACATCAATATGCAGCTTGTTTTGCAAATGGGAATCATAAGATACACAAATTCAATGTTATGGGAACATGTCATTTTATTGCACCATAAAATGACTATAATGTAATATATAATCGATTTTATTCTATTACATGACTATTTAACTAACATTCTTACATAAAAAACTAGTTAGAAAAATTCAATAATACATTTCTGTAATTAAATCAAACATTCCCACAGCAAAAGGTGAACATAAACCAGATATTGAAAATTCATCAGACAAATAATAATTAAAAACAAACAACTCGTATGGCATACGAAATGTTAAGAAATCTACCAAACTCCATATCTGAATGTATTTCATTACAAGCAAGGCGGGTTGATGAAAAATGCGACTGCTAAAATATGTTGATGTTTCTTTATTGAAAATGGAACGTAAGGTGTAACATGATATCTGTTTTGTCTGTATTTAACGCAATTGAAACTAAATACTGACAAAGACGGCTGATTAACCACACAAACTTAATTGTTTACAAAATATATATTATTTCTCACCTTGTATACACTGTGGTATCATGCGCTTTCTTCCGATACCGATCAAGAATGCTTATAAGAATAAGTATAAACTTTTTTTATCAATAAGGCCCGATCAAACAGGAAACGAGTATTCGAAAAGTTGTGTTTGGAATTAAAAGACCTTGGGATATTTAGTTTTCATTATGGTTAAATGAGTCAAAAGTGTGAATCTGGAACACATCTTATAACTGGCCATATTATATCAGGTTAAATATCTTATTGCTTGCAATGATTGTAAATACTGAAGCAAATTTACAGCTCATATGATTGTAGAGTAACTTTGAGTTCAAACGTTTAATGTTACTTACTATCAATCGTCCATACATTTTGATACACAGTTTACATCTACTCTCAATTACAAAATTTGTGTTTGACTTTACCTCTGATTTTTTTATTTGGCGACAGACCTTACAAATAACTCTTAATTTCTTATGTATTCTAATTATTGTTTAGTTGTATTTAACCATAATGATTAATGTTGTTTTCCAAATAAAAATCAAGTTACAACTTCTAATTCATTGTTTGTTGCTTTTAAGTCTCAATGTGACAAATATGAATTTCTTTTATCCTTATTGCTAAGGGAATCATTATACAAAGTGGATTCGATATATTCTCGTTTGTACTGCTTTGAGAACAGTGTCTTTGCTCAATTGAGCCCGGTGTTTTCTTTGCAGTTTGCCTGGAATTTGTACTAGAGTACCACCAGAATGACAGAAAATGACATACAAAACAATTATAGCGTGTTATGGTTCGTTTTGCTATAACTAGTTTTGACTGGAACTCAAAATAGTACACCAAAAATGAGTAACTCTGAAATATTGATAAGATCACAACTTTCAAGTTTTCAGACGTTTTTAGCATATTTTAAGCGTTATACCTGCCTTTCATTTATCAGCCAGCAAATTGTGCAAAGCTGGTGAAAGTGAGATGAAGTGTACCTTCTGAAATGCCAAAACTACCTCAGAAGATATGTATGATCCTCCTCGTTTACCATGCCCTTCCCAGCATCCATTTTGTGAATGTAGCAAAGTATCTGCCAAGACAGTTACAATGTGTAATTCCAGGACGGTTAAAATGTGTAATGCAAGGTTTACTATATTTAATTGTCTTTACTCATAAAAAAATGAGCTCAATGTCACAACAGAAATACCATGCACATGCATCAGTTCCACATACATATTTGCTGCTGGTACTTGTACAGCAATATTGGATTAAATGTACTGAGTCCTGTAAAAGTATTCCTTTCACTGTTCCTTATATCATTTAAATATACTCACTTTGTTTTAGTGCCTATACTTCAACAATGAATATATCCATCAATTATAATCGGATTAAAACGCTATTTTGCATGTTCGTTGTTAGTTGATATCCTTTTATTACATGCGTTGTCGATGCAATTATCAAAGTCGTTTTCTCCGAAAGCGAATTAGTGCCATAATCCATTGAACCTCATCTAAATTAAGTAATTCATATTTCAATGATATATTATATATATATATATATATATCTGTTGTAAGAGCCGCTATGAGTAACAACAATATTGAGATACGTTTTTGTCTCTTCCGTCAGTGGATTGACAATATGGAAACAAATTCGAAACGATACGAAGCATTCAAAGACAATTTCGGTCTAACTTTTTATTGGAATGCATTTCAAATACATTTAATTTAATCAGGATATGCCAACATCTTGTCAAGTCAAAAAAATGGCTTTGTCGGTGTCGATGTTAATCAAACGTTAATGTGTATCTGAAAAGATCCCAAAAATCGGAAATTCCGTGGTTCTCATGTTACACACACACACACACACACACACACACACACACATATATAAAGTTGGCCATTCAGTTGGATAAGTAAAACATATATCTGGGGGACAATGCTGATTTTCACCGATCTTAAAATGACTGTTCATGGGTATGCATCAATGGAAAGTGCACAACATCACTCTTTTCACATTAAAACAAACATGGTTTGGATTATTATATTATTGTTATGGAAAATAATATAAATTGGTATAAAGAAGGGAAACCGTTGCTTTATTTTAGGACTGTTTAGGAAGAAGAGGCTATGCCAAAGTTAACATTTGTTTGTCGTTGAGTAACAAATACATACATGTTTATATATTGCTTTCCATTGACAGTTTTAAAAGATAATCGTGAGAAAAAAGGTACGTGTACTGTAAATTAAACCATGACAGTTTGGTATTGTTTATCTACATATAAATACAGTATAAATACTACTTTTCAGTAGGCACACGCATGTATAAAAGCATGCAACTAAGTATTGAAGACGAAATACATTGATAGTTTAGCTTATCTATGAAGTTTACACTTACTGAATGTTTTCAGGAACCTGGAACGTTGGCTTTTCAAATGTAGTTCCTGGACACTGGCTCAGTCTCGGATTAACATACACTATACGACACAGTATGTTACAAGACAATTGATGCATTTGCTGTTTAATGGCATTGAATGCAATTTTGTATTGCCTTTATTACTGTTTGGTATTTCAGTATCTTATAAGTTGTGAGTCTTCATTTGTTCCATGTGTTCATTTGTTATCTTTGTTATACTTTCTAAATAAGCAGGTTAATTAGTACACAGATCTTTGATATACGTTCACCTATCATTTGACGCGCGGAACATATCTGAATAAATTTATATATAAATATGCAAATATCTAAAATATGAAATTGTATTTTGTAGTTTCTAATGACCATGACTGCTAAAAACTGTATATCTATTGCAGTAAAGGATTACAATGAATTAAAGGTATAGATGTGTTTTGCATTATTGTAATTTACAAAATTTTAATTATACTACATTTATGTATATATATTATGCAATATGTCTTTTAAATGAAAACATTCAATGTTCTATTTCACAAATGTTTTAGAATACATAGCGTATATAGAGTAAATCGATTTTGTTCTTTCTTAAAGGGAAGTTATCAGGCTTTATTAAAATTTGCTAACATATAGTTTTTCCAATATATCATGCTTATATATTCTCACTGACCCTGTATTGCCAAATCAAAATTAATCTGTCAAAATTATATATTAAACAGGTATTTCCTAACTCTGGCTACACACTTAAGTTAGAATAAAATAGATGGACTTCAGTTTAGAGGGGGCGGGGGGCGCAACATGAAATCGGAACGCACAAAAACGTTCGTATTAGAAATATAATGCATTATAATAACATATGGGAGTACTTAAAGAGTAGATCCGCTATTGATACAGGTTTACACGTAGTGAACATTGTTTCATCTTGGTAAGAGTCTGAATGACGTCACGTTGTAAATAAGTGCTGTCCATATTTAGAATGGGAATTTCGTTTCAAGTTTACCATTCCAATTTAAACATCGATTTTGTCACGTTTTGCTGGGTTTGCCAAACCAAACCACTCGGATTTGATTTATTAATGATAATGAGATGCTTTTTAACTATTTTAATAATTATTTCATTTTATAAAACATTTCTGGCATGTTTTCCCGATATACCCTCTTTAATGCAAATCAATAATGTATATACTTATGACATTAAAGTGTATTACAAGTATAAATAGTGTATTAATAAAAATAAACGCATGAACAAATAAAAACATGATCACTTTAATTCTTTATTTTGTAGTGAAGTTAATGTAGTTTGTCACTAGAATAATATAATATTGCTGTATAATAAATACAGGTAACGGGATAACTGTTTATATATTTGCCATACTGTATGTGCTTATTTTGCTGTATATTTGGATTATCATTAAGTGATATTTCTCCTTACGAAAATACTGACAAAACGCTTTTTTTCATCCTTTCATTTAACCAATGATATATAACAAAATATGATTTGGCCCAAACTCTTTTAAGTACAAAACACAATGTATTTGAAAAATAAACTAATTTCTTTGTCGGAATAAGTAATAAACAATTAAAGTATTAAGTAAAAAATGCGTTTTAAATTAGATATTATTGAGAAAGTATTATACTAAGCTTAATTAATTTTGTTTTCAAATTCAGAAAAAAATCAGAGATTTGACCGAGGATTCAAAGAAACTTGCAAAAAAGAGGGAACGTATAAGAATACTCAACCAGTTTACAGGTATGTTACATAAGGCAGACATATTTGTTTTGTAAACAGTATTGTTCATTAAGATGATTTTGAGATATGATAAAAGAATAAAAAAAATTACGACTTGAATTGTTATGTTCTTCAAATAAATAATTTCATTTCTTACAAGATATACTTACGAATTTTAAATCTCACAGTACGAATAAGAAATTGCATTTCTAATAACACCCATAAGCAAACATATAATAAGCGTCAGAAATTCTTCGGGAAAAATCATACATATGAAAATCTGCATAAATGACAAATTTATACCATATTATATTATGCTATGGAGATTAACGCGGGTCAGCCGTCTAAGGCTTCAAAATATAATGACTGCTTACTTTTGTAGATGTTATAAATTCGAGCTCAGCACGAATCAAAAACTTTATTTAGAAATATTGAGTTACTTGTGGAATGACGGTGAGTCTAATCAGATGCATTCTGAAATTTTGCGCTACTTATAAAACTAGATATGTCAAATAAAACAGGTTACACGTTAACAATTAGGTTAAACTCATTTAAAAATAAATAAGAGGTATTTGTTTAAATTTAATGTCAAAATATAAAAAAAAATGTATTTTCAGCAAGCTCACGTTGGCTTTGAATGCATACATCCATCTTATTATTAGATGATATAAGGAAATAACAGTTGTATATGTAATCATCAAATTTCATTTATCTTTTTATTTTGAAAAGCAATGAAATATTCCATATATAACTCATCTGTTATATGTATATATGCGTACTTGACTGACAATTTGGTGGACAGTTAATGATAATAACCATGGTAAATAATCCGTCGACTTCAGCTTATTTTATGTTTTTATGTCCTTTGCTTTCAATTTCTGACTTATCGAGTATAAAACCCTGCTATTCCACATTTGAGCCTACGAAGTATTTGACAGAATTTGCTGAATTGTCTAACAATACATATCACAATTGTTTCATTATTCACCGACGTGTGTTTAAGTATTGTACCATCATTGTACTGGTATTGTGCGCATATGTTATTGTATGCGCGTAGTAGGTAAAGAGAATGCCACTAATGGTATGTGGTAAGATCAGAGATTCAATTCAATTCAATACATTGTCTTGCATAAAGTATCATGCAGACATTATAGCTAAGAACAAAACTATATAATTAATTTAAAATGTAAAGTTCCGTCATAGTGCCCATCATAATCAATATCGTAAAATAGAGAAGCAATTTAAACACAAAACAAAGGATTTTTTATATAAATATAGGTACATACTTAATCAAAATTAATTTTTTAAACATAAAAATGTGTTTGTCTTGTCAATTATTATTACTGATGTGTAATTCTCAACTCTTCCTTTCTTTTCTGTCTGTATTTGTATATCTACCCGTTTCGGTCGCGAGGTTTTGTACTTATACTCTTATTCGTGTTAAGGCTATTCGATATTTATTTTCAATTTTGTAAGAAAACTATGGTTCTAAGAGTAGAGTTTGTAGTCGGGTGAATTTGTGATGGTTGAATACCAAGTTTGTTTATACATAACGATACATTTGTTTTTATATAATATCATTGGTTGATCAAATGTATAACGTTCCAAATATGTCTAATATTTAATTTAAAGTGTCAATTTAAGGAAGTTAATTCATTTATGAAGTCTCAGTTTCGTTAAAGGTTTTTTTTTAAAATAAACGCAGTTTCTCGTAAACAGCGCCCCTAAGTGATACGTATTTTCGAAACTTTTCGCTGTTTTTCTCTTGTAAAATAATCAATAATAATTCAAACTCGTTTCTACTAAAATGAATATGATAATTATAATTATTGTATCCTGGGATACAATAATAACGTTAATGCAGATAAATAACAATTTGTGTTTCCCTACATCTAACCATTACGTCGGTGCTCATATAAACTCGGGTTTGAAAACAACGATTTTTTTAAAAAAAAAAACCTCTGGAACAAGTTTTTAAATTTTACATACTATGTTAAACTTTATTATTCATTAAAATATGACCAAATAAAAAAGGGGTGATTTGAGATTTGAGTTTGAATTAAAATAAAAAAATGTTTTCTTGTGATTTCGGACGACGTCAAGAGAACGCAATTTAATTTAACATAACATTATTAATATAGAGTTATTCTAATTGCCTATAATCCGTACTCCTCCTTATTGTGTGCACTATAGCAACCGTATTGTTCATTGAATCGTCAGCAAACTTATATAGTAGTAATACAACCATAAAATCTGGATCTAGTTCTTAAACTGGCCAAATCAAATAATTATTTCATAGCTGCGGCCCTTGACCATTAGAAATTGCAATATTTGACATTATCTGCATCTTAACACCTGCATTTTTAATTTAATCCTCACCAAACTCACACAGATTTTATATAATCATAATATCTCGAACCAGTTCATGAACTGGTTGAATCGAATCACAGCCAGAGTTATAGCCCTTGAATCGTCAAAAGACTGCACTGCTTGACTTGTGTATACTTATGAACACGCAGTAGTAATCCAATAATCACTAAACTTACATAATAATTATATAATCCTAATATTTTGTTCTTGAACTGGCTAAATTAAATAAAACTGGTATTATAGCCCTTGAATCGTCAAATATGGTGCTACTTGAAGTTGTGTGCACTCTAACAACCACAGTGTTAACTTGATCATCGTCAAACCAACACAATAGTTATATAACTAGAATAATATAGATAAGTTCGTGAACTGGCAAAATCGAATAATTGGTGTCAGAGTTATGGCCCTTAAATCGTCAAAAACTGTATATATTTTATTTTGTGTGTGCTCTAGCTCTCTGTTTTCATTTGATCTTAATCAAATTTAAACAATATTTATATGCCTAAAATATCTCAGTAAAATTTAAGAACTGAATCGAACATTTATTGTCGGAGTTATGGTCCTTGAATCATCAACACTTATGCTAATTAGATAAATAGTGTTAGAGTTATGGCACAGTAATTGTCAAAATTGCGTTATTTGAAATTAGTTGCAATCTGGTACCGGCAGTTTTCATTTTACATTCACCAGACTTACACAGTAGTTGTATGTCTATGATATGTCGACTGATTACATTTAAATGTCTTACCGTTACTTATCAAAAATTGCCTTCCTTTGGAATTGTCTCCTCTGCCACAGGTGAGCGCTTTAGGGCCAATATGGCCTTTTTGTAATATATTTTATTTATATTTCTTGTTTAGAACTATTATTTTATTCTAATCGTTTCGATTAAGTATTAACCGATTTCTTACTTGTAGAAACGTTTTCCATTCTATATAACACGCTTTATTAAACCATTTATTTTTCATTGGATGAATAGCTTATTATTTTGTTTATTATCAATATTGCGTTTTTACCACATATATTTAGTGCTTTTTTTTTTGGTAATAATAGCCGTACCTTACGCGCTATAATCTCTGGTATTATTCCGATTTTATCGTTTAACTGTTATATAATATTAGAGATTAACGGATTATTCCACGTGATGTATGTTTCGGTACTAATTTCCACGTGTGATGTTATAGGTGTTCATGTTCTCTCGACATTTACATAAATTGCACAATGATCTGAGAATTCAGTAAGACTATTTACTCTAAACTTTACACCCTGGTTAAAATTATCATCATTTAACCATACGTATTAAACTGTACTCGACTCATTACTGTTGTGGAGACCCGCCCATTAATAATCTATTAGAGGCTTTAGAGAGAGCTTTAAGAGGGGCCTTTGAAAAGACCGTGCATTTGGTGCGGTATAGATAATTGAAGCTGGTATTGATAAAACTGACAATTTCAGGCCTTCGATTACACACACCCTACCTCTGCATAATTACACACTTTTTGAAACGTTTATTTCAATCAGAAAATGTATTTTTGAAGTCCTCTTTTGGTTTACTACCGGTACTGTGAAATCCCGCTATCCAGTGTCCTGACGGGACTGCTATGTCAGTGCTGTACGGAGGATGTTACAAAGTTTCAATTCAATTCCTAGCTAAATAATCAATAATCATGGCAGACTTGTGGACCGATGCGTTATCGTGCAGTAGTTTAATTCCACGGACTTCCTTACGTGGAAAGGTCTTAGCGTAGTGATTAGTAACCACATGGAGGACTTTTTGTACATAAAACGTTTTAGTACCAGTAGTTTGTTGAGATACCGACGTCCGTGCCACCATTCTGTCTGCATCGAAAAATAAGATATAAACTACACGTTTCACAGTCTTACTTCTGCTTGCTACTTGAGACCTTTTTCCAGTTTCACCTATCCACACTTTATCGTATTCCTTTCCTTTCGGGTTAAGGTCTCAACAATCGTATCTTTCTAGAAGATCTTGAGCCATTCTAACTCCCACCATCTTTTACTCTGAAGTCAAAAATGTGGTATCCATCTTGCGTACGCCCATCTTGGATTCAGTTTCTCTTTTAATATAATAACACCGCAGACGATTTTAAGCCACGTGTCTGGGAAATATCATCCACAGTGTATCTTGCGTCTATCTTGATAGCGTTATGCACAACAAATGGATCTTTCTCACTTAACGCTGACCACATTCGTCCAGCCCTGGGATCATTTTACACTGTCTCATATTTATAACATTGTGACCAGTTTGCAACCGCAAGATACTGAAGAGCACTATCCCCATAAACTTTGTCCATAATCAGAGACATCATCGTCATCGACCGGAAGACAATGCTCCGTTGTATGCAAATCAACTACTTCCAGTTGTCAATGAATACAAACATCTTAGATTAATCCAGAATAACAGACGGAAATCCCCGCAAATGTAGACACGGTGCGTCAAACTGCACGTTGAATGTTGTTCTCGTTAATAAATTGTGGTATCCATAGTAACAGTATCAACCCCTTAACGGCAGTAAAACTTTGCACATCAATGTTCGTGCTTCGCACAATGTTTTGTTGTGAACTATAGAATAGCATAACAAAAACTGACATAACTCACCTAGAAGCTTCTCACCATATCTGCTTAAAACTTATCCAGATATTACCTCTTGTTACCCGCTCAGACATGGTCACCGGCTAATTTGGTTTCACGTCATCAGAAGCATAGAAATACTTACAAAAGTTATCGGGCCTTGGTATACTATGCCGACTTAAGACATCAGACGTTAAGTTACATTTATTCCTAACCAGACTTTACACATGCTAAAACAAGTGTACAAAACGGAAAAATGGCTTTATAAATGATATCCTACAAATATTTAAAAAAATACAAACGTCATAAACCACATTTCCTGAAAAAGAAGCGTGAAAAAGTATTGTAAAAAAAACAATAATAATGATTGCTTCCGGTTTCAAAGGTCCACAGTCAGCTATCTCCTTGAATCGTCTGGCTAACTGTATAGGAGAAAACGTCTTCCGTCGAATCTATAACATTCTTGGCCAAAATATGCTGTGCACCAAAATCAAACCAAATAAACAACTGTTTGACATGCGAGGCACAATAAACAGATGAACTGTTTCGTAAATGTTTTCAAAGTAGCTGTAGTAGGCATCAATCCACGTGATTAGCGTACTAGAATAACCGCAATATTCCAAGTGACATATGCTCATTTTCAAGAAGCAATACCAAATACATTCAGTCACAATTCTTGCTTGGATTTGTAGATACACTTTTAACTTCAATGTCAACATTAACGCAAATCTCAGAAGCTATGTACTTTAACGTTTCCTTTATGAGAACAGTATACGCTTGCTTATTAATGTATTTATTAATAATTTACATTTAAAGACTATTATTTAAAGAAAATAAAAACTTGTAAAATCTACGATTTTAATTTATCACATTAAAGATTTTCATATATCTTTTCGGTGAAATAACTTAAATGTTGATATAAATAATTCAAACTAGAGTTTTAAAATAAGACATCAGATTTAAATAATTTACTCTAAATTACAAATAAAGACAATTATTTATGTTTTCAGTACACCGATATTAAAACCATTGACTTTGTAAACAAATTATTTATTTTGTAATTCATAATTTGATAATTGTATTTATATTGTAATATCTTTTGTATAAAATCTAAATGTTTGTTAAATATCCAAAAATGCGGGAATTAAAGCTGATAATAATAATACTAATACGTGTATCTAGATATCTTCAAGCTTACGTGTGATTTATTACTAAGCCATGTTGCTTTCATAACAACTATATCGTATTCATTTATAATGTTTAACGGCGTCAATATTGCTAAAATGTCATATTGCGTTCCATGACAGGACTCGGTGCTGCTTCTGCTGGCATTTTTGTTGCGTAATTCCGATTCGGGCCATATTGCACTCCATGCCGTTCACTAATAGATATTGAATTTATCCAAGTTTTATACAAATAAATACACGTTAGGACTTGAACACAAAAATCATAAAATCAATGATCTAGACTGCGTTTGTTTAGAAATATTTATAGATAGCCAGATTCAAAAATTCAATGGGTTGAGAGATTAGTAGAATACTCAAAAATGCTACAACCATTTAAATAATTATTTAACGATGCAATTAGCTAAGAACGGTTAAAATGTATTTAAGATTTGATCATCTTGTATCACAAACATATCTAAAATACGTGAACTATTTATAAAAACAGTAAAGAAGATATTTCACAAGTAGGTGTTAAGAAATTATGTACTATTATATCATATTCTGCAATAGGAAGCTAAGATCATATGTTCACACTAGCGAATATCAAACAATAATGATTAGATTTCGATGAGGTGAATGATGCATTGGATACATGAATAATACTTTTTATAGAAAAACAGGCATTTCAGTCAATTCCAAAACATGTACATTTTATATAAGATATGGCCAACAGCACAAACGACCGGAACGGTATCATACAAACATATCAACATCGCAAAGATCAAGAAAGGTGAATTTCATGGACAATCGGCCACATTTCAATGATTTTAGAACCCAAACCCGACATTCAAGAGAAAACGACTACGTCGAAAATCAAGTTATTATTTATGCACGAGGTAGTGCATCACCAAATCGTGTAGCATGCCATAATGATTACGTAGATAATAAGCCTTTCAGCCATGCACACGGAGGTCATGAATCTCAAGCAATACGATGTTGTTACTGTGGAATTACTTACCATAATGAAAGAGATTTCTGGTATAGATAGAAATTTTAAAATTTTTAACGAATTTAACTTCTTAAACGACCTAAGGGAAATCCAATGGGAAACAATAAAAAATCACACAAATGTTGATGACATGCTAGAACATTGGATCAATTTATTCTTAACAGTTGTAGACAAACATGCCCCTATAAAGATACATAGAACAAAGCATAACACACAACCAGACTGGATAAGTACTAGCATTTTAGATAGCATCGAGGTTATGAATAAACATAAAATAAACGGGGATATAGATAAACACAAAGCAAGCCGAAATAAGGTTTCACAAATGATACACGATGCAAAGAAAAAATCGTATAGTACAAAAATAGATCAGGGAAAAGATGATCCACGGTCAATATGGAACTTGTTTAAAGAAATCGGCTCGGCTAAAAGCTCTGATAATAATCAAATTCTTGGGATAAAAACAGATGGAAATTGTATATCTAATGATTTAGAAATGGCTAATATATTTAACGAATATTTAGTAAACATAGCCTAGAAATTAAATGGTCCGAGAGAGCATTCAAATTTTGATTTACTTAACACTTTTGTCAGCTCTAATATGCCTCAAAACATATTTTTGACGTCCCAGATATAAAATTAACTTTTGTTTCAAAATAGTTATCTAATTTAGATATATCCAAAGCCACAGGATTAGATGGCATTGGTCCAAGGTTGCTTAAACCAGTATCCCCTGTTATATCTGAAAGCATTATGTTTATTGTGAATAAAAGTCCGCGAGATGGAATATTTCCACATATATGGAAACAGACAAAGATAAAACCGTTCTATAAAAGCGGCCGAAAGGATGACGTAAATAATTATTGTCCTATATCTATTTTGCCAACATTATCAAAACTTATAGAAAAAATGTATTCATATTAATTTGATAACATTTATAAATAAATGTAACTTAATGCATAAAACACAAAGTGGCTTTAGGGAAGGTCATTCAACCGAATCTGCATGAATTCGTATGATTGATAAATGGCTAACGGCAATTAATGATGGCAAGTGAGTTGGGGCTGTCATGGTCGATTTTCGGAAGGCCTTTGATCTCGTAAGTCATACTATTTTACTAGCAAATCTAAAGTGCTATAGATTTAGTGATCGTTATATGATGTGGATGAAATCTTACCTTACAAACAGAGGTCAAGTTGTGTCTAAAAAATCAGCAACTTCAAAAACCAATTGTATAACATCAGGGGTTCCACAGGGTTTTATTTTAGATCCATTGTTATTTTTACTTTTCATAAATGATTTACCATAGTTTATAAATAACGTTTCAACAACTGACTTATATGCAGACGACACAACGTTATATGGCATACAAACAAATACAGATATTTCAAAAGGAAACTTGCAAACTTCAATTAATCGTCTTAATATGTTGTGCATTCAAAATGGTATGGTATTGAATACTGACAAAACAAAAGTAATGTTAATCACCTCTCGTCAGAAACGAGAGCATTTAAATCAAATTAATTTACAACTTACGTACAACATGAAAGAATAAACTACTACAAAAGGCGATAAAATCCTTGGAATATTTATTGACGATTGCATGCTACGGAATAAACATTTACAATCACTCTCAAAAAAAGTTTCAACATATATCTGGCTATTATCAAATATAAAATATTATCTTTCCATCAACCATAGAGCGTTATATCACAAAGCATACATACGACCACATTTCAATTATTGGTGTATAGTTTGGGCAAATACTTCAAATAAACATATAAATAAGTTAAACTGCAGAGTCGAGCATGCAAATATATTTTAGGAAATGAAAATGAAAGTCTTTATATTTCATTCGAAAGACTGAATATTTTATCTATCGATCACACTGTTTTTCTCTACAAACGGCAAAACTCATGTATAACATAGCAAATAGTTAAGCTCCGCCATATTTGTGTAAACTATTCAACTTCGGTGATTCAGTCAATAATACATCCATAATGTTGCGTTCAAGCTCAAATAAAAATGTCTTTATTCCGAAACCTAGAATAGCGCTGTTTAAAGGTAGTCTATCATATTTTGGTGCTATTATTTGGAATAGTATTCCACTTAGTATAAGAAACGCGTGTTCGTTAAATGTTTTTGCAAGTAATTGTTTGATTTGGATAAAAGGAAATTGAATTACAAACACATGTACCTTCAACAGCCATATGCTTAATAAATACCATAACTTTATTAGTTTTTTTAAAAAAAAAAAAAATTGTTTTGTTTCTATCGATTTTAGTATTGTTGTGTTGTTTTTCCTCTATTATATTCAAATTTGCAAGTACAATTGCATGTGTATCTAAATTGAAATATGTCCTTTATACAAATATAAAAAGCGAGAGTGTGTGTATGTGTATGTGTATGTGTATGCGTGCGCATAAATGAGAGTTGTAATTAGGAGCATGCCGTGAGATAATGTGTAAAATATGCAGCAGATGAATGGAAGTTATTTTCTATCTTTTTGAAACTGTATATGTACTTGTTTGTTTAAACAAGGGCCTCAATGAAGATTGGTTTACCAATTGAGTTACCCTCTTTAAATAAAGAAATTACTTACTTACTTACTAACTTACTTACTTACTTACTTACCTACCTACCTACCTACCTACCTACCTACCTACCTACCTACCTACCTACCTACCTACCTACCTACCTACCTACCTACCTACCTACCTACCTACCTACTTACTTACTTACTTACTTACTTACTTACTTACTTACTTACATACATACTTACTTACTTACTTACTTACTTACTTACTTACTTATTAGAAGTATTATGAACCATAACGGTTTACATCTGATCTCTATCACGGAAAGAAAGAAATTTAAAATATTAGAAATTCGATCGATGTAGAGTTATAAGAAATAAGGTCTTTTAATGATAAAACATAGAAATTTAAACTTGAAGGTGGAGGTGATGGTGGAGATGATAATCGACTAAATTAATATTGATGTTTAAAAGTAAAGAAGTAGGGAGTTCGAATAAAGGTGAGAATGTAGAAAATGCAATAGGTATGAAATGAAATAATAATACATTACCTACGAGAGTGATACAATTGTTTGATATTAGTTTAATGCACATGTAATTTACGTTTATAATGTAAGTTTTTTATCAATTACATGTATATTACTCAAATTTGTTGTATTGATAAAGGAAACGTCTCTTTGTTTTGTTTCTGTTTTCTTTTATTAAAATTTAGCAATTCTTACAAAGCAACGGCTTTTAAATTTTGTTTGAAATAAAGTTTATGCTACAAATAATGTGTTTGCGTACATTTTGTAACTATGTACTGTGTGCTATATCGATATATTTATTCAATAGTTCTAGATAATTGTTTTATGTTCATGTTTTGTCTCAGAAGTTTATTTTAGCATTTGCTCATTTTTTCAAGAACATTTTGTACGGAATTATGTTAATTAACATCTGGTACATGCATTGACTTTATATGTACCTTTAAATGTTCCTGATTAAAGATTTAATATTTGATAATGCCTACTAAATGTATTTTGTCTTTGTCAGTTTCCTGGTTGTGTGTCTATACTATGATTGATAATGTTTTTGTTTGTTATATTTTTATTTATTTAACTATATTTTACATATTCTTCCAAATTGACAAATTGATTTTGAGTTGTGGATTAGTTAAAACAACATTTTTTTCACATAAGAATATATATTTAACATACATTTAACAATAAAGCATAAAGCCATACGTTTAACAAATTATGTGGAAAGGATACATAAAAAAGCTTTAGAAGCTTGGGTTAATCTGCTTCCATGACAGTTATTTTATATTTCATATAGACTTTATCATATTGTTCCGCAAAAATTCAATTTGGCCAAATGTGCAAATATTGATAAAAGCAATAATGGTTTATTCTGAGTATTTCAAATAAAAAAGAGAGTATTGGTTGAAGTGAAGGAAAAAAGATACTCCACAGATTTTATCCTCTTCTATCGGTCCATTCTGATACAAATGATAGTTGTTTTGCAAGTTTATGTTTATCAATTCAATCCATTCATCAATCATTGTTTTGTTTTCTATCTAAGAACAAATAGAGATGTGTCGTCATAATTAAGTCAATAGAGATAGCACGACAAGTTGTAGATTAATAGGAGGAGCGGTCATTAAAGTTCGTATTGAAGAGTGTTGTATTTTGAATGCGTTGCAATACCTACTTATTTGTTTAGTATGCAATATCGACACTTTAAATAATTAATTACCAAAAATGATATATATATATATATATATATATATATATGGAGATAATTATTTGTGAATAACCAAGACATAAATGTACAGACCAGACTACGGCGAGCACACCTAACTACAATGCCAATCATAGACACAATATCAAGGCCTCTGCCAAACCAATAAATTTGGTGTCATATACTAAGGATTTACATGCGACAATTCTGGACTGGACGGATAATTTACATACATGAACTGATAGCTTTATATGAGTAGGATCCAGTTAAGGATTCATGACTACTCACATGCTATATAAAGGACAGATTTATAAACCCGTTGGATCATAGAGACACTATGAATTCAATTACATTTAGGATCATACAGGGGGGTAATTAAATTCACAACAACGGAATTTCAGATTTTTTGGGATCTTTTCAGATGCTCATTTACAATGCATGATATATATATATAGAAATAATTATTTGTGAATAACCAAGACATAAATGTACAGACCAGACTACGGCCAGTGCGCCTAGCTATAATTCTAACCATAGACACAATATCAAGGCCTCTGCTAAACCAACACATCTGGTGCCGACCATGACTTATATACTATGGATTTACATGCAACACATCTTGACTTGACGGACAATTTACAATTTACATATATAAACTGATAGCTTTATATGAGTAGGATCCAGTTAAGGATTAATGACTACTGAAATGCTATATAAAGGACATATTTGTAAACCCGTTTGATCAAAGAGATACAGTGAATTCATATATATTTTATTTCATAAAGGGAGGTAATTAAATTCACAACAACAGAATTTCCGATTTTTAGGATCTTTTCAGATGCTTATTCACAATGCGGGATATATAATAAAATTACGTATATATATATATATATATATATATATATGGAGATAATTATTTGTGAATAACCAATATAGTACCTCCATTTATAACAATAAAGCTGAAGTATCACATTCATTATCATTTCGTATTGTTTGAATACAAACCTTCCTGCTGGTGTCTGGTAATGTTTTCATGTATTTTTTCAGATATGATTGCACTTAAAATTGAAGACAGCAACACACAAGAGCAAGCAAGCCCACTGTCTCCAATTAGTATGGTAATTTATTGTAAATTTTAACATTATTATTATTATCATCACACTTCTATTGACATTAAAATGTGTGACAATTGTGTATTTAATGTTATCTAATTAATAACCATATTAAGTACAGTATATGTAAACATCAAATGTAGTACAAGTCTTCAGATTCATTATGTAAATTTGAGAAAATGTCCGATGTTTTAATGTAATGAATTGTGTCTTTGTGTTTTCATTGTGGTTTGATCTGTCAGATAAATGAACAAACAGAAACTAATTATGTTACATTATAAATGGTTAGTTCAGAAACATACCATAACCAAAATCACACATTAATAAAAATGAAAATGATAGCGGACTCGTTTTTCATGAGATATAACGTAAACTGCATTTATTTGAAACGGTCCAGTTTAAAAAGCATTGTTATATGTCTTCAAAAATATACGCTACATTGGTGGAAAACGATTTTCTATGATATTAATGTTTAATGCAGATAAATCGGCAATATCACATACATAATTATCTAAAATAGATTCAACATTATTTTATCGTGCATCTTAATATTTTCGAATATATTAAAGGCTCATTTAACATCCGAAACGGTCGTTTTCAGTATTAATTTAAGTCTCTTCCATATCATAGAATACATGTGTATTTGATCATTGAGAAACTTTGCAAACAAAAAAATAAACATTAAAAACATTATATTAAGTACATAATTAAGAACGGGTTTTGTTTAAAAAAAATATGTTCTTCTCTTTTCGATAAACCCTTTTGGCAGAAAATGGGGAGTTATGAAGCTTGTTCGGAAACGCGTCAGTCGGTAATATATGATCAATTCACATCGGAGAGAAACCAAGTATAAGGATGCCGTTAGAAAATAAATAACTGCTTGTGGTTAGACAGTCTTTAAGAACACCCCTTTTATTCCCTTCAGTGTATTAATACACTGGAACCCACGAACTTATTTATTGCATGGAAGCGGCGAATTGTTCATATAAAGATAAAGATAATATCATTTCTTTAATAACTGTACTAAAAAACAACCTTTGGTAGTCTCACAATGAGTGAATCGTGCCATATAAGCGCGTGTGATAGTATCAAGTGTATATGCGAGGGTGGATCCTGAGCAAGAGTTACCAGACCAAACTGGTACCCAGTGTTTCTCAGTCCGTATAAATAATGTAATGCTTACTACACTCGATACAGTTTTATTACATACATCATTATTTATTTTTAAAAAAGAAAACCCAATAACGATGCATAATGTACGTCAAGCCATTACTTTTCTAATCTTGTTAATGAACCCCTTATCTAACGGTTTTAATCCGCACACTACCGCTGCAGTTCGCTTATTTTAAAAATAAACTGGTTCATCACCTTAAAGTCGGAAAGCAACCGATTCAATACGGAATTACAAAAATGTAAACAAAAGTAAAAAGCTCGGTCCGCTCGTTTAATAGCATTTAATAATACACATTTCGATAGAAGTTATTTATATTCTCGCCTTTTTAAAAGCTGTCACTTATGGGTCTACAGGAATGGTATTAGCAATTACAGTATCACAGATAATTGCAATCGTTTTTGTTATTATCAGTACTTGTGCATTTCGGAAGTTTAATGAGGCGTTAACCTACCACTTTTAAAACAATCATGACAGTGAAGATGTGTGTTTAAATATTGATTATAGTGTTATATCTTATAATGCATTCGAATGTCATTCAATGATATTGAGTGTGATACATTTACTTATAAGAAATGCTTTTAGACTAGTCTTTATAATTATAAAAAAATAACCTTCATCTTGAGTAGGAAATAGACTTTTCCTTTTCTTTTTTCAGACTCCAGAACACGTGTACTCAAATACATTTTCTTCTGTGCGCCCCGTCGATATACTTTTCAATACGAAAGATGGCAGTATTACTGTAATTGACCCATACATTAAACATATAAAAGGAAAAAAACGTAATTATGTTCAAGTAATTAAACAAAAAGTATGTGACTACAGTATTGTGCAATATAAACGTACTCCGTCCGAATGCATTTTCATTACCAATGCATTTATTTCGCACACGCAAAGTTCAGCATAGTCCGTCAAAATTGTTTCGTTGAGTGCTATATATTAATATTATAGTATTTTTTGCACCGCAACGGATAAAGAAATTATGTTCATGAGAGGCTGCAAATATAGGTAAAAAATCGCCAGTACTTTAACTCAATGTTGCAAGTGTTTTTGATCCTTGGAGACTTGTCATTAAACCTGGTGTTTGGTTCAGTTCCAGAACACTTCTTAAGCCTGTGCTAGGGACGTTAGTAGTCTGTAGCTCTTCTGATTGGGTTCGATAAATAGCAATTTAGGAAAGCCTCATTTGAGCACATTGATTGGTCAGTTGTTTCAACTGAAAGACTGAATGACGTCACTTTTTTTGTAAACGTTCAAGTGCTTTGAATTGTGGGACGGCAAATAATTCCCTGCTTTTTCATTTGAGGGTAATAGACCTAATTCTTGAAATATAATGTTCTGGGATAGATTAGGATGTTAGGGATGTTGCATATTTTATTACCTTTCATGTGAACAGATTCAATTAATCCGAGTCTGGTTTTGTAACAAAAATCAATCAAAATCTGAGCAGGACATTAGTTATATTGATATGCGCGCCTTTCAAGACTGTTTTGAATTTAACATTTGTTTAAGAAAAAAAACATTTTACTTTGCAGCGATAATTATTCCCAAAAATGTTTGCAAGAATAAAGATAACAGCCTTCCGGACGCTTTGGTGAACGGTCGCACATTTGATTACGACACGGAAAGGTTTCACATTGTCTACGATAACAAATCAACGAACGTATGTGATCTTAAATATGTTATTTTAGTCACTTGAGGTGTCTCAAATAAAATACAATCAACAGGATTGGAATTATAAGGATTATAAGTATTTGGGACTTTATTTGATTTGTGCGTGATTCGACATTCTTTACACATGCATAAAAACCAGAAAGAATTTTATCCTACAGTAACTTGTACACCTGAAGAAATAAACGACAATGTAACAATCTTGTCAAAATAGTAAATACTATGCAGTTAAAACAGTTTTTGTTTATGTATGCTGATTGACTTTTTGCAAAGTATAATGAATCGGTTTGAGATATATTGGAGCATTTTTAAAAGCTGCCATTCAATTTAATCATTATTGTTACTAATTTGAGACTCACACGTATATATGAACGTTACTGAACTCATCTCCGAGTAAAATGACAGAGAAACGATTTCTTTAGTTGGGTAATGTAGGCCCGTTGAAGAGTCATCTGCTAAATTCATATTATTTATACATAACTAGGTCATTACATAATAAACTACGATTTTGTTATAATATAATAGTAAAACTATTGTATACTTTTACAAATTCTTATATATAATTTGTTTACGTAATGCTTTTATCTTGTTGTTTGATGTAAATTTTCAGGATGCTCGCCTTAGGATTGAACATGAAAATCAACAGAATTGGTTTGAGAGATGGTTAAATAAAAAATGGATTCTGATTTTTTATTGTATTGACAACAAACATGAAAACTTTATTTTAACGGTATGAATTTGCTATCGTTGTTTTGTAATCATATATTATTTTTCTACTTCTTATATATAACCAGAAAAACAAAATGTTTAAGGTTTATCAAAAGTGTGGACATAAACAAATAAAATCACCTATACCTCGTTACATGTAGTAAGGTATTCTTACAAATCCAAAAACATAATAAGATACAACCTCTTATGTGCTATAAGTGCTCTCCGGTTATATTGCGTTATTTCTTATATCGCGATATTTACTTTATCAAATATCTATGGGAACATGCGCCACCTATCTTTTGGTTCGAATTTGTTTGAGCTGAAAGTCAAATGTTTTGTTAACCAACAAAGAATTGCAAATCATCGAAACAAATAGTCAGATAGGTAAATTGGAATACAACTACAACTTTCGGCCAGTAACCCATCCCCTTAGTGAAAAAACATTCATATAACTATTTTAAAGATAAGATATATAGTAAAAATGTTCGTACAATGTGATCACGTTTGACAATGTTAGTAAGGGTAGTAACTGTAATTGGAATTAAAAGGCCCTAATATGTAGTCTTATTGAAATTATTTGTGTGTGGTTTTTTGTTTGTATAATTTGACAGTGGTTAAACTAAAATAGTTCATAAACCAAACTACTTTGAATCAATTAAGAGATCGTTCATGTATTTAATTATTTTATATGTTTTATAAATATTGAAGATTCTACACCTCCAACATGACACGGTTAACATTCACTATGCATTTGAAGCCACACAACACACTATGGTATATCTGTATACAGGGGTGTTTAGTCATACCTGGTGTTAGAGCCCATTTTGATATATAATTATCATTTATTTTGTATGTGACTAAATCATATTGGACTCATAGTAAATAAGTATTGTAAAGTGTCGGATCTCAGACGAGGCAGTGTGTTCAGGTATCCACACTGTCTTTCCCTGGAAAAATACTTTTTAAAAATAAACAATGAAAGTGTTTCATTACATATTTTCTTGTTAAACAGATTCGTAACGTGTAAATAATTTAAATGCATACATGAGATATTCAGGGAGAAAATATTCAAATTTATTTGTATAAATGTGAATTCATCAACTCAAAGTATGAGGACCTCATTCGAATTCCACGATATACCGTTAATAACACGTGCCTTGCTGGGAGAGACATGTTCAATAAAATTACAGAGGACCTGTCTCATAAAATTATATATTTATGTCTGGTTATTTACAAATAATTATCTCCATATATAAACATTGTGAGAGTGCATCTGAAAAGCTAAAAAAATCAAACATTCCGTTGTTGTGAATTTAATTATCTCACTTTATGAAATAAAATACATACGAGGGGTGTTCGAAAATTTGTTTTATGTTTAAAACTAGATGAAGTTGTTTGGTTTAATTACCTTCGAAATAGTATCCTTTAGCTAGAACACACATTTGCAATCTTTTAATCCAGTTTCTGAAACAATTTTTATACTCCTTTTTGGGTATACCTATCAGATACTGAAAAATGGCGGATCCTAAGGTCGCTCTTGACCTATATCTCCTAACAGATAGGTGCTTTTTCAACTTGGGAAACAAGAAGAAATCACAGGGGGCCAGGTCTGGGCTGTACGTTGGGTGCGGCAATACATTAACCTTTTCTGACTGAAAGAAATCTACTACAACAGAGGCTTTATGAGCTGGTGCATTGTCGTGTAGCAATTTGACATGCTGGAGACCACTTTTAGGACATAACTTTCTCATTCTTTTGCACGAGGTTTTCAAAACCACACTTTTAAAGAGGCCACCAGTAACCGTCCGAGCCCTAGGTACTGCAATTTGTATGATTGGCCCATTGTTTCTAAAGAATATAGCGTATAACACCTTCTTCGCCGTCATCGTTCGTTAACAATACTGGGCCTTTTGTGAGCCCATATCCTGTTATCAACTTTTCGCTTGGGTTCATAGAAATGGACCCATGTTTCATCACCTGATACGAAATTGTCAAACACTTTTTTCTAATATTCTTAAAAGTTGCTTTGCCATTTGCATTCTCGTGCGTTTCTGTTCATCAGACAGCAAATGAGGGATCCAGCGAGCACTTATTTTCCTAACCTGAAGAACCTTCTTCAGGATGAAGTGAACAGATGCTAAACCCAAGTTTGTCATTCGTGCTAGCTGTCTGACAGTGACTCGTGCATCTTTCGGAATGATTGAATTGATTTTAGCAACATTAGATTGTGTGACTGCAGATCTTGGTCTCCCTGAATAATGGGCATCTTTCACTGATTCCTGACCTGATTTGAATTTAGTAAACCACCTATAAACTGTTGAAAATGACATTTAGTTATCCCCATAAATATCCTGCACCTCATATTGTATGTTTATAATGCTCAAACCCAATATACAGGGGCCTTTTACATCGGCCCTAATTTCGCCAACATTTCCTATTCGATTTCTTACCATTTTTAACAGTGTATATGAATACACATGCGGTATATATCACACTTGCAATAAAATACGTGCGTGGATTATCGTGTTATTTATACACAATGTACAGTAAGGATCAGTCGTCCGTTTCCTATTGGTTTTATACATGTAAACCTCGTGATATTTGAGCGTACAGGACGTTTGCAAAATATTTCGAACACCCCTCTTATGAATTCACTGTATCTTCATGATCCAACGGGTTTCTAAATTTGTCTTTTATATAGCATGTTAGTAGTCAAGACATGGGTCCTTAACTGGATCCTACTCATATAAAATTATCAGTTCATGTATGTAAATTGTCCGTCCAGTCCAAATGTGTTACATGTGTATCCATAGCATGCGTTGACACCTAATTGGTTTGGTAGATGCCTTGACATTGTGTCTATGTTTGGCATTGTAACTTGGCGCGCTCGCCGTTGTTTGGTCTGTACATTTTACAAATAAGTATCTCCACAAATAATTATCTCCATATATATTTAGATAGAGAGAGGACACGTGTAATAAAACATCGTTTTATTTTATTTCAGTTTTTCTACGATGACAAAGACTCTGACCTAGAACTAGAAGTGCGTGAGTTCGAAAATTGCAAAAGTTATGTTGAATGCCAGAAAGCATCAAACACATCATTTACAATGCAGGATTCATCTGTTGATGGATTAAGTAAAATGACAGTGCACGAATGCATTGGAAAAACAATATGCATTTCCAATATGGAATTCTTCATTTATGACTGCGATAACATCACAAAAGGTTATCTCTACCATAACCACAACGTCACGGAGTTTCCATTAGTGAAAGAAGATATGAATCCAAGAAAGGTGCGATTACCAAATGTGGTATGGATTTCAATATTTTAGCATATATAGTTATAATAACCAAACAAAATATAGACAAATTAAGTTGTGCGTTGCTAACACTAATATATTGTGTTTATATTAAATCAATGAAAATGACAAATGCGGCGTTAGTTTCAAATGATAATGGCAACCATTAGATTTGACAACATAATGTGATCTAGAAAAGAATGCATTATCATGCAACCAGTCACAATTTTTTCCTTACACTTTGGAGTCCACCAATGCAAATAATAATATTATGCGAACACTTAATTGTACTGTTTTGTTTTTTCAGACTGATGCTCAAGTAAAAGATGGATCGCCTTTACGATTTGAAGCACTAATGGTAGATTTATTCTCAAAATGAAACTGATACTTTCGTTATACAAATGCGCCTTAAACACTCGCATAATATTTATATCTCATTTTAATCAACCAATTTTAAAAGATCACTTGCATTTATTACTATCTTAAATTGATTTATTTAAAATGTATTTATGAACGTTTTCTAAACACTGTTCAATATTTAAAATTGATACGTTTTAATTGATATAAGTACATTATAAAAATAGTTTAACTTTGTATATTTAGAATTTTTCCATTATAACATATGAATGCTCAGCAGTAAAAAAAAAATGCTATAACGGACACAACCAAATTTAGCTTTATTTACCTATTGTTCTGGTTTATGAAATCGTTTTATATCACGAACCATAATAAGGCATTTGTGAAACATTTGTTAACACACTGTACTCTAGCCTAAATATTATATTTTAACTTCACAATGGAGCTAAAAAAACGGCTGTCCGTCGTTACTAAAATACAAGTTGTGAAATGTACATGAATTAAGAGCTAGCTGAAACCATTTAAATGTACTACGCTTGTTGAAATAAATGTTTATACGTAAGTCAGGACCATTGATATGTATAATTGCTACTTTTAATTGTAAAAGGCTTAAAATGTCAAATATCTCACAAACCACACACACACACACACACATTATGATAATCTTATCTACATGCAGTGGCAGAATAATCTTGCAATTATGTGTGCTTTATAAAATAATCAAGAATAGATTAAGTTATTCCGGTGTTGTACACTATTTTGACCCCTCTGTGAAATTTCCTCGGCATCAAACCACCGGGGTCATTTTACCGCTACAATAAAATGATTCTTCCTATAGTAAATTGACCCCCACCCCCACGATCTACCACCAATCATGTTACATTAAAGTCAGTTAGCGAACTTATTGTTGTTTATTGATGCATCTCTTGATAAATAATTAAAAGAAATCACAAAACCAACGAACCAAAAAAAACAACAACAAACAAATCACACACAATGAAGATGAAGAAAACCTAACATATGTACAACCTAACCATTCTTTTATCTTGATATGTTATATAGCAGTTATTACTGTTTAATTATCTCTATATACCTTTATTGTGAATGAGAAATAATAATAAGATATTCATCCACATAATAATAATCATAATAGAATGAAAAGTGGGGCAGGAGAGGAAGGGGACACTTTAATATGGCCATATTATATCGACCCCTCCCCCCAAAAAAACAACAAACAAAACACTATCATTTAGATATGCTCTATTGCAGTTGTTACTGTTTAATTAACCTATTATTCCAATTATGTGAATGAGAACTTTTTTAAGATATTCATCTACATAGTTAAAATCTTAAATAGATTATTGGAGGTGGGATCACTTTACAATAACCGTTGTATATTTACCACCTACCCACTTTCATCTCTTCATGATAAGGGTGTACCACATTATAATTGTGTTATGTAATCTTAATTTGTATCAGCATATGTGAATCTTCAACAGATTCATCAGTAAAATTAAATTTTAAAAATATCATTTTGGGGAAGTGGACGGCCACTTTACCATGTTTCGTGATTATCATATTATAATTGTGTTATGTGATCATAATTTGTTATAGCATTTGCGAATCTACAAGAGATTCTTTATTGCAGTTCAATTTAAAATAACAACAGTTTATGGGAAGGGGTCACTTTACCATGGCCATTGTATATTAGTAAAACGCGCAGAGATAGACAGGAAAGCGGGGAGTCAATATACAATGGTCATGGTAAAGTGACCCCCTCCCCAAAATATTGTTTTTTAAAGTTTAGCTGTTATGATGAAGATCTTGTAGATTCACAAGCGCTATAATTAATTATGATCACCTTATGATCACATAACACATTTATAATGTGATAACTTCTCAAAACGTGTAGAAATGGAAGAGAAGGGGTGGGGAAAGGAGTCAATATACAATGGTCATGGTAAAGTGATCCCCTCCCCAAATTATATTTTTTTTAAGTTTAGCTGTAATGATGAAGATCTTGTAGATTCACAAATGCTGGAATTAATTATGATCAACTTATGATCACATAACACATTTATAATATGATAATCATTTAACACGAAGAGATAAGGGGATGGGTCAATATACAATGGCCATGGTAAAGTGACGCACTCCCCCTAATTGTTTTTATTTTAATTTAACTGTAAGGATGATTATCTTGTAGATTCACAAATGTCAAAACAAATTATGATCACATAACACAATTATAATGTGATAATCACTAAACATGAAGATATGAGGTTGGGGTCAATGTACAATGACTATTGTAAATTGAACCTCCCCACCTCCCCAAAATTGTTTCTTTTTTAATGTAGTTGTAATGATAAATCTTTTGTAGAATCGCAAATTCTAGAGCAAACCATGATCACATAACACCATTATAATGTGATAATCACTAAACATACATCGATGAGTGGGGTCAATACATATAGAAAAGTGATTTGGATGATAAATTAGTGGATGGGGGTTATGTAAACATGGGATGGGGGTCATTTTACTATTAAACAGTTAAGTGTCCCCGGTAGGGGTGGGGTCAAATGGGGATCAAATTACTATACGACACCGGCTTATGTGAGTAAATTAATGTAAAAAGTCACAAAAAATGCTGAAATGTGTCCGGTATCTGGATTAGAGCGATTCCGGTTTAAGGAAGTTAATTCTATAATAGAAAAAGAAGTAACATTTTCGGAACTTATTGAAAGTGCACGGTTTATAGAGTATTCCGCTTTGTATAGTGACGGGTTACGGAGGTTTCATTGTACAGAGTCCATTTTATTTTGTGTTTTACATTGATAAAGTCTTCCAAACACGAATATATCGAAAATGAGATACTGGTACAAAAACAAATAATAATTATATCTGAAACAAGCATGATTATCTTATATCTGATGCAAAACTGTAGTAAAAATGTATTCAATATTTACAATATTTGCTTTTTCTGCCGGTTACACGAATTAACACTCAGAAAATCATTGTTTATTTGCCTTGTTTTACTTTTAATTGTGCCTATTATTACTATAATTGTAACCTTATGTAAGGTTTAAAAAATATGTATTTGCATGTTTGGCTTTAGGAAGAATATACTGAGAAAGACATTGCAAGCGAAATGGAAAAAGTACTCGCGGATTTGGAAAGGTTTTCGGAAAAAAAGCTTAAAACTACATGTAAGTTTGGTGATAAAGGCATATGTAAGTATGTTAGATAAAACATAAGCAAGAAAACTACAATGCCTGCCCGAACTAAAACTTTGTATATCTGTAGTACAAACCATCTTAACCAGATAAAACATTTCTTAATACTATGACCGATATAATTATTTTGTTTAATAATATTATTTTGCATTCTATAACAATTGTTTATATACATTCATTTAACATATACACTCATTGTATTATTGATATTATACAGCCAGTCAAAGTGACCTTTTAGACATTTTTGTTGCTTATTACAGGTTAATTTAGTATGAAAGCAAATAAATGGGAGATAGCAAATATGGCTGCTTAAGACAAGTGGTTGTTCAATAAAGGTGACCGCTTACAGAGGTTTAACTGTAAAATTATGGAAAATGTCACAATAACTATAAACTTAATTTCAGCCCTTTGTAAAAATGCCAATGTACACGTAACATCTTCCAAATTGCAGTTAAATCAGAAAAAGTTATGTAGTTGATGTCAAGCTGATATAGGATTATTTATGATATGATCTGATAATATGAAGTTGCTTGTAATAATGTAAGAGAGGACTTTATTGGAAAAGATCATTTAATGGAAAAACTATTAAAAATAATGAAAAGAAAGTTAAAACACAAAAACTCGACTATGAATTCTTTTCTACTAAATTAATATAACTAATAAAAGACGTTGCCCGAGTTTTTCTAGAGTTGCAAAGCATGTAGACTCACATATTGTGAATAAAGCATTTTTTGATACCTATGTGTTTAAGATGGTTAACGAAACTTGACCCGTGTTTTGATTTAGTAAAAACGGTTCGTATCTTTTGACAAATGAAATGAGCATTGGCTAAATTTTAGATGGGTCAATGTATACTAACCGTTGCTTCGATAAATTGTATAAAAATGTAATCCAAGCTCCTGTAATAACACACTGTCTAATGTTGATGTCAAGCTGATATAGGATTATTTATGATATGATCTGATAATATGAAGTTGCTTGTAATAATGTAAGAGAGGACTTTATTGGAAAAGATCATTTAATGGAAAAACTATTAAAAATAATGAAAAGAAAGTTAAAACACAAAAACTCGACTATGAATTCTTTTCTACTAAATTAATATAACTAATAAAAGACGTTGCCCGAGTTTTTCTAGAGTTGCAAAGCATGTAGACTCACATATTGTGAATAAAGCATTTTTCTTTCTGATAATGGGGTAAAATAAATAACATTGCGAAACCAATAATTGTTTTATAAATACAAATGTTGGAAATTGTTTATCTTAATAAGACGGTAATTCGTTTATTTCAAATTTATAAATTAGGATCAGTTTTACCTAATTCTTCTGTCAGATAAAGATACCTACCCAACTTCCCTTCCTTTGATAAAATAAAATTGATATAGTATTACCGAGTTAAACCTTCCAAAAGCCTCATATTGTAAGTGAGCTTTACGTTTCTTTTTATATGATTGTTCAAGATCAAGGGTGCATATTCTACTGTTGGTCTCATATATGGTTTATGTATTTGATTCATTGTTTCACAATTAAATCCCGTTTTGATAGTGGATCCTAGTACTTTTGAAGCTAATTTTATTATGCATTATGTGTTGATGGCAAGAGCCATCTTAAATAAGAGTGATACCTATGTGTTTAAGATGGTTAACGAAACTTGACCCGTGTTTTGATTTAGTAAAAACGGTTCGTATCTTTTGACAAATGAAATGAGCATTGGCTAAATTTTAGATGGGTCAATGTATACTAACCGTTGCTTCGATAAATTGTATAAAAATGTAATCCAAGCTCCTGTAATAACACACTGTCTAATGTTGAACATTAGATCTCTGTGCCAAACTCTATCAAACTATATACTATGCAAACTATACAATTCATGTTGGATAGTTATGGTCTAGCGCTTTGCAAATGTGATGGTAGATATAAATTAACTGATATACGGTTGAATCTATGTTTAACTGTTTTGGATATATGAGTCTATTTTTGCGAAGATGATTATAAATATTTTATAGATTTTTGCGTTCCATGACCTTACAAGCGCAATTGTTTATGAAATTGGCCGTAATTTGACGCTTCGTTTGTTCACCTTTTTGTAGATTGGCATTACATGTGCAAGTTGATTAAGATGACGAGGTTTACACAATGTTCGAAATGGGTCTGTCATTAAACACTGACATATATCATTAGAGCCTACAGCTTTATTGATATTCAAGTTATTTAACAATAAGTGTAGCGCTGTGATATTATCCGTCTACATGTCAGAAGGTTGTTATAGTATCTTTCTGCTGATCTCTTTAATCGTCACTGATCTTATTTTTCCAGCAGAACTATCTTTGTGTATTTCGAAATACATACTGTTTAGTCAATAACATCATATGACATTGATTCTTTTAGAGTTTAGAAATAGGCACTGTGTCGTTATCTCTTGATTTTGGTTGCTTAAGATCTGACATATACTTGGGATAAATACATGTGTTGTCTCAATATCAACATTCCATGACATTTTCTTCTCATGTTAATTTGAAAAAAAGTTTAAAATTACTATCACATGTTTTTTCCATTTGATAATTGTCAAATTAACTATTGTGTTACCTTGCATCCATTCTCCACAGTCAATATTTATAGCTTCAAATTGTAGCTCTCTGTTCTACACCTTCGTTGTGTATTTTTTGCGGAACTATATGTTTAACAACAAATTCGGTCTGGGTGTGTTCCATCGATGAGAACAGCAGCATATCTGGCAGCCAAGATTAAAAGTTAATTCTTAAATGTATTGATGTCATCTTTGCGTAGAACAATTTCACATGTCGACGCAATTATGCTAAAAACTAGCATATGGCATTTTGGCTGATGCTACTCATGATACAGTTTGATTTTAGTACATACTGCATGGTTAAGAATATACCTTTTCATTTTTATTTATGAAAGTTTACTACATGCAGCTAGAATGTTTATGAGCAATGCATCTGAATCTTTACCTTGATATTATAAGAATCCATCATGCATATTCATGTGGGATAGACAAATCTCACCCGAGGGGTTAACGTTACGTGCAGGGACGAGACTCAGAGGGTGCGATTTTTTATCTCTCATGGGGGCACACATTATGGATAAAAAAACAATGTCTATTGTTTAAATTGATACAAACATTGTGAATTCTCATTATATATGTTTTTTATGTCGTTCATGATTTTGAGTGCACTGAGTGTGTGTATTTTCTTCTCATTTAAAGATAAAGTAATGTGGCACTGCAATTACACGGACGAATCGAACAAACAAATTTCGACAACACTGCAGGAAAGATTGACGGATGCATTAACCAATTGCAACCTTGAATTTGTGACAGATGGGACATTTGATATTCCTTGGTTAGTTCTTTGTATAAATACAACCAGACTTGGTGAGGATATAAAGGCAGCTCTTCCAGATTTTCCAAGTAATATATGTTTCATATCATTATATCATTTTTATTTAATTGTTATGTTATCGATGGCTGCTTAATCCAATATGTGCTCTAACAAATAATTAAGATATACAGTTTATTTATGCCAGTTTAATTGTTTTTTTTCTCATTTCATGAGTAGGACAATTGTTTCGTGTTGTAAATGAGAGACATTCCGTTCTAATATAGTATAGAACTCGTGATATCTTACATGAATATAGTATACGATGTCGTAGTACAGGATATGATCGGATGTTATTGTCCTCAGTGGTCGAGTAATTAAGACACAATCGTCTAATTAAAGTAACTTAGTATGATACAGATAATTTCATAAACATCTTTGGTTTTAAGTGATGTATCAAGTTAATGCTTAATCTCCGTTGTGTTTCGACAACTGTAACATTGTAACATTGGTAATTTACCTTTAACTACTAAATTGGACCAACTTGATTAAACCAACGAATATGTTCAATTTTTTAATCATTGTATATAATACTCAGTCCTGCTAAATTGAGGTGCTGTGAGCGTTGAAGGCCTAGGACAATATATGATTTGGTGAAGATGTAGGTTAGGAGAAAAATAAAGATACATTTTTAAATATGTAAATTGTATTTCATGTATTTATTGTTAATATCATGTAATGTAGAAAATATTAAAACGTGATATATCAAAAAGTGTCAGACATATCGGCAAATTAAGATGTTTCAATATCAAAATAAAGACATTTTTTTCAGATGTTTTATTACGAAATATATGCAAGTGACAATAAATATTAATTGAGATTAATGCATTTAAACAACATCATGACACACACAATCCCACATTTGCATTTTTCCTGCAGCCGGAAATTGTTTAGTATTACATCCTAAATTAGGTCACGTGACGCCTGATACAATTTTTAGCATATAACTGCATACTGCGTACGTAGTACAATCGCCTTTACGTAGTTGTTAACCTTCTAATGGGTCATTTAGATATAAAGGTCTTTCAAAATCTTTTAAACATAAGCATGTGGTATATTTTGCTAAATCTTTATGATCTTAAGTTTTTAAATGCAGTTCAGTTTGACCCAAGAATCTTTGGCACATTTTGGTTTGCAACCAGTCAAAAACCAAACATCATTATCTTTTAATTTCACTTCATCATAATTTTAAAATTTATTTAATTGTATTTTATAACCAATTAAGAGCCGATGTCAGTGGTCAAACATAATTAAATAAATGAAAATATGATTTTGTATACATTATTATATTGTTATAACGTTATATATCGATCTGATGAAACACGACATGTGTTTTACATTTTGTTTGTGTATTTTCACTTACGTGTATATATCACAAATAAAACAACTGTAGCGATGGTTAAAGTGATAAAAATGTTTTCTTAACACAATAATATCAAATTTACATGACTCGTTTTTAAATTTATAATTTTGATATTCTAAAATGTAAACAATGGTATACATATTTGTATTTGCACAGGTCGAGACACTACCGAAATACCCGATAGAGCACATGTAGCAGTTATAGTGGTACACTACAAAACAAAGAGCGCCTTAACTAGCACAGAGAGCAATCAACTGGTAGAGAAAAAAAAATACGGCATAGACGCAATATTCGATGTTGCTTACCAATCTGATGTTCAATTTTACAAATGCTCTATGAATGAAAAAAACATCCCTGAAATATGTAAATTCATACAGAGTGATGTAGGTATGAAATACAATAATTTGTAATCTGTTGACGTTGATAGCATATTTTCTCCATATTCTAGCATGTCCAAGCTGCTATATATTATTCGATTCTGAATGTATACATGTATGTGGGACATGAGCTATTCGTTTACAACTATAATAATATTATCGAGAAAGTGTACAACTACTTATTTTATATAATTAGGAGCGGTTGTGGTGTTGTATTTTTGAATTGTAACGGTAACTCATTCACTCCTCGACGGTTATATGAGCGCAATTTTCCAGAATACTAAATATAAAGTTAAGATAAGAAGAATTGTAGATAAGATACAATATAAACAAGGATACTTGATTTGTCATGACTTTCTTAAGGCAACGTCACTACCAATATTGATTTTTAAAAATCTGATTTCATAATTAGACCTGTTTTTGAAAGCTCCAATTGTAGACGATTTCTTATAAACATCAGGTGTACGATTTTGGTGTAAAAAGTTTTCGTCTGTTCAAACGTGAGGCGATTGTAACAGCAGGGTTCTACGTAGCTCTCTAAATCGGCTTTTGCTGTTATCTAAATCCCGAGTTAAACCGTTGTGCTTACTAATAGTTTAAAAGGAAAAATGTAAACATGTATTTAGATTGAATTCACTGATGTAAACATGCATGGTAAAACAAAATGCATAAAAATATGATTGGTACAGATATCGTTGCGGTGGTACAGAAATCGTGTAATGAAGATAAGATTGAGCTATTTATTGTCATATGCGTGTGTAACATAATAAAACATATTATAGGAAGCAACATGTACACTAGGAAACATTTTATGTTGTAGGCACACACACGTCCGGAGACGCATAGAAAAAACAGACCTCTTGTTTAACCGGGTTCCGATGTAATGTACGAGTACTAAACCGCAGACTCCTGTACGCAAGAAAGGACGATGGTTTCATTCACATTCATTAATTCATCAATAAAACTCTATCATTAAAGTCAAGAGTATTCGAAATGATGTTAAACACAATTTGAAATGTGATTATGGGATATTACTGTCTAAATCAAAGTTCTCTGAAAGAAACATGTTGACTTTAGATGACAGATAGTGATTTTATTAGGATAGTTGTGAACTTGTATTGATTTGTATATTATTTCAAACAATCGAGCTCACAATCTATAATAATATACTTATTTCTAAGTCGAACACTTTCATTATCGTTTTCATTTAATTATTTATTACTTTTTATTAGGATAGTGTTTGCTTTTTTTTCCAACTGTGCTAACATTTGTTAACATCCGTATCGCCAGATAAATTGCTGTAAGTACGGATATCTGAATTTGGGATATTTATATATATATGAAATGTCCTTTGGTAATAATGAACAATAGATATATATACTATATCTTAACCCGCGAAAGTAATGGTAGAATGGGTTATTTTAGTGTAAATAAGAGGATAAGAGGTTGGATGTTTTCTGTACTTACAATAATTTTATCAACCATTATTATGTTATAATTACACATTTAATGACCTCAACATGTGTATTTTTTCTTTTTAAACGATGTTGATATTTATTAATGAATGAATGTATAATTTCTAATTATTATGACAATTATAACTTTATATCGTGTCACGAGCAAAAGAAGTGAAACCCCCGAAGGTTGAATTGTATTCCACAACATTTACAATACCATAACAATGACGTCAATTACACAAACTTTGTGTGCAACGCAAACAATACTGTAATTACTTCGTAGGTAGTTTACGTGAAGTATCTATTTTTATTGTCCGAATCGGTAGCCAAAGGGCTGCTGTCCATTTTTTTCATCGAAATAATTCGCGGATAATATCGGATATTAGTGATTCTAATATCAGTGTTTATGTTTACTACGCAGCGAATAGTTTAACGTTTCATTCGTGTATTTAAAATCTACTGAACTTCTAACTATACAGTTACGTCCCTTTTACCTACGGTAACATAATTATGCCCTTAAAATAGTCCTATGTAATTTGGTTTGAAATATTTCAAAATGGTTCATTGTGGTTGTAATTTCTAGCTGGAGGTGAGTAGAGCAAAAGCTGGCATAGCATATACTGTAAAAAGACATCACTGGTGTTAAAAAGTGACCTTTATAAGATTTTTAACATATGCATGTATTTATTAGCATTTGAAAACTTTTTTTTGTTTTAAAAAAATATCTTAGGGTGTCACTGTACCCTCTTTAAAAACACAAGCTGGTAAACCTATCAATTGTTGTGAATGTTTATGTCGGACACATTCTTTTCATGAAATAAAACACTTTTGTTTTTATGAATATCTTTTATTCCATGTAAGACATAATACAATGTTGTACAAAAACTGTTTATGTATCAATACAAGCTGTAAAATTTTAAAACTTAACAAATTACATGATAACTTAAGATAACGTAACATGCATACAATGCCTTACAAGCAATATGTTAAGAGTAAATATAAAAATAAACTATCAAAAAACGGAGTAAAGAGAGTAGAGAAGGAGCAAAGATAAGACGAGTAGAAATTGAAAGATGAGAAGATGAGAAGCTGTATGCAGTGTAGTTTTCGTTATTATAGTTTACAAGTTTTCCATTTATTTTCACGTGACTTAAGTTTGTTTTTGTTTATTGCAATAAGTTTTTCTATTTTCTTGTTTTTTGTAGATATGGTATGAATGCTTCAATAAAATACTTAAAAATTATATGTGGATTATTTTACTGTGGAAATCCAAGACTTTTGTATAGAACAAAGAACAAAATTCCACTTTGTAGTGAGACCAGCATTGAGTCTGCTGAACTCGAATGACTTAATTTGATTTGTGCTTGATTTGATATTCTTAACTGATGCATAAAAAGAGAAAAATGAATTTAATTCTATAATAGGACGAAAGTAGTCCGTTGTATAACGTTTTTACATGTATATGTGAGCATGGATATATCACCAAGTGAGTTTGAAGAGGATGAACTTTTTTGTTTTATGTTATATAAGGAGACTGTGTTATGATTTATGCAGATGAAAACGTTAATTGTTGTTGAATATTGCATTAAAAATTGGTTTACTGACCTAAAAATTATCCAGGGCCGATTGTTGAAAAAAGCGTTTATTTAACGTTTATTTAACGTTATGTTAAGCTAACGCTGCGTCAAATTCCTTAACCTAACGTAAGTTATGCCTAAAATAGATCAGAAAAGCAGAATTATCCGTTTTCCCATAATATTCTACGTAAGAATTCAATTTCCTTACCAAAATCAACCCTAGCCTTTTATTTGAACAAAATTGAGATTTCTAGTCATAGGGATCATTTAAACCAAATATGAACAAACTTGATTGGACGGTTGTCGAGAAGAAGATTTTTAAATGTAAATTTCGCTTGGTTAAACTGACATGTTAGTTGGGTAGGGCCAATTTTGACCCCAGGGCCATGTTATGAACAAACATGATAAAAACTCATTAGATGATACTACTAATGACACTAGGTGCATACGAGTATAAATTCATATTTTTTTCTAATTTGCAACATAAATGTTATAAAGTTCGTTTCTGCATGCATGTTCGTATATATTTTTGTGCTATTTTCTTGTTGAAATAATAAAAAAATAATGTATTGTTCTGAGTTGTTCGAGTAGTGTACTGCTTGATAAAGTGTAAGGTATGTGAACATGGGGAGTCAAAAGTAAGCAAGGTAGAATAATGGTGATCATACACTGCACTTTGTCTCAATGTCCTCTATCATTATGTGATGATGGAACAAAATCGGTTGAATAGCTTTGTAGTTATACTCCGGACAAAAGTGCTACGGACGGACCATTACCGTATCCCGCTTCGCCTTCGACTGGGGGGGGGGGGGGGGTTAGGGGTGGGAGTGGGTTAAAAACAAAGCTTAAACGAAAGCTGAGACTTCATAGATCAATTGTACAATTTTTAAATCACGTCAGATGTAAAACAAATCCAATAGGAACACCGCCAACTTCTTTAAACACAACTGTTTTATATAAAACTAGTAAAGTTTTGAATATATTAATTATATGTGAATATATAAAATTATTTCCTTTGAGTTCAATCATAACGATAAAACAGATGCCATTACAGTCTTACACTTTTTATCCTACATGCACATAACTGCAAATACGAGCAATGTGGTGTTCTGCATTCGTCCGTATGAATGGTGCAGCCGATAATGGTTTAATGCGTCGTCTCACCGCTAAGGTCATAGGTTCGCATCCCGCTCTAGTTCTACTCAGAATGATGCTGAGGTCGTCCTCCATTAATAAAACTATATAAAATTAACTGTGTTGAAAACGATATCAGAGAGAAATATTCAAATAAATGTATAATTAAGTCGCATTCGGTTATCACTAAAATTATATTTTTAGTAATACGTTTATTTACAACAGTAGTCAATACTATAATTTTATTTAATTATTTCTATGATTATATTTTAAATAAATACTTTATATATTAAGTTACAAGTTTATTTAATTATACATTATTTTATGCATTTTACCTATTAAAGACATTGCAATATAGACAAAGAATAATTAATCTGTTTCTCAACCAGAATTTTTTTTTAAATAAGTTTGTCCCAGTAAATGTATCTTATATTCTTGACATTCAAAGAAAATGTGTTGAGCCCGTGGTCCAGTTGTAGAGCATTGGAAAAAGCGACACTTCTATAGTAAGAAGTATAGAGTGATCATCAATTTGTTTATCAAGTGACATGAACAACAGACAAAATGACACAAGTAGCAAATGTTATTTCGAAATGTTAATACTTTCGCATCAATATCACCGTACGTTCAAAGATGTATGACTCTGTTAGAATAATCATATGATTCCGTGTTAAGTTACGTCCCTTAGATAATGTTTCTTTTTTTATTTTTAACGTCATTTTTATACCATCAACATACGTCTAGTTAACCTTACCGCTATTCCCCGTAATTCTGGAAGGTTATCCAATACTCGAGCACCTCTATTTGCCAAAGTCCTACTTGAATCAGCAGTCTGAGGATTGATATTTAGATGATCTACCGACTCAACAAACCGGGCCCGGCGTAATGGGTAAATGAAGAAAAACATTTTAAACATGCTTTAAATATTTATTAGGCTCAGTTCTGGTTATTGGCAAGTAGCCATGGAGGAATCTGATAAGCGAAAGACCGCGTTCTCTGTTGGTTCTATGAATGCAACCGAATAGCCATCGGTTTGACTAACGCCCCCACGACCTTTCAGCGACTTATGGAACGTTGTATGGGCGAGTTACACCTTAAGAAATGCCTGATTTATTTGGATGACATTATTTTTATTTCTGACACAACCGATCTACATTTTGAAAGGTTACAGTCGGTTTTCGAACGTTTAGGGCAATATCGTTTGAAGTTATAAAGTTCCAAATGTTCTTTAAATAATCAATCAATAATTTGGGTCATTTCGTGGGTGAAAGGGGAGTTGAAACCGATCACCCCTAGGAAAACGGAATGCCCGAGAGTTTCAATCAAACCGTATTGAATATGCTGGGTACCCTAGAAGATGAACAGAAGGTCAATTGGAAGGCCCATGTCCCTGCTCTTGTCCATGCCTATAATTGAACAAGACATGAGAGTATCGGACTCACCCCTCATTTTTTAATGTTTGGGGCGTCCAAGATTGGTAATAGATGCTTTTCTTTGAATCGAACCCGACTTGTCGCCTGGGCACAAAGATCGATCAAACTTTTTTGCTGGTCTGAGAAAGCGATTACTAAATAGACTATGCATAAAAGTAGCAAGTAGAGAGTCTCAATGGTAATCGAGGAGACATAAGCAGCAGTATGATCTTCGTATTCGAGAACCAAAAGTAGAACCTGGTAATAAGGTCCTTATTCGAAAGGATGCTCTTTAAGGGCAGACAAATGGGAAAATGAAGTTTACATTATCTTTGAGAAGCCTAACCCTGATGTGCCAGTCTTTTGTGTAAAACGGGAGCATGGTTGAAGTGGTGTCAGAACGGCTCATCGAAACCTTTTTGTTGCCTTTATGGGTTTACCCCTTAGGCGTCATCGGTTGGATAGAACGTTAGATAACGAGACAGTTGGTGCATGCCAAAGAGAGGAGAAACGTTCAACTGAAACAGATGGAAAGCCAGATGTCGAAAGCAGCAACACCAGTTGGTTCCCAAATTGGGAATTTGTTATATTTAATTCATATTTTTCCTTCACAGATTTTAATTCCAAGTGTGAATAATTCTTAACAATTTATCTTAACCCAGTTGTTTAGTGTCGAAATAAAGCTTAACATTTTATTCAGTGGGTTGTTATTTGTCTATGAACATATCAACGTTGTGATATATGCAATGATCATAGTGTGTTCATTTACTAGTAATGTTCACAATTTGTTAAATTGAAATCTCTTGGAAATAGTTCACTTAATGGTGAATATTCTAATGAATTGTGAGTATCGCTGCAGCATGCTCGTACACTTAGTGAAATTGCAACTTGTCTGTACTTCATCTTAAAGAAGTTTGTGACTTCTGGCTTTATGTAGAAATTTATCTGCACGAAGTGCATAGTGGGTAGTGTATTTGTTTTGATCCAGGTAGTAGTAAGGAGTAAACGTAGTATTCAGTTATAGGAGTATCTGTTTCTTGTGTTAGTAAAAACATTAGGCCGTTTGTACTCAAATACTGGTAGTTGTTACCTTACAGTACATTACTTATAGTATGCAATCAATGATTACGCAGATAGGTGAAAGTATGAAATGTAGGGACGACATTTCTCTAAGAGGGGGGAGAATGTCGCTGGGTCAGATAACTATGGTGTGTTTTTTCTATTTTTTAACTATTGCAGGATGGCCTTTTGTGGCATCCGTACATTCAGCAATTTTAATTAATGTTTGGGTGGAGTTATAGCTGCTTTGCTCCTAACACATGCGCTATAATATTAAGTTATTATTATTATACTACAATATTTTTATTATATAATTATTATTATTATTATCATATTATTCAATTCAACTGATATAACCTACAATTATATCATTATTAATAAAATGACTTACAAGTTTTTATTAATATTTGGGCGGAGCTATTAGTTGTTATGTACTTCATACATGAGCAATTATACCACGTCGCATTCGATATTACATTTGGAAGAGTAGAGACGCGTTTCTCTTTCTTATACAAGCTGTACTCCTATTTTCCAGGTATTTATGTATAACTTGTTAGTATATTATCATTACATTGTTATTCATGTGTTATTTCATATTCATGTTGGCATTCAACATATATCATTTTGAAGAGTAATGACGTCTTTTTTCTTTCTTATTCGAGCTATACTCTTATTTTCCAATTCCGTGAATGAGAATCCACGCATGTATGTGTATATATATGTGTGTGTATCTGTGTATGTATATATACGAGGGATGGTCATTATCTAGGTAGACTTTTGTTAAAATATTGCATAATATATGTCTGTCGAAAAACTCGATGTACACGGGTAGATTAGACCAAAGCAGATGCTATGCAACAAAAACTTTTAAAAACGAAAATGTGTTTAGGGATTCATGTATGTCACTTAGCGCGTTTATTCTTGGGAAGCTCGTTTTCGTGATTGCAGAAACGACGTTAACAATAGATATTGCAGGGGGTGTCCAGCTTGTAAAGTGACCCCACAAATGGTAAAAAATGTCGATATTTATATCATGAAAGATCGACGAGTCACTTTCAAGACGGTGTTAATAGATTTAGCATCTCAAAGGGATCGGTATTTAAGATCATATGAGTCAACCTTGGCTTGAGCAAGGTAAGTGCTAGATTGGTGCCAAAACAGTGGTCAGCAGACCAGAAATTGGTTTGCTAGACCACTTCTAAAGACCTTCTGGCTCGTCATAAGAGATAGGGAGATGGACTTCTGCACCATATTGTGACAGGGGACGAAACATGGATTCATCATGCTGAGTCTGAATCCAAGGTGCAGTCCAAACAATGGGTACGAGCTGGTTCCCCGCCCCAAAGAAATTCCAACAGTCACTTTCTGCTGGATTATAAAGGCGTTGTATTGACACATTATGTTCCAAATGGTCGCACAGTTACTGCAAATTATCATTCTGACGTAGTTTTACCAAAATTAAAATTTGTGTAAACTGAAGCCTAGACTCAGAATGAAGAATGTTGTTCTTCATCACGATAATACACCAGCACATACCGCCACCAAAACAAAGGACTTGTTGAAGATCTACACGTGGAAAACCCTACCCTATCCTCCCTACAGTCCTGAGCTTGCTCCCAGTGATTTGTTTTTGTTTCCAGAATTAAAAGAATTAAAAAATGCTTGCTGGGAACAAATATGCCAACAGAGGGGCATCACATGGTATACAATGGCTACCAGATATTTTACAGGTGTTAATTTTAATGTTTGTTGATGTTAAAATCGTAGCATCGGACACTGTTAAAACTAACAGAAGCAACTAATCATCTTGCATCAGTATTGCAAGGACTGCCAGTTAATATTGCAAAAAAACAACGTTAATGGTATTTACAAATGGTGGTAGATTGTGTCGCCAGGAAAAGTAGACTTACAATGAATAGCCCATAGAGGATGTTAATGGTTTTAATAATGTTGGTTTATTATCTATAATCAAATTATCATTGTACAAAATATCACTATGGCTGTAAAAGCTGAAGAAATATTTATTTCGATACTATTGTCTCTTAAAAATTATGTATATATGTCTTTAAATGTATATTTTAACAGTTCTATTTCAACAGCGATTTCACCAATATTTTAAATGGTTTTGTATATTTTGATTTACATTACATGTACGAAAGTGAACAAGAACATGCGTACGCTTGTAAGCGTTTTATATGCGCATCTCTTAGATCTTAAAAAATAGCTGTATTAGGTGAATGTGGCAGGTTTCCATTGTATAAACATGAATTATCTGCAAAACGTGTATAAAATACAAGCTGAAACCTATTATCAATACCTGTCTTAAGATTGGTTTGAAAATGCAATACTATGTTATAGTATTATAATATGATGAAATAGGGTATCATAACTGAGCGTCTGTTGAAAACAATTATTTATTAAATAAATGAATTTGGTTATTGACGGGAGCAGCAATTTGTTATGAATCAAAATATGATAATAAAATGATATGTTCAGAGATTTTAGTATCAATTTATAAACCAATGGTCAGACGTATGTAGCACAAGCTGTGAATTAGCCAGTTATACGATGTAGATGTTTTAAAAAGTATTTACAAATAGTAAACTACCTTAATGAGGTAAACATTATAGCCTTAGATTTTCAGTGTTAGACTATCTGTACATAAGATTACGAGTGTATCTGCATGTATACGTGTTTAATGCTCTGTATCATAAATTTGATATCAATTTTGTTTACATGTATAGTGTGTATAATTGACATTGTAAACACTGCTCTTCCTATATTTTGTATAAAAATGTGTAAAAAAAGTTACGATTTTGAGGTTATTTCGTCAGGAACTTTATCGAACTTCTTTCTTTAAAATCATTTATACCTGGGCAAAGTTGGCTAGGTTTAGTAGTCACGTTTCCAAACTACGTAGGAGAGATGTTCTTTAAATTATAGTAATAATTTGCAAAAACTGAAGGACGTCCTAAAATAATTCCACAGTTAAGCTCCGAATCACAGATCTATTTAGTATAGTTTTGAGGTATAAACCAGCTAGTCTGGAACTATTTTTAGTACCTTTTAATTTTGATATTGTATATTTGATTAATTATTTTCGTATTCATTCATCATATAAACATAGCGGGGGTTAAGTTTTCAAAAAATACATAAAAATAATTATACCTGCATGTATGCATTGTTTTCTTGTAGTATCCATAAGCGACTATCCTATAAAATAAGGTAAAAAAAGACAAAACAAATATGATTTGTATGTTTGTAATTGTGATTTTGACCATATCAAGCAATCGTTCTTGGGTATAGATAATATAACTACGAGATTGAAACTTTTTTTAAATATATATATATGTAGTACATTGACTCTTCACTAACGCTGTGCTGGGCGTCAAACCTTCCTTTGAAATACAAAATTCGACTTTGAGATTGAACAATTTAAACATATGTCATCTTGGAGATTAACATTTTGTGAGAGATATTATAATTCAACTTTGCTATTCAATTTTTTATTCAAATGTTAAATTCAGCTCCAAGATAACTTTTAATAGAGATATATTTACAAAAGTAATAATATCTTAATATTCTTGTAGATTGAAGAATCTTGAAACACAGATTTCAACTCTGAGACTGGACTTTGTTTAAAGATAATATAGAATGTACATATTTATTACCATCGAGATAGGACATTCTTGAAACATATTATTCAACTTGGACTTTTATGTACAAAAGATAAATGCGGGAATTGAACTCTTTTGAAATATATAATTCAACTCTTCTTTAAATATGTACATTTAGGTCATTTTAGAGATGAAATTATTTTAAGTACAGTGAATTCAATATGATTATTGAAATTTCTTTAAAATGCATAATATAACTCGGATATTCACTATTTAAATAGATAATTGACGATTGCTTTTTAAAAGATATATAATTCGATTTAAGGACAGAATTTTTTTTGTCTTAAATATACACATTTTGAAGATTATTTTAAAAATATCAACTGGGATATTGATCTGTATATGTATACAGGACTTTCTATGAAACACATATAAAATATATATCATCTTCGATATATAACTCTGAAATATTAATTACCAGTTAAACTTTCTAAATAAAAAAAATAAAACATGATCCTGTTTTATGTATTTTGCTGTACCCACACAGCGGAATTAAATAGTAACCTCTACCAAATCACTTTCCAGCATTATGTTACATAATGTTCCGGGTTACATCTGGCACAAACATTATTCATTTTTACCATTGTGTACCCAGGTTAAAGTAATTGAAGTACTTTGATTGATATCTGCAAACGTTATGTTATGAACAGGTAATTTACCTTTTAATATATCAACACATTTATATTATGCCTAAGCCAAATGACAGTATGTTCATGTTTTAGTATAATTTGAATAATAAAAAAATAATGGGGTTCAACGCCATTTTTAAAACATTTCAAGTTATATATGGCATATTCAATTTTATTGGTAAAGGGAGACATCAAAATGAATTTGAGTACGCAAGTACCTGGCAAACATTCGGACAAAGTTTTGGTGCGAGCTAGTCTCGAACGTACGTCCTTATCTGTGAGAGATAAGTCATCGTGTAATGGCACTTTAAACCACTAGGCCACGGAGGACCCTAATAATATTTTTAACAGTGAAGAATTTGAGCCCAGACACATGCTTTAGATTTTGTTTTTTTCACTGTGTTTTGGACATAAATGTTACAATGGAGTCCTATGGAAAATGCAATAGTGGTGTGAGACGTTGAGGAGCATCGGGGCGATTCCGAACGTCGTCATCTGACCAGCATATAATACTGGTAGTTGATATTTGGTGTATCAATTTAACGTTTTACATTTTAATGGTTACCGTTTAAAATGATCTTTTATAGCTGTATAATTTATATAAAAGAATAATATTATATATTTAGTTTTTCTTTTATAAAGATTGTTCTCAAATCTTTTGGACACACCTTTTTAGTTCAGATTTCAATCAAGAAATATTTTATTATTATGAAAATTGGCACATTTGATTTTTCCAGTGAAAATTGACGGTTTAACACCTATAAACCCAGAATTAAACCAAAGTTGCAAACTTTGCACCTTTTAAATATACATTGTCCTTCGATAATCGTTGTACGTAAATATGTTAATTGTCAGCTCTGTGGTGCACCAAATTGCATGAATAAAATAATAATATCATTATATTGATAGACAGGCGGCTTCAACACGTGTATGATAACGGGATATATTCTCTGGCGAGATACATTTTCAAGCAGATTGTTTTAAACTAAAACAAAAACAAAATTCTTACAAACCGCTCTAGGCAATTTGCATAATTATGTGGATAAAGCGTATTGATGAAGGATGCCCGCATATCATGTACTAATTATAAAACCAATTACAAAGCAGTACCCATAAAGAGAAAGGTTTCAATACATTGATTGTTTTACTTCCAAACTAAAGCTAATTCTGCGTTCACAGTGTATAGGCTAGCCCATAAAAAAAACTACTAAGGCTATTTCACTATTGCACTAATGATATTATGAGTGAATCACCTGATGCAGTATCAGTGTGTTATAAAAGGTAATGAAGTATTTAGATAGACTCTTAATGCTGCTCCGTCAAAGCCGTACACTATTCACTGTAATAAAGATGCGTGTGTACTAGTAATTTTACATAATGATTATAATACTTCAGAATGGTGAAGCGGAGCGGTAGTTTAATGGATAGCGTGTTTGAACTCACGCCAGAAGTTGCGGGGGTCGATCCACCGGTCGACCCGATAACACAACACTCAGGACACAGGCTGGTTCTATCGAAAAAGCGGACTCGAGAGCGGTTTATATAAGTTTTGAGCTTTCATCGCAATCGAGCTTAAATAAATTTGTATAAACTAACCTAACACCCGTTATAACTGTCACGAATAACCTATACAGATAAGTAAGTGTACATGCTGTGAACATGTACACATAGAGGATACGCCTACATTTTGGGTCACATATTCTTGTTCACATATTCTTACAAGAATATCACGTTTACGTAATGAGATGGTCTAAATGAATGAATAGTAAAAGCTTTAAAACGTGCATACAGAAGACAGGTTTAATAATGTACGTTTCGCTGAATGATAAAACATGAGATTTTGAGTAAGCAATATTGGTCTCTTTGTTTCAGTTTAGGTTTTTGATTGCAGAGAGCAAGGACGTAAACTATGTAGTTAACGAAATATATCGAAAATAGTCGCCTTCTGAGTTGGTTTTATGTAGGCATTGAAACAATGGTACAAAAACTACTAAACGCCCAAAGTTAGCTCATGGGCAAAAACAGGCATCAAACAGCATACGGACAGAACCACCGCAGTAGCACATATAGATAATCACAGAAGCATACACAGTACATATTTATATTCATTATCATTCATATGATCGTATGCAGTTCACGATATATCCGCCGACTGGACATATTTGTCAATCAAACTAACAAACCATAGCAGATATTGTTTTATATATTTCAATTGATTTCATAGAGTTTTAACACCATTTTCAACACATGACATGTTATATGTAATATATCCAGTAGATAAGTAAATAAACCTGCGTAGAAGTACCGTCTCTCCACAGGTTACTGGAACCTTGGCTCAAATACATATATTACTTCGAATTAGGTTATTTTTGCAATATTAAGAACAAAATAAAATCGTTTATGATCTTCGAAAATATATTCATAATTGATGTACTAGTATGTCATAGAGGAAAACTTTTTATCTTCCTTTCCCATCGCTAGTTATACTTAAAACTGATTTGTATGTATGTAAATTTGAATGAATGAATATGTTTAAACTAAATACATATACTGAACGGAACAACTAACCCGCCACCTGAAATTTTGCAGTTTATTTTTTACCTGACATTTTATGTATTTTTTTTAAAAAAAGCATCAGAGCGATATCCTTGAAATTTTGACTTGAATAAGAAACAAAACATTCAGGATAACAATGACTAAGTCTGTATTATAAAATTCGACAATAATTAGAAACAATTCATACTAATTGGAATGGGTCATCAAATTAGTATTGACACAAAAGTCAAAAGTGGCGGGTAAGCTGTTCCTTTCAGTCTATAGTCAAATTAGAGGGGTTAGCTTATTTTGGGCAAAGTGGTTGGGGGTGGGGTTCAATTGAAATCATAAGGACTGTATTAAGCCGTTAAAGACATGTCGATAAGATATAAGGTCACACTACACAGTTGAATTTTGTTCTTTGTTCTATATGAAATAAGGTTTGGGATTTCCATGGTAAAAGAAATCCACAAAGATTTTTTAATAGTATTTTATTTTCATAACAAGAATGCATCCGCACATACAAATGCACAAAACCTCGGTCATACCTGAATTGACAAAAATTTGTACTTTTGATCTGAGAGTGTGAGACGGTTTATGTGTTTACACAGATTTGCTATGTCGTGAAATTTTATATGTATTATGAAATTCGATGAATTAAATATTGCTCTAAGCACACATCTTTTTTATCTTTCATTAACCTTTAACTGTATTTGAAATATTGCTATTTAAAAAAGGTGCAAAACTTTTGGAACTCAGTATATGTACTATTAACTCTGTTTCAGTCAATCGTCAAATTTAGAATTTATCAAAGAAGACTACGGTTGACTAAAGTAAAATGTGTTTCTTATTAACATGAGTAAAATAAATGTTATGCTGATTTATCCTAGTGCATTTTTAATTGCATTGCGTTTATCTCGTTTTATTTCTTCCTGAATGTTTAAGTGTATATAACGTCTCACTACATAGTTGAACTTTGGACTTTGCCCTACACAAAATATGGTCTAGGATTTCCACGTTAAAAAGTTTACATCTTATTTCAAGTACTTTTCCATATCAGATTGCAGGCATTCGGTTCGCAATATTAACAAAATGGTTCATAGGGGTTATGATTTCTTGCTGCAAATGAGTAGAGCAAACGCTGACATAGCATACACTGCAATAAGACATCACTAGTGTTAAAATGTGGCTTTTAAAGGATTTTAATAGTATTTATGAGCATTTTAGGATTTCTTTTTTTTGTAGCACACGTTCACACTCAGTGTGTTCTCTTGTTCTGTGTGTCACGACTATTTTGTAGCACACGTTAACACTCTGTGTGTACTCTTGCTCTGAGTGTCACGACTATTTTGTTGCACACGCTGACAATCTGTGTGTACCCTTGCTCTGTGTGTCACGACTATTTTGTAGCACACGTTCACACTCTGTGTGAACTCTTGCTCTGTGTATCACGACTATTATGTGGCACACGTTCACATTCTGTGTGTACTCTTGCTCTGTGTGTCACGCCTACTTTGTGGCACACGTTCACACTCTGTGTATACTCTTGCTCTGTGTGTCACGACTATTTTGTAGCACACGTTCACACTCTGTGTGTACTCTTGCTCTGTGTGCCACGACTAATTTGTAGTACACGTTCTCACTCTGTGTGTACTCTTACTCTGTGTGTCACGACTATTTTGTGGCACACGTTCACACTCTGTGTGTACTCTTGCTCTGTGTGTCATGCCTATTTTGTAGCACACGTTCACACTCTAAGCGCACCCTTACTCTGTGTGTCACGACTATTTTGAAGCACACGTTCACACTCTGTCTGCACTCTTACTCTGTGTGTCACACCTATTTTGTGGCACAAGTTCACATTTTCTGTGCGCACTCTTACTCTGTGTGTCACGATTATTTTGTAGCACACGTTCACACTCTGTGTGCACTCTTACTCTGTGTGTCACGACTATTTTGTAGCACACGTTCACACGCTGTGTGCACTCTTGCTTTGTGTGTCACGACTATTTTGTTGCACACGCTGACACTCAGTGTGTACTCTTGCTCTGTGTGTCACGACTATTTTGTGGCACACCTTCACAATCTTTGTGCACTCTTGCTCTGTGTGTCACGACTATTTTGTAGCACACCTTCACACTATTTGTGCACTCTTGCTCTGTGTGTCACGATTACATTGTTGCACACGTTCACACTCTTTGTGCACTCTTGCTCTGTGTGTCACGACTATTTTGTAGGACACGTTCACACTCTTTGTGCACTCTTGCTCTGTGTATCACTACTTTTTTGTAGCACACGTTCACACTCTTTGTGCACTCTTGCTCTGTGTGTCACGACTATTTTGTAGCACACGTTCACACTCTGTGTGTACTCTTGCTCTGTGTGTCACGACTATTTTGTAGCACACGTTCACACTCTTTGTGCACTCTTGCTCTGTGTGTCACGACTATTTTGTAGCACACGTTCACACTCAGTGTATACTCTTGCTCTGTGTGTCACGACTATTTTGCAGCACACGTTCACACTCTGTGTGTACTCTTGCTCTGTGTGTCACGACTATTTTGTAGCACACGTTCACACTCAGTGTGTACTCTTGCTCTGTGTGTCACGACTATTTTGTTGCAAACGCTGACACTCTGTGTGTACCCTTGCTATGTGTGTCACCACTATTTTGTGGCACACGTTCACACTCTGTGTACACTCTTGCTCTGTGTGTCACGACTATTTTGTAGCACACGTTCACACTCTGTGTGTACTCTTACTCTTTGTGTCACGACTATTTTGTGACACACGTTCTCACTCTGTCAGCACTTTTACTCTGTGTGTCACGACTATTTTGTAGCACACGTTCACACTCTGTGTGTACTCTTGCTCTGTGTGCCATGTCTATTTTGTGGCACACGTTCACATTTGAGCGTACTCTTACTCTGTGTGTCACGACTATTTTGTAGCACACGTTCACACTCTGTGTGCACTCTTACTCTGTGTGTCACGCCTATTTTGTGGTACAAGTTCACACTCTGTGCGCACTCTTACTCTGTGTGTCACGATTATTTTGTAGCACACGTTCTCACTATGTGTGCACTCTTACTCTGTGTGTCACGACTATTTTGTAGCACACGTTCACACTCTGTGTGCACTCTTGCTTTGTGTGTCACGACTATTTTGTTGCACACGCTGACACTCAGTTTGTACTCTTGCTCTGTGTGTCACGACTATTTTGTTGCACACGCTGACACTCAGTGTGTACTTTTGCTCTGTGTGTCACGACTATTTTGTGGCACACGTTCACACTCTGTGTGTACTCTTGCTCTGTGTGTCTCGACTATTTTGTAGCACACGTTCACACTCTGTGTGCACTCTTGCTCTGTGTGTCACGACTATTTCGTAGCACACGTTCACACTCTGTGTGCACTCTTGCTCTGTGTGTCACGACTATTTTGTAGCACACGTTCAAACTCTGTGTGTACTCTTGCGCTGTGTGTCACTCCTATTTTGTGGCACACGATCACACTCTGTGTGTACTCTTGCTCTGTGTGTCACGACTATTTTGTTGCACACGCTGACATTCAGTGTTTACTCTTGCTCTGTGTGTCACGCCTATTTTGTAGCACACGTTCGCACTCTGTGTGTACTCTTGCTCTGTGTGTCACGACTATTTGATAGCACACGTTCACACTCAGTGTGCACTCTTACTCTGTGTGTCACGCCTATTTTGTGGCACAAGTTCACACTCTGTGCGCACTCTTACTCTGTGTGTCACGACTATTTGTGGCACACTTTCACACTCTTTGGGCACTCTTGCTCTGTGTGTCACGACTATTTTGTTACACACCTTCACACTCTTTGTGCACTCTTGCTCTGTGTGTCACGACTATTTTGTAGCACACCTTCACACTATTTGTGCACTCTTGCTCTGTTTGTCACGACTATATTGTAGCACACGTTAATACTCTTTGTGCACTCTTGCTCTGTGTGTCACGACTATTTTGTAGCACACGTTCACACTCTTTGTGCACTCTTGCTCTTTGTATCACTACTATTTTGTAGCACACGTTCACACTCTTTATGTACTCTTGCTCTGTGTGTCACGACTATTTTGTAGCACACGTTCAAACTCTGTGTGTACTCTTGCTCTGTGTGTCACGACTATTTTGTAGCACACGTTCACATTCTTTGTGCACTCTTGCTCTGTGTGTCACGACTATTTTGTAGCACACGTTCACACTCAGTGTATACTCTTGCTCTGTGTGTCACGACTATTTTGCAGCGCACGTTCACACTCTGTGTGTACTCTTGCTCTGTGTGTCACGACTATTTTGTAGCACACGTTCACACTCAGTGTGCACTCTAGCTCTGTGTGTCATGACTATTTTGTAGCACACGTTCAAACTCTGTGTGTACTCTTGCTCTGTGTGTCATGCCTATTTTGTGCCACACGTTCTCACTCTGTGTGCACTCTTACTCTGTGTGTCACGCCTATTTTGTGGCACAAGTTCACACTCTGTGCGCACTCTTACTCTGTGTGTCACGATTATTTTGTAGCACACGTTCACACTCTGTGTGCACTCTTACTCTGTGTGTCACGACTATTTTGTAGCACACTTTCACACTCTGTGTGCACTCTTGCTTTGTGTGTCACGACTATTTTGTTGCACACGCTGACACTCAGTGTGTACTCTTGCTCTGTGTGTCACGACTATTTTGTTGCACACGCTGACACTCAGTGTGTACTTTTGCTCTGTGTGTCACGACTATTTTGTGGCACACGTTCACACTCTGTGTGTACTCTTGCTCTGTGCGTCACGACTATTTTGTAGCACACGTTCACACTCTGTGTGCACTCTTGCTCCGTGTGTCACGACTATTATGTAGCACACGTTCACACTCTGTGTGCACTCTTGCTCTGTGTGTCACGACTATTTTGTAGCACACGTTCACACTCTGTGTGCGCTCTTGCTCTGTGTGTCACGACTATTTTGTGGCACACGTTCACACTCTGTGTGTACTCTTGTTCTGTTTGTCACGACTATTTTGTGGCACACGTTCACACTCTGTGTGCACTCTTGCTCTGTGTGTCACGACTATTTTGTAGCACACGTTCACACTCTGTGTGTACTCTTGCTCTGTGTGTCACGACTATTTTGTAGCACACGTTCACACTCTGTGTGTACTCTTGTTCTGTGTGTCACGACTATTTTGTGGCACACATTACACTCTGTGTCTACTGTTGCTCTGAGTGTCACGACTATTTTGTAGCACACGTTCACACTCTGTGTGTACTCTTGCTCTGTGTGTCACGACTATTTTGTAGCACTATTTCACACTCTGTGTGTACTGTTGCTCTGTTTGCACGACAATTTTGTTGCACACGTTCACACTCTGTGTGTACTCTTGCTCTGTGTGTCACGCCTATTTTATGGCACACGTTCACACTCTGTGTGTACTCTTGCTCTGTGTGTCACGACTATTTTGTTGCACACACTGACAGTCAGTGTGTACTCTTGCTCTGTGTGTCAAGCCTATTTTGTAGCACACGTTCACACTCTGTGTGTACTCTTGCTCTGTGTGTCACGACTATTTTGTAGCACACGTACACACACTTTGTGTACTCTTGCTCTGTGTGTCACGACTATTTTGTAGCACACGTTCACACTCTGTGTGTACTTTTGCTGATCACTAGATACTTGATCCTGGTGCCTTAACGCACGCCACATTTTGCTCATTGTTTCTTGGTATAGAATTTTGATGTTTTTTTTCTTTCTAAATACGTTGACAACGGGTCGACCAGTTCGATACTATTCAGTTCAACATTTCATTTCAAAAATATGTATTTTAAATAGTATTTTTTGACAACACAGGACAACACATGCACGTCACTGGAATATTGTCAATAACACGGGGCTTATTCCATTGTTGCTGTTTTACAACGAGTATATGGGTAGAACAAATGTGACTTATATAGACTATTGCTGCGTATATTATTTTCTTTTCATACAACACGAATAAACATAGATGTATACAATATTAGTAATATATAAATGTATTCCTGTTTGAAGCAAAATAAATCAAACTGCATTTTTTTGCTGAAAAGTTGGCAGTCAGTATAAACTGCTAGTATAGAGTCACGTATTTCCGTTTAAGTCGTTATTCGTTTCCGGTCGTCTCTCTGCAAAGATATAGTTTGGCATTTTAATTGCAACTGCAGTGTTATATACATGTAGATGTCTATACATGTAGAAGTAGCTGTAGTAGCGAAAGATAAATGGTAGCAGTAGAAGTAGCAGTAGTAGTAGTAGTAGTAGTAGTAGTAGTAGTAGTAGTAGTAGTAGTAGTAGAAGTAGTAGTAGTAGTAGTAGTAGTAGTAGTAGTAGTAGTAGAAGTAGTATTAGTAGTAATAGTAGTAGTAGTAGTAGTAGTAGTAGTAGTAGTAGTGGTAGTTGTAGTAGTAGAAGTACTATGTATTACTAGTACTATGTATTAGTAGTAGTAGTAGAGGTAGCTGCTGAAGTAGATGTAGTTATTTTTAGTAAAAGTAGTGGTAGTAGTATTCTTATACTAGTATTGTTATTAATAGTAATTATTGTAGTAGAATTAGTAGTAGTAGAAGAAGTTGAATATTAATAGTAGTAGTAGTAATACTAAAAGTTGTAGTAGTAGTAATAATAACCCTTAGTAATAGTAACACTTAGTAGTAGAAGAAGTAGTTGTAGTAGTAGTAGTAGTAGTTCTGACAAATATTTGAGATAAGCGTAGTTCAAATAATAGTAACAGTAGTAAAAATACAATATGTAGTAAAGCAGTATAGAGAAAGTATACAAAAGCTCACCTTCAGTTATTTTTTGTTATTTAATAGTCCACCATCCTCCGACAAGAAAAGCCTGAGTACGATGATGATGACGAACACTGTAACAAAAAAAGTGTGTGTTATACATGTTACGTATAATACGAGTGACATAAATAAATAATTAATTGAATCTGATTGAATTGTATATCAGAAAACGATGCATCCAGAAATATTTTATCTCATTATATATAGTCATGTTCACTTGACTGATATCAACATATAAAGCTATACTGTTGTTGTTTTATAACATATGTTAACCTGAAACTCCCATCTGCATATTTGTTTATAATATCGAAGACTTAAGTGTTTAACGATTTCGTATATAATTATGTTATATGAAGTTAATTAGATACGATTTGGACGCCATATTTGTGATGATATATATGTGACTATTCATCTATGGTCTCAGACCTTCTGGAAATAATGAAATAAATCTGTCAAACTTGAATGTGCCATTGTCAAAAGCTGGCTTTGAACTTGTACCTTTGAATAGATTCGTTAGGCTCAAGCCTAAGATAGACCTGGGTTAAAGAGGAATGGAAAATACAGGAAACCGTCAGGTATAGTGTTATCAACAAACTGCAAACAGGCTAAACAAATACCACACCAACATTTAGATAATATAATAATAATAGCATCTGATGACGGGATTAGAGCGCTACTAAAATAAAAATCAAAACTCGATTGATGCCGGTGCTCATGATGAAGAGTTGCACACTTGATATTTCTATAAGTAGAGGGTTCGATCTCCACTAGAGCCAATGCCGCTCAAAACAACACTCAGTACTGGTTCTACCGAGGAAACAGACTCGATAGAGAATGGTATAAGATCTGAGCTTTCTACGGAATCGAACTAAAATAAAATAGTATAAACTAAAACTGTTTAATGTCATATATATATTTCTGTATCAAGACCAGGTATATATATATTGCAACTCATTATATTAATTATATACTTACAGTATATGATAATGCCGAAAAATCCACCACCGCCTCCTCCAATACCACCTCCAATACCACCTCCATAACCGCCCCCGTAACCATAACCGCCGCCATAACCACCGCTAAAACCACCATATCCCTTTGGATAGCCACCTCCGTAATGAACCATAGGTGGGGTTGCAACAGCTACCATAATTACAGCCGCGAAAGCAAGAAGACCAACTCCGAGCAGATTCATATTGAAATGGTTTGGTTGTAGATAGACCAGGTGACAAAACTGAACACAAAACCAAAACAAAAGTAATTTATTTATTTATGCTAAATATATCGACGCAACTGAAATTATAAAATACAAATGATGTAAACGATATATCAGAACACAAAGCTAAAGATCATCACTTGGCGCATACACTTTGTAAAAACAACTAAAACGAATTTATTTTTTTTTTCTATACATAGACTAACGATTAATTTAGGAACTAATTCATGTTTTATTATCAGTTATAAAAAATGGCGAAGTGACATATATATAATACCACGTTAGTGCCGGATAATCTTAAATTGATCATATGAGGTAGAGAAAAAGTACAAAACACGAGCTTTTTATAGACCCAAACCTGATATATTTCAGAATATCAGGCACTAACATGGTATTCTATTTATCATTGTCATTATTTGCATGTTCGCTTATTTTCATTTACATACGTAATAACTAATTTTAGTCAAGTAAATATGCTCCTGTGTGTACAGCTAGACGTATATGCGCCTGATATGATTGGTGAAATTAAAACAAAATATATGTAGTTTTATGGAAACTGTTATGATTTTCTATTTATATCAATAGACAAAATTATCAGTAACTGTTTATCAACGGTCGAAAAAAATGAATAAACATACGTTAAGCACAACGCAAAAACAATGACGTCATCAATTTTTGTGTTGCTGTAATATAAACCTTTCCTGTCGATAAAGCAAAAGTTTGTTTTACCCCGGCTTTATTGTGTTGAATAATGTATTGATATAACAAAAAGGTATTCCAGCACAATATTTCACTTATTTTATCAATATCGACTCTCCTGTTAAAACAGTTATATTTTTAGTAAATTGCATAACATAACATTCATTTGTTTCAACTAAGTAAAACACGCCGTGTCACTTTTTGCAAGAAATACAAGTTTTTTATGTTCACTTGACAAAGTTCGTTTATAAAAAGATAAAATAATTCATTAATATGTTTTAAATATAACTAGCTTCTACTCTTAAGCAGACGTCAGTTAACTAGCAGCAGCTTGCATCATTTAACTGTTTGTGAAGTACCATGAAATAAACATGGTATGTCATTTCTGATAAAATTTATTTATTGTTTTACTCATAAATTACAAGAAGCTTATTTAGATGCATGTAAATAATATAAATTTATTCAAACAATCAAATTATTAGAATAAAAAATAAAAATTAAACATCGAGTAAATACAAGACCTGAATAATAATATAATAAATAAGACAACGCCATAAAATAATACAAATTAACATACCTTTTAAAGCAGCAATGCAAAAGTGTATGTTTATTGTCAAATCATATGCAATTTATATACTTTTACAAGATTGATAACATAATGACTACCTTCCACGTTTCAAGCAGTCTTCCACGTTTTAAGCGGTCTCCCATATTTTAAGCAGACTTCCTATATTGCGGTTAAGCATGAAGCTTTTTCAGTAGCAAAACCAATGTCACACGTCATTTACAAAACATATCTGCACATTCGACACATTTCAACTTTACTTCCGTAACATTATTTTCATGATTAAGTAACATGAAACGACGTTTTGTTTTGTTTTATATTTCACCCAAAATCAACGATAATTTATCAAACAAACATGCTACCTTATATAAAGATAAAATACAAGAAAAAAAGATAAATAAAACATTCAACAAAGAACAAGAATACAATGATTGAAAGAAAGAATTATCTTATATTTGTGCTCATCAAGTCGTAGCTCACAAATGTATAATTAAATAAGAACACACTTAAAAGTATTCCTGGCGAATTATCTGTTGTTGTTTTTTGTTCAACAATATGCTATAAGTCCATAAATATTGTATTGCAAACAATAAGATGGTAAACATATGTTATCAAAATTTACCGTTCGGGTTTAATAACACATTAAATGTTAAACTGTATAATTTTACTTTTTAAATATTCTATTTTTGCCAAAATAAATAAACGACGACAATTCTTAGTATTGCAGCAGTCATAGCATACTGACAAAGCGACGTATTGCAATAAAACAACATAGGTCACGCGGAATTAAATGGAGAAACTAAAACTGCGAAAAATATACTGCATACAGCTCCTGGACTGTAATCTTCTATGTCTTTTCTTTTTTCCTTTTGTACCTTCTTTCATTCGTCTTCATTTGTTTTTATTCACACTCAACATATTACTTGTAAGACATTTTATCATTGTTTTTGTTATTTACAGTTACTCTATAATGGGTTAAGTTTCAAAATATTATCGTTTATAATGATACCTGAATTGTTTTTGTATAACATTGTACTATGTATGTCTTAGTACGTGGAACATAATATATTCACCACAAAGAAAGAAAATGCGATGCCTAAAACAGATTTAAAGCAAAACAATATAGTTGTCCCATATCATATATATTGTAAGGAATAATGGTATTGTATATGTTTATATTTCTAATAGGGAAAATCTAATAATCACAAGGTGAAATGTAGCCGATATGTTATAACACATTATGCAAATAAATAAACTCCGTTGACTTATATTAAATAGCTAGACATATGGTATTGCTTTTTGTCATGACATATCTGTTAATGTCATTGTAAACAACATGCCTTGTACCAAATGCAAAATCACTGCTAATGTCATTTGTAAACAACATGTATTGCATTAAACGCAAGACTTCGTCACAGCATCTTTGTTCACGACATTTGAAAACAACATACATTGCACTGAACGCAAGACTTCGTCAAAGTATCTCTGTTCAAGACTTTTGTAAACAATGTGCATTGCACTTAACGCAAGACTACGTCACTTCGTCACAGCACCTCTAATCATGTCATTTGGAAACAATTTGCATCGAACTAAACGCAAGACTTTGTCACATCATCTGTTAATGTCATATGTAAGCAACATTCATTGCACTGAACGCAGACTTCGTTACAGCATTTTTGTTCATGTGATTTTAAAACAACATGCACTACACTGAACGCAAGACTTCGTCACATACTTTACTGCAGCATCATTATTTATGTAATTTGTATACAACATGGATACTAGACTTCTTTTCTGATAATGTAATTTGTGTAAAACATGCATTGCTCTGAATGATTTACTTCTTCATACCATCTCCTCTCTTTAGGTACGTTGTATACAACATACATTATGCTGAATGCTACACTTCTTTATATCATCGCTGTTAATGTAATTTGTATACAGCATTCATTGCTCTGAATGCTGGATTTCTTCATAGTATCTATGTAAATGTAATCTGTAAACAATTTGCATTTCATTGAATGCTAGACTTCTTCTATTCATCTTTTCATCTTGTTTAATATGATTTCTTTTACCACTGATATTGCTACGGTATCTAAACTTCTTTACTGCATTTTAATGGTGTGATTTGTACCTGACCTGCACTGATAGTTAGACTTCTACAATCATTGTTTCTCTATTTGAAGTTAAATTTATATAAACATCGTTTCTCTATTTGAAGTGGTTTGTAAACCACTCCAGGTGGTCCTGCATTTAAAGTAGGATAGTAGCGTCTACTTTGTTTTCCTCATGCCTTTCAATAATTATGATATCTGGACATCTGCGTATGCTCATGCCTTGCAGTTATGCTAGACGTCTTCGTATAACATAAATCTCTGTTTGATGTGATTTGTTAACCACAGGCCTTGCCGTGATAGCTAGGCTTTATCATTATATCTCTTTTTGATGTCACATAATTCATTTAACACACACACACACACACACACACACACACACACACACACACATATATGACTCTCGTTTGTATGTCTTGACTATCACTTGAAGCGTATCAGTGTGTTTAAATAGTGATTATTTAAATTTAAACGAAAAATGTGGTCATAATGTAAAAATAAATCTATAATGAAAATCACGGCGATTTCTGAGTTAGCTTGTGGTGATTGTAGCTTGCAGTATATTCATTTGATGTTAGTTGTATACCACCAGAGGCATTGCTTTGAAAGAAGGATCTGATAAGGGTTTCACTGATTTGTAAATCACATACATTAAATCGTTAGCTAGACTTCTTCATAGCATCTCTATTTGATTTGAGGTGTATACCGCGACAAGCCTTGTATTGATAGAAATACCTCTTCATAGTTTCATTAATTCGTACACGACATGCCTTGCATCGGTATCTAGACTTTTCACACACCTCTACTGGATGTGATGTATATACCACTACAAGCCTTGCATTGATAGAAGGACCTCATCGCTGTTTATATGATTTGTATAGAACTGACCTTGAATCGATAGCTAGATTTCTTCAGAGTATATCTATTTGATGTGATTTGTATACCACTACAGACATTGTATTGATAGAAGGACCTCATCAAAGTCTCACTAATTTATATAGCACTTGCCTTGAATAATCTCTGTTTGATATAATTTTTATATCACTCCAGACCCTGCATTGATAGAATGACCTGATCTGAATATTTCTGATTGGTTTACCACAGGCCTCGCTTCGATAGCTAGACTTCCACATAGCAACTCTGTTTGATGTAATTTTTTTATCACTACATATCTTGCATTATTATAAATACCTGATCATAGTTTCTCTGATTTGTATTCAACAGGCCTTCTATCGATAACTAGACTTCTTCACAGTATCCCTATTTGATGCGATGTTTACACCACCAAAGGTCTTGCAATGAAAGCAAGACCTGAGCGTAGTTTCTCTTATAGGTTTACTCAAGGCATTGCAATGAAAGCTAGATTTGTTCAATGTATCTCTGCTGTAATCTAGTTTCAACAGCCCCCATCATCTTGCATTGAAAGTAAGTTGCTTTAATTTTTGCTGTGACTTGTTTACTACAGGTCTTGCATTTATAGCAATACTTATTCGTGACATCTCTATTTGATATGACTTGTTAGCTATATGTCTTGCGTTGATAGCAATACTTATTCGTGACATCTCTATTTGATGTGATTTGTGTACCACATACCTTGCATTGGTACCTGGATTTCTTCACGCCTATTCTGTTGTGTATACAACGTAAACCTCTGCATTGATAACACGATTGCTTGATAGTTTTTTCTGGTTGATATGACTTGTTTTTAAATACATTTTGTTTCAGTTTAACTATTACACCATTTCCAAAAATCATATCTTTGGTTCTGCTCAATTCAATAAACATATCCCAATATTTGCAAGATTCTCCAGTAAAGTTGATTTCATGCTGCAAACGTACTTTTTCAACAAAACATGATACATCATTGGCAAACATGAGTACCAACAATTTCTCTATATCACATGACACAAAATTGTCTCGATCGCGTTTGTCTTTCAGAAAGGTTATTTAATTAGTTCATGAACATGGAAGAAATTGTTCTTGTTTCTTGTGAATTTGATTTATGATTTTGTATAACTCTAGAACTCGCCAGTTTCAAAGATTTCATTTATAATTGCTTGTCATAAAAAGGTAGCATAAGGTATATCGATATCATTTCGATTTTAAGATTATTAGATATAGTACTAATTGGCACTCTCAGTACAGAAAAAGTGTGACTGTATAATATATTAATCTGATGTACAGGGGTTGGTGCAGGACTTTGGGTACTAAAACACTGAAGTATAACCCTTTCGTTTCTGGGTAAAAATACCTTTAACTATGGAACTAATGATTTTATGAAGTATTAGATCAATTTTAAAATCACAGAGGAATATACTCGGCCAATATTTTGTTGTAATTTATCACTCCAATTTATAAAATGTACAACTGCATCTATATCATCAGAATCATAATTTCAGGGAACATGGGCTAATTCTAATTTTTAGAGATTTTTTCACGATCTTGTAATAAATGATTTTTTAGTGTATTTATGGAACATGTTGAAAAAGTATAACATAAAATTGTATATTGACAGAGCTCAATATAATCTAGACGGAGTTCCACCGCACAATGCAAGATCTACGTTTCTAGAAATTGACTTGGGTTTGAATTGCTAAATCATCCGCCATATAGTCCATATCTAGCTCAAATTGACTCAAGATTGGAAAGAACTTTAGAAGTAGAATGTTTGAATCCATAGATGAACTTAAGGTAGAAACCTGGTGTAATGTCTCATCATTTGACCAGTCATAGTATGAAGATACATTTAACAAATGGGTTACACGTCATAAAAAATGCATACGGATAAATGGGAATACCTCGAGAAAGAATTAGAGTGGTTTCCTTTGTATAAAAGGCGCAACGTTGTACATGACGTCGTTATGATTTTTGTCATGCTCCGGGTAGCCGTAACTGACTGTAGATGATTTAATGTAGAATTTTAACTGTTTTATGTATCAAACTATAGTTTTTTGCATTTAAGAGAGAATTGAATACACTTTCACGAAATATATAATTGTTTTATTTTTATTCCGAAATTCTCTATTAAAAAAGTCCAAGAACTAATTAAACAACCCTCGTATTTGAGAAGCTAGTATGTCTCAAAGTTAGAATGCATATGTATTGGTGTTTACAAAATGATGCATATTTTGGATCATTAGACATTTATTCATGATTTTTTATCTTTACAAATATCCATTTAATTTCTAAATTTTAATTTAAGCTTGTTAATAACATACTTTATTTACTAGAACTATCTGACTCAGTGTCTTATACGTTTACGTTAGAAATGCCTTTATCATCTGGCCTTAAAATTAATAGGTTTAATCGACTTGGATGAAATAATTTTCGGCGCTTTATGTAAAATGAAAAATAAACTGTTAAGCAACTGCAACACGTACTACCACAGAGGTGTTGTTTAAGAAATAAATCAGCGTCTTTGTTTCGCTGAAGCCATTGATAAATTATTGAAGTCGATACTGGATATTGAATAAAAAAACACAACAGCTGAAGGAGTCGAATTCATGGTATTTGCCTTGAAATGATAGATGTTATCATTGATCTCAGTGTAAGCAAATAGTTGTGTATTGTATACACAAGTATCACCTGTCATACATACGCAAGAATCAGTTTAAATTAGCATATACACGAGTAGTTTCCTTTACGGTACAACAGATGCATACTTCTGCGTCCAAACGATTACATGTATATAAAATTAGCTTAACATATCCACTCAGAACCGAATCATTGGAAATCAAAAATGGTGTCAGAAAATCATTTTGAAAAGTACAGCCTTTTCCGACATGAGATTAATAGTTTTATTTTTCTAATAAAGAACTCGTCCAAACATTATTTTTTATGCATAAGTTTATTTGGCGTTGTTTTATACCACAACACCGTTTGGTAGAAACAAAATCTTTGGATAAATCCATAATAATTGCGGCCAGATACTTTATTCGATTCAATGACTCTTTTTAAATCATTAGACAATTAGAAAGAGGCGTTGTATCGAAATAAGTATCAAGCAGCTTTTATCCAAAGCTTTTGACTGTCTACCAAATGTAAACTTATAAAGTCTCTAAACATTCAATCAAGCTAATGAAGAGTTAGCTGTCAGAACGTAAACAAGAAATTAAAATTTAGGTACATTTAGTACCTGGGCAACTATCAAAAAGGCTTTATCTAGGGTCACTTCTTTTTAATATATTTATAAATGATACTTTTATTTTATAAAACAAAGCACATTATATAACTATACAGATGATAATACTTTATCATTGAATTAATATAATTTTAATCATTTACAAGCTGATCTCGAAAATCAAAATATAATTCTAATAAAATGGTTAAAAGTATGCAGGCAAATCCTGATAAATTCCAAGCCGTTTCAATAACATTAGAAGAAAGTGTTTGACTGTTAGAAGTCGATTTGGATTTTAAATTAAATTTTGACACTCAAATTGGTAGCATCTGCAAAAAGTTCCATCTTCTTTAATACAAAAAAAATATATATCTTTAGATACTCTAAAATATTGCAGATACCAAGTGTCAGACCAACAAACTTTCGGTATGCTGCCCCAGTGTTCCGGAACTCCTTACCAGAGGAATTCAGAAAAAAACATCAAAGTCTAACCAGTTTAAGCTTTTGATATCTTCTTGGAATAGAATTGTGTTTTGATAAGCTAATAATCCTGTGTCTTATTTACTACTTCTTCCAATAGCTGTGATTGCATCTGAAAGAGAGTGTTGCTAATCAGGTCACAGAAAATCTGATTTGAGGTGATAAATGTTGTTTTAGAGAATTTCTTAAGTATACACAATAGTGTTTCCAACTCAGTTTATTTTCTCCTTTTATACTTCTTTTAGTCGTACGGTCAAGATGGGCATCACTTTTAACTTTTTGCAAATAATTGGAAATATTGAAATAGAATTACATATATATATATATATATATATAATAATGATGACATCTGTGATTTACTTTTATTCTTAACTGTCTATTTCCCAAAGATTTTTCCAGTCATAATTATAATTCCTTGCTTATATTTGAATTCAAATTTATTTTTTTTTAATACTGTGCTCAAATTATATCAGATGTGATAATATTTAATATTGTGTTTTATGCTGCTTTGTGTGCTATGCTTAACTATTTGTATATTTAAAATTGTCAACTCAATGTTATAAATGTATATAAGACTACGTATTGGCGGTTCAAAACCTTTATATGATATGCAGCTTTTGTTTACTGTTTATATATCATGCCGAGATTATCGTCATCTAATAAATTCCATACTTAGAAACATTTCAGTACCAGACATTTTAGACTTAGAAAAGAATGTTCAAATAACAAATTAAAATGAACTTGTTCCTTAATGTTTGTAAATTATATCAAATAAAAATAAGGGTTTGGGTTTCACCTGATTTCACTGGTCACTTCTTGTCAAATTTTGAGAATCACCTGTGTTCCTAGATGTAAATTTTCGTGCCCTTCCTGGGCTCCATTGAACACTTGCTCCTTTAACTAAACAAACTAAAAAAACTACTCATAGAGACCATTTATACAAACAATGAACAAAATTCCATTAACATCTGTAAAAGAATACAAAAGTTGTCAAAGCCAAAAAAAATATTTTTTATTTTTTAGCAACAGCAATCTTGACATTGACCTGATTACCATCACACCTATCACAATCTTCCTTCTCCTAAAAAAATAACATATACACAACATTTCAATCAAATACATTTTAAATATAAATTAATTTAATATATTTTAAAATCCAGTTTACATAATTATATAAATTAATGTTAAGAATTGTCTTATTTTTATACCTTGAAGGATTGTCCAATTAATACTTCACATGTTGCCTTATCTACTCTGAAACACTAAAAAATGCATCACCTATTTACCATGTTGTGATGACAAGAACACATTCTCACAATTTATTAAACAAAATTTTTTATCCACATCTACCAGTTTTGACCTGTAACGTATTATTTTATTGGTGCTCCTTATGAAATTCAACCAATCATATTGTGATTTGCATGAAATGGCAGTTGTTATGCTTGTAAACACGAGTGTTTTGAATTAGAACAAGGACTGGAATTGCTTTCGTGTTGTGTGGCAGTAATAAAGATTTTGTGATGTTGGACATCGCAAAGACTCGTTACATACACTCCAAATGAACAAGCTGTATGTGCTGATAAATTATCAAAAGGCCAAGAAAGTGTCACTGAATGACTATGAAGTTTACAGATGGCAATCAGCAGATACATAAACTTGTAATGATGTCTCACAACCACCAGAAGAAGAAATACATGCATCACATGGGTAATGTACAGGTTCGTTTATTTGTAATGAAACGCATTTATTTACATGTATACTTTGATAATAGTTTGCATAGTAACATATATGTTCATACAGTTTTAATTATAAAACATCGCGAAAATCAGAATAGTTGTCAGTGTTTTACCCCATGTGTTTTGTCAGTATGAAAATAGCTACATACTTTTGAAGTGTTTAAATTAGTATATCATTCTTCTTTTATCAGTTGAAAATATAAAGATCTTATTTAAACAAATCATATTACCCAATAACAATAGCAGTGAATAAATTTGTTTCATTTCATTTCCGTCTTTATCCAAGTACAGACTATAAAAGGAACAACTTTTGATAGTTTGCCACAACACAAAATGTTATGATATGTTTGAGATCACCTCTCTCTCACCGCTAATGTCGTAGGTTCGAGACCCACTCGCTCCAAAATCTTTATGTGAAAAAGTGTTCAGTTACTCGCGGAAGGACAGTGGTTATAATCAGACTGACTCAGTCTGAGGTCTTCCTCAAATAAAAAAATTGGATATGCCATATATAACCTGAAATGTGTTGAAAATCGCGTTTAACCCCATTAAAAAAGAAGAATGAATTTGATTCAACTTTGGAATTTCATTGGCTTCTTTGTCGAAGTACATACTATAACAGTAAAACTTATGATAATTTGACCACAATGTTTATGATATGTTTGAGTTACAATATTCATATATATTTTTTTAATATTTCAGATGCCACAATGCGTGATGTGCCCATCTACTGTTTGCAATCGGTATTTGCCTGTGATGGAAAAGGACCAGCAAGGCTGAAGTGTATTAGTTCAATGACAGTACATAACCCTGCCAGATGACAAGCCGGACATGATGCGAAAACAGTTTTAGATGAGTGCAAAGAATTATACTCAACTTTAGAATAGTCTCGAACATCTGCAGACAGCACAATGCAGCTTGAGAAAATATTGAATGAAATTCAAATGTGCCCAACATTTAAATTATGGAAAAATCTGGGTTAACTTAGTGACGGGGATGTTATGACACAAGCATTATCATTATTCTTCCTGACAGCTTTGTATACTAAGAAGAGGACTTACATGTAGCAATTGAAACTTTAAAGGAGGAGCAACTATATTGAGAAAAAGAAACACATCCACTTGTGTTTTCAGAGTTTCTCATCTTGAATAGAGTAGTGATGGTTTAGACCTGCTATATTTAGACTTAGACAGAATATTAGACAGAATGTGGTTACACTGTACAAGCAGTGACTTGGAACAATTTGGAATTGAGGAACCAAATGTCAATGGAATCAAAACATATATGCACAAAGAACTGTGGTGTACCTATTACCTTTGTAAATTATAGTTCGCACTGTAGTTAAATACTGGTTACACTGAAATGAATGGATTAAATTTGGTAAACTAATGACATAATAATATAACTTATATATGAATGACAACATAAATACTCTGTCCCATAACCACTTTAGAACACCTCTCCTCAATCCTCCCCCGCACACATTTATATATAAAAAGGTCATACCCTATATAAAATTGATGTTAAAATAAAACACTGTTATAATGGTTGATGAATAAAGTTTAAGTCAAATGATGATGTGAATTTAGAATTGTTCTTAGTGATCCTTGGTAAAGACATAACAAGTTGTTTATGTTTTATATTTCTGTTTTGCAGTCATTAAAATAATCAATATTAAAACATTCAAATATACATTTCTATTTTTATGATTTTCAACATATATTAGTTAACAAACTCATTTTGTAATGAAACTATATTATCTTAATGAAACTAAATTAGAATAAATAATGTTGTTGTTGTTGTTGTTGTTGTTGATGATGATGATGTATGGTGTTAAGCGTCGCTTTCAACAACTTTTCAGTAATATAACGACGGTTTCTACTTGAGACAGTATTCTGAACGCTGCCACAATGGAGTATCATGCCTCAGACACATGGTATGATACGACACCAAGTCACATTATACTAACACCGGGCCTACCAGACCTAGAACTGTCCTCTAAATGCTGAGCGTCAAAAGAGACTCAAGGGATCGCAGTTGACAGGTCTTCCTGCAATACTAAACTATACCTGACAACTTTGTCAGGACTTCGGAACATTACAAGTGACGGGTTTCAAATCACCTAGCAAATAACAACCTTCTGTCCAATGAGTGCTCACAATACGACTAGTGCGGCTTAAAAGACAGGTACATCAAATGGCATCCGCTACGCCCAGCCCCTGCTACTAGTCAGTACCACGTTGCAAGGATGGACCGAATGGAAGACCAAGACACTTCCACAACGGCAAAGAATTTGTGTAACAATTTTAATTCTACAATTTGTTATGCAAACCATCAGAACACAAACATCATTCATGTTTGTGAAATTTGCAAGGTTGATGAACACCCTGCCTATGAATGCCCGAGCAGAAAACCGACTTCTAAGCCTGCCCTTACAAGGAGACAATGACTCAAATCCCAAGTAGTTTTGCAAGCCTCCACACCAATTAATATTGATAACCTGAAGAAAGAGTTGCTTTACCATCCCGACACGCATTTCGCGGTTCAAATGTTAAATGGTCTACGGTTTGGATTTGATACTGGGATAAAAGAACCACCGACTGAAAACTGTCAGTGTAAAAAATTGTATCAAACTTGCTGCAGAAGGAACTTAAAAGTGGATATATTTTTGGACATTTTAGTGAACCTCCATTCAATATTCATCAGATTAATCCAAATGGCTTAGTGAATAGTAAATACTAAAAAAAGGTTCATTGTTGACCTAAGTAAACCACATGCATATTTTATTGTGACAATAAAGCAACAGTAACGATAATTTCAAAGGGTCGCAGTAAAACGCAAGCTATCATAAACTGATGCGCAGATTAACTTGGTGCGCAATAAAAGTCAGTCGTATCATACATGCAAAGCATGTTACAGGAAAATACAATATATTAAGTGATTGTCTCTCTCGTTTGCAGATAATTGGTTTCGGCAATTGGCCCCCGACGCCGACAAATACCCGACAAAAGCACCACCACTGTCATTAATATATTTGGACTAGATGACACAGTGCACAACCTGTGCGATGTTGCTTTAGCAGAATGTACCATTATGCTTAACACTGCACCTTATAAACTTTTCAAGAGATTCTTGGAGCAGCATTCATTGTGGCCTGATGGAAGTCCAGTACCCCCATCGGTTTATGAACAAACCCTAATTTATTTTGTTGCATTCTGTGCCAAACAGGGTTTTGCGTTATGACACAATTAAACAATATATATCAGGAATACAATACCACTACTCTAAATTTGGTGTTCAGTCTCAATTAGTTACATTTTATGAACAACTGCAGTTGATATTTGAGGTGTTAAGAAATAGCAGTGTAATATCACCAAGGACAGATTGCCGATTACTTTTTGAAAGAGATGTTCAAAATGTTAAATGGTGGTTTCATAGGTTTATGTGATGATCTGATGCTAAAGACAGCGTGCAGTCTTGCTTTCTTTTCGTTTTTTACGATGTGAGGAACTTACGGTTTAAGAACAAACCCTGTCAAATTAACTTATATAATACTTGGTGACATAAGCTTTTATAGTGATCAAACTGGATACATATTGAATTTGAGAAATTCTAAAGCCGACGTTTTCCGAATTGATTTTGGAGTTTCATTTTATGAGACCTATACACTAGAGTGTCCAGTGAGAGCCATGAAACTACGTTGATCTCAGAAGATAATCTGGGGAACAGCTATCAAATCCGCTTTTTATCACTAGCAAAGGCAAAATTATCCACCGAGAATTTTTATCAAAAATTTAAAATCAATGTTAACAAGGCTAGGCCTCGATTCCAATAACTACTCATGACATAGCCTACGTATAGGAGCTTATACATATGCGGTAAAAGCACGTATCCAAGAGCATCTTATTAAAACACTGGAAAGATGGTCGTCTAATTGTTATTTAAGATACATCAAGACAGCTACTGATTCTATTTGTCGGGCACAAAAGTAAATGTGTACAGTTTCAAAGTTAACTAGAGCTGTTGAATCCAGAATTAAGCAGATTCGGAATATAACAATTATCAAAATAATTAAGAGATTTAGGTAGTTGCTCTCGGTTATAGTATGGACCTAGTCAATAATATTGCAATTCACACGAAACTGATGTGAATGGTTAATATCTTACATGTCTTTAATAAAAACAAAACAATCTTGTTTTGTTAAAAGAGCCGATTGTTCATAGCCTTCTTTCATTTAGAATGCAAATTACCAGAGTTATAATCAGGAAATAGAAGCAAATGTTCGAAGATTTTTGACAAAATCAATTCCTGAATGTATATTCGTAATGGATGTATATAGTTATAATATCAATAAGTAAAATAAATTATGGTGCATTTGTTTATTTGTCAGACAAGTACGAGTGTTCGAAGTACATCTCTATGGTCATTGATAGGTCTGTTGCTCAGAGATCACCATTCAATCGGAAGAAAGCGAGGTTTCATACTTTCTTCAAGTACCGTCCAACTTAAATCATACCAGATCTTCAACCAAATGATCAGTCGATTCGAAGTCGTAGCACAGCCTTATGTGCGGCATCTTCAACGGCAAGAACAAGACGAGACAAAGTGTCCACTTAGAAAAACGAACACAGACTAAATATGCTAAATTCGTTCTCGAATTGTTCATGGAATTTATCACTTTCAAATGGTACTGCTCTCAATAATACGATATTACCTATGACTTTCAGCAGATCACATATGCCACACAGGAAATGCAGTCGAGGCTAATGAACAATTATTTCCATTAAAGTTTCTAAATAGGATATCTTATCGTTATATTCACAGTTAAAATATGTCTAAAACACAAATCTCATATATACATGCCAAATGTTTGCAAGATCTGGTTGTCATGGGTTACTAATGGGGTGTGGTAGGGGGGGGGGGGGTCTTCTTCGCTCTGTCCATTGTTTCACAGCGAACTCACTCGTTTGGCCGTTATATAATTTGAAGCTATTAATTATATGCGCCCCCAATAAATTACAGACTTTAACCAAGTTAAAAACTTGTGTTTAATACAGTGTTAACACTGCGTGCTCTGGATTCTCTATATATCTCATATAACCAGTCCTTGTTCTTGTCCTCATTGGCTCTAGTCTTTGTTTTTTTAAATATGAACTCGGCTGCCGTCCTTGCATATCATTCAACAATACTTGTACGAGCAAAGGTCACACCAATAAGCTTGTACGTTCTCGACATGACCGCCTTGCAATTCTTCAGCCACTCTGCTGCGTCTCTGTTCTCAGTCTGACGGAACTGCCTCAGTTTGATGGAACTGCCTTGGTAAGTGTAAGTCTCACTGCCTTCGGTCATGGTCGCCTCAGCCTTGGTCGCCAGCTTGCTGCAATGAGCAGTGCTAATCATGCCCCCTTTCGCTAAATATTTAAAATGATGTATATATCGAACTTGTTTTAGAGTATAGTGTCTTCTATAATAACCAAATTAATCTTACTCATTCTTATCGCATACTTTTCTTCATTTGGGCTATTTAAAGGGTAGTATGAATTTATTCAACCATGTTTTAAAGAGAACAAATATTTGTTTAGACAATCCACTTCCGCAATACTTAACCCGGGGAGAACCTCGTAACATCTTTAGAACTGGTGTATTCAGGCAGTTATTCTATTTTTAGACGAGTAGGTATGTTTGGTAAACACATTTGTCTACAACTAAATAAGCTTCACTGGTACAGGGAGCAGTATAAAAGCCTCGTTTTGGCAAGTTAGCCTCTGTCTTGACATCTTCTCTTTGTGTTCTCCTTGGGTCAGCTTCATTCTAACAGACAGTAAGTTCGTACCATTGCAGTAACACCTCTCGCTATCCACCATCCATCCCACCACCTCCATGACTTCTGGAGCTCGAATGGTACCCAATAAATCACAGACTTTATGCAAGTTAAACATTGAAGTGTTTACATTGACTACTCCAGAGTCTCTATATATGTCATATAACCAGTCTGTGTGCTTGTCCTGGTTTGTTCTAGTCTGTGCTTTTTTTTATAAACGAACTTGGCTGCCGATCCTTCATATCATTCAACTACATATGTAAGAGCAAAAGTCGCACCAGTTAGCTTGTACATTCCCGTCATGGCTACCTTCCATCATTCAGCCACTCGGATTCGTCTCTATTCTCAGTTCCAAAGAAATGCTTCAGTTCAATGGAACTGCCTCGGTGATTGCAAGCCTCGCTGACTTCGATAATGGTTGCCTCAACCTTGGTCGCGAGCTTGCTGCAATGGACAGTGCTAATCATGCCCCCTTTCGCCAAATATTTAAAATAATGTATATATCGAACTTGTTTAAGAGTATATATACAGTTGTTTATAATAGGCAATTAATCTTACTCATTGTTATCGCATTCTTTTCCTGATTTGGGCTCTTTAAAATGCACAATAACTGTTTTTGTCAGCTTTTTTTGAAGACAGTGAAGTGAACCCAAATATTGTTTTTCAAGAAAAGTCTTCAAATCCTCTCCTGAATATAATCTTATAAAAGTAATCTTTTTTAACACCAGTGATGTCAAATTGCAGTATATGCTATTTCACTGTAAGGAAGTATTTTGACCCCCATATAATAATGACTCCCTCGGTCGTTATTTTATAGAAAAAATGACTCCCCGGAAAATATTTTATATAGTATAATAAATCCCCGGTCATAATATTATGACTTCCTCACATGAAGTAAAATAACCCCTTATGCAGTATTTGATCCCCGTAGAAAAATGACCCCCCCCCCCGCCGCCGGTCGTTATTTAATAGAATTTGCTGATAATACAGCAACGTCCTGCCAGGTAACGTTACATTTAAAACAAAGTACAAAACAAAGCTGTTGGTGATTGAGCAGTACATGCATATATTTACCTACTCTGTATTTACGGTTTCTTTTGTATCGTAGTGTCACTTGGGTTAAAATACAGGTTTTGCTATCTTTTATAAATATGCTTAACGTGAATATATAAATGCACAATTAAATGCACATTTTATCTGATTTTGCTTTTATACATGTACTGTCTATAACGTTGAACCATTTTTTATGAAAAAGCAGTATGACCAGCTGTGGATGTCATAATAATACTTCTGACAAGACTTTGTGACACCTCCGATAAAGTTTTGAAAGTATTTATATTTGTATACCATAATAGCACAGATGTTCTGTTCTCATTTTGTAGAAAATTACTACAACTAACAGGCGGACAGTCAGGGAAATTAATTTTTACTAAATTTGGTTCATTTTAAGAGGATAGTGACTATACTTCCAAAGTCATCATTTAACATTTTTGCGATGCTGCCAGCTACATTATCACAATTATCTCCATTGATACTACTGTAGTTCCTTTTGACAAGCATGGTCAAGAAACATGGACAAGTAATTTAACTACAGAAAAAGTGAGCATAAAGTGAGCACTCATAGATTGAGTCCATATACTATAGAAAATACTATTGACAAACGGCATGGAACTTCTAACAAACAAACAAATAAACAAACAAACACACAAACAAACAATAAATTATACCCCAACTGTAGTGAAGAGGACGTCGGTCCGTCCTAGCATCTGTTCGGATTTTTTTGCCTTGCATATATTGACCAATCTCGTGGGAAGTTATGTATCCGTGTTTTCACCTTGCAATCTGTACGGGGAAAGTTATACTTTAACGGAAATGCTATACAGGGTTTTAGAGATGAAACCCAGACAAGCTAGACGAACAGACCGACGGATAGACGACACTGCCAAAACTGATATGCAAGTTTTCGCTCTGTAATTCTTCTCATTAATATCTCTCTGTGTTTCAAGTTTCATTGAAATCCCTGGAGTTATTATTCTCCGGGCAAAGGTGCGACGGACGGACGAATAGACTGACGGACGGACAGACAAAGCGGCAAATATATGCTCTCATTTGGGGAGCATAATAAATCTTTATTTTAACAAGGAAATTTTTGCCTGTTACAGTGCAACTACCTTTTGTACGAAACACCTTTTAACAGTTTTATCAACGAAACATAGAGAAAAAATAACAGCATATATGCTTCATATATGTTTCAACATCGTCATGAAATAGTGATAATTTTATGTTGAACTTCGAACACTGTTTCTAATCCAAGGTTTATATATCACATACTTTAAATCAGTACTGTCTCGTTCTTAGTTCAGCAAATCGTGTACGTCATACCAATCACAAACACGATTAAAAATGTTCGCGTCTACATCAAGAGACAGTCCTTCCAAACCATCAACATTGTATCTCTTGTTTGTGAATTCTTTGACATAAACAATCGTTACACTTTTGTCTCTTTCCCTGAACAATTCTTCGTTCTTATGGCTATTGACCAAAGCTCCGTCCAAGATGTCGTCGCTTAAGAACCTGTAGTACTTTGCTGGAATGATGTTCCAAATTCGAGTTTACGGCAGTCTTGAAAATTCCTCTCCCTCCACATCTAGAACTGGGACGAAATGGTCGCCTGTGTTCTGGAGGAAAACTGCCCTGGAGTTGTCACCCTCATCAGACAATGGTTTATATCCAACCACTTCCAGCTATCTCCGTATCTCGAATACACATCAACGATAATTTGAGTTATTGTTGCAAATGCGAAAATCTCAACTTCAGTTCCCCATGTATCATCAGTGGCCATCATTGACTGGGCGAAATAACGATCGACTGGATCACGCATAACACTTCACATTAAATTCTCATTTTCTTTCATGAACTCAACAAGGATATGTCGGAATAATCTATGCATTGTTTGCACACATAATAGGATGTAGCTGAATGTTCTAAACAGACAATTACCTTGCATGGAAACAGTACGTGTTGGTTTTGCGCTGCGCGCGATATGTACCTGTCCTGGCCAGTATTGAATAAATTCTTCACCTTCGCATGAAATACGTTGGACATTTGTTCTTGCCAATCCTTATCTACAGACTTGAATTGGAACGATTCATTGGCACTTTCTTTGATAACAGTTACATCACCGACATCAGAAACATTTCTCTTTTTAAGAAGGAGTTGACACTCGTCCTTACTTTCTGTATGAACATTTTGCTCTTCACACCCTACAACACGCTTCGTTTCCGTCGCAAACACTTTCTGAGAATCTCCTTCTGCTACAGGTCTATCATTTTCATCCTCGCCTGCCCTGTAAATTGTAAGTCTGCTTCCTCTTACAGATGTCCTAAGCCCTTCTAAGAAGTAAGTTCCTTGAAATTGTAATAGAAAGAAAGTGAGTATATGTGTTTTAGGAACTTTTTATCTACAGCCGCACTCTTTTAGTCAATAAAATATGTAGAAAACTATCAAAAGCGTTAGTCACGCTATTGAAATTTTATATGAAATAGAAGAAATTTAGCTCTACTTTGTATCATACACATTAAAATATATATTTAAACAATACTGGTTTAACATTTTCAATATCTATTATCCTATCATCAGTTGCTATCTGTTTTAAAAGTTTTGAAATTTTGATGTTGATCTGGAGGCATGACCTTTTAATATACTCCCACATTTAACATCAACGGTTGACCAGTGAATAATTATCGAGCACATTATGGCATATATGTTACACTAAAAAGGAAGTAAGACAAACTAATTTACCCACGTCTTTAGAACTCCAAGGTGACCGCCATGCTGCTGAGAATGAGTACTTTCTATTATCTCTCTCGTGTTTTCCTTCTTTATGACTTTAAGTCGCGACTCTTTCTTTCCGGAGTTGTAAAACAACGCGTCTTCTTCAATAACACACGCTGTACACTTGCGTCCAAAGTTCCTTTTTCTTGACTAACTTATCTTAATGTTTTCGGGATAAGTCCCATGTTTTAAAAACACTTTAATTTCGACGTAGTCTGAGTGGTCCATTTTGGGAGTTCAATCATATGTTTAAGAATTAGCCCTAATATAGACAAGACGAACACTATGATCTTGCCGAAAAGTTAGTTCGGCATCATGGCCTTTGATCCTGGAAGAACGTGACACTAGTTGCACGTGGTCGCATTCTTCTACAAATCAAAAGAAGCGGTATCTTCTAAAGAAACTGCACCGAAGCTTAACATCTGAACAAAGAGGACGAAGACACATTTTTTTCATTTGTATTAAATTACTAGCTTTGTTCAAATTGGTGTATTCACATCATAAATATTTTTCTGACAGGGTGGTTGAACAAGCAAAGTTACCTGTAAAATATATATTACAATAAAAAATGATGAATACTTTTGCTGAAACAGTTCATAAAATCTCCATCAGACCCGTTACAAACATGGATAAATCGGGCCTGTCTTTAAACAAACCGACTGATGTAAGTCCGGTTGTGCGATACCCATATTTAATTTTCCTTCACTTTTTTACCGGTAAATAGGGCTAAATTTCATACACAAGATTTGGACAAGGTTGCGGGGTGGGGGGATGAGGCGGGTGATGTTGATAAACTTAAGGTGACATTTTAAGAGTGATTCTGCGGTCACAATGAACGTGTTGTTTCTTACCAATTACTTCTTTTAACACGAGATTTGAGCGCAATGTTTGAACTCTAACTGATTTCAAGGTTACACGGCAGTCACTAAAATAGCTAGACAGAAGTTAAAATTCAGCATTTATTTATTTTGCAACAGTTTTGAACATGAACTATCGATGTTTGTGTTGGTCACTTCATTATAATATGATTTTTGTTGCAGCAGCAGCAGCAGCAGCAGTAATAGTGGTGGTAGTGGTACTAGTTGTAGTCGTAGTAGTAATAGTAGTAGTGAACAAAATGTGTTTCTCTCGAAAGGTGGTCACTTTTTTACAACGTGAGTCATTATTTTATAATAGGAGTCGTTATTTTACAGAAAAGGGGTCATTTTTTCCATAAAATATCGACCGGGTGTCATTATTCTAGGGGGGTCAAAATACTTCCTTACACCGGCTTGTACTCTAACCATCTGCAGCAAGATGTCATGGCCCCTATGAATCATCTTGAAAATATTTCAAACTAAATTAATTACGACAATTTTTAAACGCAATAATCTTGCTACTGTTATATAAAAAGTGGCACAAACGTGTCATGAGATACATGTATAAAGATGTATTATTATAAAAGAACATTATGGATCCATCAAAGTAACCAGAAACATAACGATTCCCTTTTATAATTTTTGGTTATTTGACACATTCTATTACCATTCATAAGTCTGACCATACTTTCAAGTTTAATACTACGCATTTTAAATCTGTCATAACATCATCATAGTGAATCTATTGTCATCTAATTCTGGTATTTACTGGCAGGTTTTAAACTTGTAACATAGAAACATAATATTAATTATTATCAGCACTATATATGAAACACTACCAACTACACACTCATTCCAGTTCTGTTTCTGGAAATGGTAGCTGTTCTGTAACACAAATAACATTTCAGTTTACTTGACCTAATATATAGTATTTGATGTATATGAGAATTGTTTTTTACATTTAAAATTGTTTTTTAAAAACAATTATAAAATTAATTCAGTGTTAGAACGTTCAAGTTCAGGGCCATCTGTGCTTTTATCAACTACATTTGCATAGGTGCTTAGCATGTGGTTATCTGGTTTTACAGAGTATAAATGTGTCTTAACTTACATTAACAAATTCACAACGTTTAAATTATTTGATTTCCTATGAATTACAAAAAAACTCAAACTTCGTTATATCTATCAATATACGGAGTCAACCCAAAAATTAACGTTCGATTATAAACGACGTGACTTGTGGTTTGACCATCTGCATATAGAACCGCGGTACACGGAAACTTTAGTGAAACGTGGACGGAAATGGTGTGTTTTTATCTGTTATTTGTATATAAACAGCAGCTTATTCACAAGAATCATAACGTATTGCATCGCTACAGCGAAAAGGTATGCTATTTCTTACAGCTTTTTTCTGATTGTATACTAATAGTTCTTATAATTGGTCTTACTTTTATATATATATATACCGTAAACTTAGGTTCTACTTTTGTAACAGCATTTAATACAAACTTAAGTGTGGGTGAATCTAAAATTAAAAACTGTAATATATACCTAAAACTTAAGTGTTCCTTTTGTAACAGTATTAAACTTAAACTAAGGTGTAACTTTTGTAACAGTATTAACCTTAAACTTAGGTTCAACTTTTGTAACAGTATTAAACTTAAACTTAGGTGTAACTTTGGTAACAGTATTAAACTTAAAATTAGGTTCTACTTTTGAAACAGTATTAAACTTAAACTTAGGTGTAACTTTTGAAACAGTATTAAACTTAAACTTAGGTTCAACTTTTGAAACAGTATTAAACTTAAACTTAGGTGAAACTTTTGTAACAGTATTAAACTTAAAATTAGGTTCTACTTTTGAAACAGTATTAAACTTAAACTTAGGTGTAACTTTTGTAACAGTATTAAACTTAAAATTAGGTTCTACTATTAAAACAGTATTAAACTTAAACTTAGGTGTAACTTTTGAAACAGTATTAAACTTAAACTTAGGTGTAACTTTTGTAATAGTATTAACCTTAAACTTAGGTTCAACTTTTGTAACAGTATTAACTTTAAACTTAGGTGTAACTTTTGTAACAGCATCAAACTTAAACATAGGTGTAACTTTTGTAACAGTATTAACCTTAAACTTAGGTTCAACTTTTGTAACAGTATTAACCTTAAACTTAGGTGTAACTTTTGAAACAGTATTAAACTTAAACTTAGATGTAATTTTTGTAACAGTATTAACCTTATACTTAGGTGTAACTTTTGTAACAGTATAAAACTTAAACTTAGGTGTAACTTTTGTAACATTATTAAACTTAAACTTAGGTGTAACTTTTGTAACAGTATAAAACTTAAACTTAGGTGTAACTTTTGTAACATTATTAAACTTAAACATAGATGTAACTTTTGTAACAGTATTAACCTTAAACTTAGGTTCTACTTTTGTAACAGTATTAACCTTAAACTTAGGTGTAACTTTTGAAACAGTATTAAACTTAAACTTAGGTGTAACTTTTGTAACAGTATTAACCTTAAACTTAGGTGTAACTTTTGTAACAGTATAAAACTTAAACTTAGGTGTAACTTTTGTAACAGTATAAAACTTAAACTTAGATTCAATTTTTGTAACAGTATTAACCTTAAACTTAACTAGAATGAAACAACATAACGGCAAATGGGTTGAATTGCAACTGATTCAGGAAACCATCATACTGATTGTAGATCAAGAATGTCAAGTACTTTACCACTATAACGTTTTTATTCTACCATCCCTTCTCTACTATCTAAACACAAAACTTATTTCTTATGTTATACATACAAGAATTTCATATTTATATTACACATTGTGACAACACTTAGTTATACAAAGTAAACTTATAAGTTGTATATGTAACAAACAAATAATGTGATTATTTTCATATTCGAAACTATTTGAAAACAAAATATCATTTTTGTGAACGATCTTAATATATATTGTTTGAGTATATAAACATGTTCTGAAGGCACTTGTTAATATAAAATGTACATCTCAACTTATTACTGTGTTATGAACAATGTGTTTTATATATACTTAAACTTTACTACTTGTGTTGTCATATTAATATTAGTTTTTGTTACTGTTTCTCATAATATGTAGTGTCATTGTATTTGGTTTTTGAATCATCATACATTTTTATTGAGAATAATATTCATTGGACATAGTTTAAAGGTATTATTTTCAATTATTGAAATGAAATTGATCATTAAGATTTCAATTTCATTTTATCAAAAATATTAGAACATATGCATTGTTTACCCATCATATATCTAAAAGAGTATTAACCTTGGAGTCATGAAAAAGCAGGGAATTCTATGCCTGCCCCACAATTTAAAATATAAAAGCATGCAATTCCTTGTCTGACCATCAATCAATAGAAATATTAAACATATTACCAAAAGTTGTCATGTGGTTCACCTTCCACTGAAAAAACTTGACCAATCAGCGTGCTCAAATACCACTGACAGTTGATAAAGTCTACTTTACTTCATTCTACATCACTTGGTGGCGCTTACGCAATGACCTGTGTCTCAACGCATGATCTATGGTGTGTGTTTAAATTAGAACTATATTATATCGAACTTACATGAATAATCAATAACATGTCAGGAGTACCGCTATGGATTATTTCTCCTTTGATACAGCATTTGTTGTTATTTAAGTTTTTTGGTGAATTCAAGAGATAATGTCGTATCCCAGAGATAATGTCGTATACTGCCACAGCCAGCAATATTTTGGTACCAAATTTATTCAGAGCGAAGTTTATATAAATTTGTCAAAATGTATCAACTCAATACTATTTGATAATATATTTACTAGTATATATATGTATTCATGAAACAAATGTTTGCGAAGTCTATTAATATTAACCTTCTTTCAAATAAATGTAAAATTAGAAGACACTTTAAGAATTTATTTCTATTAAAATAGTTCATGCTTTCTAACTACTCGGCCCTATAATCACTAACTATAACCATAATCGGTAAGTGATGTGTCTTAGCACACATATCAAAGAGCTAGTGACGTCATATGGAGAAACACATTAGTCTGTTAAATAGACCCAGCTTTGCTTGTTGGGTCCGTTAAATACAACTAGTTTGAGGTCATTGATTGGTCAGATGATACGAGGAAAGTTTGAATGACATCATAATTAAGTAAGCGTGGTACAGACATAAAATTCCCTGCATTTTTTATTGAGCGCTACTAGAGATCATTCCAGCGAAATCAGCTTCTGGAATAGACTAGGAAACACATTTACATTACTTTTGATAATTAAAGATTAGACTGTTATATAAACTGTTTTATAAGTATATGAAGAAAACAGTATCCCTAATGGACTGTGTTTACATTCGTCTCCATAGTTTATATGTATGCAAAAGTATTGTCACCATGCATGTTTGTTTTATTTGAAGATTTTGTCACACCTGAAACCAACAAGTTCAACATGAATGTGTTCGGAACTGGCGCTCTTGCCTTCGCGGCCGTTGTCATGGTCGCTGTTGCGACACCCTACTATGGAGGCGGCTATGGCTATGGAGGCGGCTATGGAGGCGGCTTAGGGTTTGGCGGTGGCGGTAGAGGAGGAGGAGGAGGATATTTAGGCTTAATCGTGTATGGTAAGTGCAATCGTATGCAATAGATTACTTTTGGCATAAAATTTTATACATTAAAATTGTGTTTGATGCTAAAAAATATAAATTAACTTATGTCCAAATGATTAAATTGGTGTATTGTCTGGGTTAAAAAAATATAAATAAACCATTGATTAACACATGAAAACTGGTTTCGAATCGAGACAAAATAACTGGTTAACGACGTTGCGTCGAGACTCTGGATAGTGATATATGCTTATGTGACGTCACTTGATCCACAAGAGTATTTAAAAGATTATCGCATTTTGAATAAGCTTTCGTATTGTTCGATTCAAGTAATTTTATTATATGTTTTACTACTATATATGTAAAGAATAAGAACAGTTTAGAACATTTTGTTGCAACTTTATCTGATATAACCTAAAATGATAATAGATTGCCTTATTAAAATAAGTTAGTAGAGGTAATATCAAATATTTTAGAAACATATTTTCAGCATGGTTCCAAATATCTAAAATATGTTGTTTTTTTACAATAAGACTTATAGTTGTGCATTTGTATCACAGGAAATAACATTATTAGAGGTAAAAAGTTAAAGTATATACAACTAGTGTTAGTTGTGACCTTTTCAAAGATTAAACATGATTCGGTTAGGACTAGTAAAATATGCTTTCCCATTGTCCAATGCGGTAAACTTTTGATATGTTTTGCAGCAACATATGTAAATACAAAAAGAGCTTAGAAAGATTATGTTGTAATTGTGTCCGTATTGACCTAAAATAACAGTAAGCTGATGGGACAATATATCTCGTGAGGAGAACTAACTATGTCTGGCAGGAAAGGGAATGATATATCGCAGCTTCTGCTCACACTTTTCGAATTGATGCAAAAATGTACCAAGTGCCTTCGTATTTCATATACGTTTGGTACCTTATGGCACTTATGGGACGAATTATATTCCAATTGAACTGACGCGGACTGTCAAGCAGACAAGTCGAATATTCAATCAGCGATCGATATTGTTTCCATGGCCGCCGTTTTCCTTAACGGTATCTAAGTAAACACTACATTGTATTACATTGTATTAACTTGGGCAAACAAAAAGCCACGTTGGCGGTACGATATCACTCCCGCGTCAGGTTAATTGAATGAATAATATACTTTCTCTGTTATTTTCGTAACTCGTATTACATATTACATAAATATGTTACACTTCCGAGTAAGTAGCGTTATAATCCATGTTTTCTTTCTTTTACAGTGTTCATCCTCATTTTCGTCCTCAGGCTGTTTACCGGGGAAGGAGGACTTTTTGGTTCTGTAACTAATAATCACGAGAGTGCAGGAGAAGATTACTAAAGGTGAAATGTTGTAAACTCGTTCTATTACAAGTACTGCTACTACTATGGCATTGTCTTGTTTACTCCTACTACCATTTAGCAACTACTACCTCAACTATATGTTTTATTTTATACTCCTACTTCTACTACTACTACTTCTATTATTACAACTACTATTACTATTAATACTATTATTATTATACTACTACTATTATTAATACTACACGTTCTATTTCTTCTACAACTATTTCTTCATCAAAACATCTAGTTCTACCACCACTTCCGCTAAAAATATTTGACTGCATTATTCTATTTCTGCTACTTTTTCTAATACTTTTACTTATAAGTTATGCTTCTTCAACAACAACTACTACTGCTACTTAAATTATTACTACATTTTACCTCTGTTAGCTGTTGCTTCCTTATTTCTACTTCTTTTTTTACAACAAAAAAAATATTACAATAACCATCAAAACAGCTAAAATATCATATTTCTTATTTGCAGACATGAACAGAACAGATAACGACTTGTGAAGACACACTTGCCTATCGACTAGCTGTGACAACATGTGATATAAGCAGAATGGATTTTATACAGAACTGATTATTTGTCAATTCATGATGTTCTTGTTTTAGAAATACATATACGCATCAATATTTTTATGTAGTAAAAAATGTTGTTCCCTAGCACATCCGTAATTGTCCTGACGCGGGATGTAAATCAAACAATTCGATAATCCAATCAGCGATATTAGTAGTTACGTCGCCATGTTTCTAAGACAAGCCAAACGATTTCCAGTAAACACTACAATGCATTTACATACTTTGACAAAGATTGCCACGTGGGCAGAGCGATAGTTGCTCTCGCTTCTATTGAAATACAAACATTAAAAAGGTATAGTATTGCTCATAAGACCAACAGGTTGAGCCAAATAAAAACTTAAACACGAATACAATTAGCAAATATTCCTTGTGTCAGTTTTGGACGTATGCTTCTAAGCAAAATATTGAAACAACAAGTATGTTATAGTTGGCACGTTGGTGGTCCGCTGAGGGTCCTCCGTGGCCCCGAGTGGTCTAAGGCACTGTATTAAGATCACTTACCTCTCATCAACAATATCATATGTTCGAATCCCGATCGCTTCAAATACTTTACGTGAGAGATTTTGCCAATTACTTGCGGAAGGACAGTGGTTCTTTTCAGATTCATTCTGAAGTTTTTCTCCACCTGTACAACTGGATACACTATATATAACCTGAAATGTTATGAAAAATAATGGTATAACGAGAACAGGAGCAGGCGTTTGTCAAACATGTGACACTAAAGCAAACAAAAAAAAATACACCTTTAAATACAATTATATATAAATAACATTGTTTATATCATTTTATCTGCTAACAGTCATATCGTTCAAGTCTCACTTAAGTATTACTTCCTTTACATGATTGTAGCAAGATTCTTACACCAAAGCGTCCCCAATAGGCACCCAGTCGCTTAATGGACGTGTTCAGATATTGAACATCAACGTCCTTTCGTGGTGCTATGAAACATTAATACACTTCGCTGTCCTGATTTGCTGTTTTTATGAGACTCAGCAAGCATTCATATGTGAAGTTTTATAGCTTTTGTTTACATTTTTCAATTGAAACTGACTGTTTCCCAAACTGGGGTCTAACAATTTCATGAAAATGCCTTCTTGCAAAATCATTTGTGAAATTATAAAGTTATAATCATTAGGTAAAATTTGCCTCAATCCCAAATGCACTAAATGATAGAAATCTGTATTGGTTTCACACCGTCTACTAGAGCAGATATATGGGTTTTAGGGGCTATAATAATAAGTCTAAGCCTGATCTTATTTTATAAATATGACTGTTGGTTCATTGACGTGGAAACAAATAACAGTATAATTTATATAGGATTTCTCTGCAAGAGAAGACTGAAACCGTAAAGGTTATGAATAACTTGATAAGAATCTTGCTAGAATATGAAATATTGTCTATCAAACCTTTGTTTAAGGGCTTAAATCAGTTTAAATTTTGGAAAAGGAAAAAAAATGATACCAATGTATATACACTCAATTTCGCTGTTTCCCCTTCATTTAATCTCCAGCTAACTAATTTATTATTATGAAATTGTTATTTGTCTGAATGTCTGCTCACCCATTTGTTAGTGCTTTGACAATGCAGTGTCCAGCCTGTATATACAAACTCACATTACCATGCAAACCATTGATAATTTATTAGATACATCTATCACCAATTCAAATTGTATGATATTGTATGTAAACTATATATGAATATATGTGTCAACGTACGTTTACATCATTGTGATTTCAAATATATGATTTGTTTATTTGTTGTGATATGTTAATGCTGTCATGTATGCAAAAGTGAAAAAAAAATAGTAACTGATCACTTCCCAACATATTTAAAGGTGTCACAGTCCCAAAAGAACAGCATTCTTGGCCAATCATCACAGAGACTATGGCTGGACAGGGATCTAAACGTCCAACCCCTGGATTGACAGTAATATGCATTAACGACTGAGCCAGTAAAATCAGACACAATCATTGAAATAATTATATTGATCATTAATGAAGACATAACGCCTTGTTGAAAGAGGGTTTAAACGAAGTATTGAAAATTTCATAAAATTATTCAAAGTGGTTACAAAGTTGTGACAGACATGAAATTATAAACATTGTCTTTCGCCCATTTCAGTACATTTAAGTGATTTGTTTGTTTTTTCAATATTGAAGTAAAGTATTTGGAATTTGTGCAAAACATATCCTTGAATGATTCTCAATGGTTTGAATGGTTATTTGAGATTGTATATACAGGTTAGACACTGTATTGTCAAAGCACTAACAAATGGGTGAAATACAATGCATTTTAGAAACAAGTGATATGTTTTACGACAAAGACCATTATCCGGAACCAAGATATTTTGCTAAAGATGGAATACACGTGTCTCAGTCTGGAACAAAACGGCTACTAGACGGTTCGAGTAAAAAAATCAGGCATTTCAGTCAATTTCAAAACATGTACATTTGATTTGCAAAATAACTCATATTTTATAAGAAATGGCCAACAGAACAAACGACCGTAGCGGTATCATACAAACATATTAACATTGCGAAGATCAAGACAGGTGAATTTCACGGACAATCGGCAACATTTCAGTTATTTTACAACCCAAGCCCGGCCTTCAAGAGAAAAACGACTACTAGGAAAATCAAGTTATTATTTACGCACGTGGTAGTGCATCACCAAATCGTGTAGGATGCCATAATGATTACGTAGATAATAGGCCTTTCAGCCATGCACACGGAGGTCATAAATCTCGAGCAACATGATGTTGTTACTGTGGAATTACTGGCCGTAATGATAGAGATTGCTGGTATAGATAGGAATTCGGCATTACTGTCGAAATAAATGGCGCCATACTCATGAAAAATAAATTTATCAATTTATCAATTATGGGAAACATGCAATTTATTACAATGCGCCTGTGAAACAATTACTTTAACTGGAAATGACGGAACATATAATCAACAGTTATCAAGCAATGAAGATAAAATATTAATTGTTAATAAAACACAAACAGTAATTGAAGCCAATGAGAAAACAACGCTGAATGACATAAAAGTCACAAACATGCTTAAGCATGATAATAGCAAAAACAGTTCGGACGATGTTTTAAACTTGTGTCTTAATAAAAAAAGGTTTTGATATAGGCCATATGAATGTTAAAGGTCTATGTGGGAAAAACATGACAAAAATTTCAGAAATTAAAATATTAACAATGCCAGAAAACAAGTATTTGCATATAATAGGATTGAGTGAAACTTAATGATCACAAAAAATCAAATTTATTTAAAATTGAAGGATATCAAATGCCATTCAGAAAATATCATTTGTTAAATGCTGATGGAGGTATTATAGTGTATTTAAAAATGGAATTCAAGTTAATCGTAAAAAAGATTTAGAAATAAATTATATATCATGTTTATGGTTGGAAATTGTACCGGAAATGGGGAATCATTCATTGTATGCATAATTTGCCGTCCCCCAGATTCTAAAATTGATTGGAATGATAGATTTGAAGGTCTTATTTATAATGCATCAAAGGAAAAGAATGAGATCATTATATTAGGCGATATTAATAAAACTCATTTGAATACTGTTATAAACAATGACTGGAGTAATTTTGTTTTTTCTCTAGGTTTAAGTCAATTAGTCTTATCCCCAACTAGGGAAACTGCTCAATCAAGTACACTTATTGTTCATATTTATAGTAACCGGGAAGACAATATTTCGAACGTGTTTGTTAAAAAAATAGCTATCAGTGATCACTACGATATATTGTGTAATCGTAAGCTTAACTGTATCCAGACGCAAAATGATCACAATTTCATTACTTATAGATCTTTTAAATTTTTTAACGAATTTAACTTCTTAAACGACGTAAGGGAAATCCAATGGGAAACAATAGATAATACAACAAATTTTGATGACATGCTAGAACATTGGATCAATTTATTCTTAAAAGTAGTAGACAAACATGCCCCATAAAAAACATAGAACAAAACATTACAAACATCCAGACTGGATAAGTACTAGCACTATAGATAGCATGAAGGTTAGAAATAAATATAAAATAAACGGGGATATAGATAAATAAAAAGCAGAACGAAATAAGGTTTCACAAATGATACACGTTGCAAAGAAAAAATCGCATAGTACAAAAATAGAACAGGGAAAAGATGATCCACGATCAATATGGAAGTTGCTTAAAGAATTCGGTTTGTCTAAAAGCTCTGATAATAATCAAATTCTTGGGATAAAAACAGATGAAAATTGTCTATCTAATGATTTAGATATGGCTAATGTATTTAATGAATATTTTGTAAACATAGCTTCAAAATTAAAGGGTCCGATAGAGCATTCAAACTTTTATTTACTTAACACTATTGTCCGCTCTAATATGCCTCATAACATAATTTTGACGTCCCAGATATAAAATTAACTTTTGTTTCAAAATATTTATCTAATTTAAATATATCCGAAGCTACAGGATTAGATGACATTGGTCCAAGGCTGCTTAAACTAGCACCCCCTGTTATATCTGAAAGTATTATGTTTATTGTAAATAAAAATCTGCGATATGGAATATTTCCACACAATTACATGGAAACAGGCAAAGATAAAACAATTGTATCAAAGCGGCCTAAAGGATAATGTAAATATTTATCGTCCTATTTCTATTTTGCCAAAATTATCAAAACTTAAAAAAAAAAATCATATTAATTTGATGACATTTATAAATAAATATAATTTATTGCATAAAACACAAAGTGGTTTTATGGAAGGTCATTCAACTGAATCTGCATTAATTCGTATGATTGATAAATGGCTAACGGCAATTAATGATGGCAAGTTATTTGGGGCTGTCATGGTCGATTTTCGGGAAGGCCTTTGATCTCGTAAGTCATACTATTTTACTAACAAAACTAAAGTGCTATAGATATAGTGATCGTTTTTGATGTGGATGAAATATTTCCTTACAAACAGAGGTCAAGGTGTGTCTATAAAATCAGCAACTTCAAGAACCAATTGTATAGCATCAGGGGTTCTACAGGGTTCTATTTAAGGACCATTGTTATTTTTACTTTTCATAAATGATTTACCATTGTTTATAAATAACGTTTCAACGACTGACGTATATGCGACACAACGATATATGACATACAAAAAAAAAATATATTTTAAAATGTAACTTGCAAACTTCAATTAATCGTCTTAATATGTGGTGCATTCAAAATAGCATGGTATTGAATACTGATCAAACCAAAGTAATGTTGATCACCTCTCGTCAGAAACTACAATCAATTTACAACTTACGTACAACAGTAAAGAATTAACTACTACCAAAGGCGATATAATCCTTGGAATATGTATTGACGATTGCATGCTATGGAATCAACATTTACAATCTCTCTCAAAAAATGTTTCATCATGTATCTGGCTATTATCAAAAGTAAAAAATTATCTTTTCTATCAACCAAAGAACGTTATATTACAAAGCATACATACAACCACATGTCAATTATTGTTGTACAGTTTGGGGAAATACTTCAAATAAAAATATAAATAAGCTAATTAAACTGCAGAGGTGAGCATGCAAATATGTTTTAGGAAATGAATATGAAAGTCTTTGTATTTCATTCGAAAGACTGAATATATTATCTATCGATCACACTGTTTTTCTACAAAGAGCAAAACTCATGTATAACATAGCAAATAGTACAGCTCCGCCATTTTTGTGTTAACTATTCAACTTCGGTGGTTCAATCAATAATACATCTATCATGTTGCGTTCAAGCCCAAAGGTAGTCTATCATATTCGGGTGCAATTATTTGGAATAGTATTCCACTTAGTATAAGAAACGCATGTTCGTTAAATGTTTTTGCAAGTAAATTTAATGTGGATAAAAGGAAATTGAAATTAGAAATACATGTACCTCCAACAACCATATGCTTAATAAATACCATATCGTAATAAGTTTTTAAAAAAAAAAAAAAAAAAAAAAAATTCTATAGATTTTATTATTGTTGTGGTTGCTTTTACTCTATTATATTCATATTTACATGTACAATTACATATGTATCTAAATTGAAATATGTTCTTTATACGAATATAAAAAGCGAGAGTGTGTGTATGTGTATGCGTGCGCGTAAATGAGAGTTGTAATAAGGAGCATGTTGTGAGCATTTTGTTTATCTATAATGTGTGATATATGCAGCAGATGAATGACAGTTATTTTCTATAATTTTGAAAGTGTAAATGTTCTTGTTTGTTTATATGAAGGCCTCAAGCAAGATTGGTTTACCAATCAAGTTACAATCTTTAAATAAAGAAATTACTTACTTGCTTGCTTGCTTGCTTGCTTGCTGACTTGCTTACTTACTTACTTACTTACTTACTTACTTACTTACTTACTTACTTACTTACTTACTTACTTACTTACTTACTTACTTACTTACTTACTTACTTACATGATCAATGACAGTTATATATATTAACTATCGAAACTGTCTCAAACAACTCTTTAATGATGTACAAATATAAAAAAAATGACAATGACATCACAAAATGAAATAATGATGTCAGCAATTCAAATTAGAATAGTTCTGTTCTTCAAATAAAGAATTTGCAAATGTAATTGATGTGTAAAATTATTCTAATTTGAGTTAGAATAGTTTTGCATTAAAACAAATTACTTCTAAAGTTTAAAAAAAGATTACAAGACGATTCTAACTCAATTTAGAATAGTCTTTCACTGAGAAAATTACTTATAAAATTTAAAAAAAAAGCTGCAAGACTATTCTCACTAAAATAAGAATAGTCTTACGCTGAGAAAATTATCATTCCAAGATAGACTATTTTTAAATATTTCTATAACTTATTTTAAATAATTATAAATATATTGGATATAACTATTATATTTTTACGGATTGTGTATTTAAAGAAATATAACTAAAACATATAAAAAAAAAACATCTGAAAAAAATCAAGTTAGAATAGTCTTGACGATCCCACGATACATGAGTTTATCTTTCAAATGTAGGCTGTCACGGATATTTAGGTAACATGCAACTGCTATGGTAAATTATTGGAGTATCCATATAATATATGTAGCATAAAATATGATATTCGTTGCAGTACGGGAGACATATCTATGTCATTTATCTCAACCCAGAGTCCCAGAGTATAGGTTACATTTTTGACCATACACCCTGCTTATGACATGTTTCTGTTCTATTGAATAGACGTATTTTCACTGTTTTGTCCAATTTGGCATTGTCATATTTACCACTATGAACACAACCTTTGAGTGTCCCCATGACACAAACACTTAAATTACCAGCTTGGGAATGTCCTGGTGACACAGTGTATATTAAACGAGACTTCCAAGTTATACTAGTATTTCAAATGCAGATAGACGATATATGACGACATATGCTGATAATACAAAGAGTCTGATTGTGAACTTAAACGACATCTAGATTGCTGATACTTTTCAAGTGCGTCAAGTATATTAACTGTATTGTACACGAGGGTTGGCACATCATGTCAATAAGATGTGAAGTAAGTATTCAGATATTCATATAGTTTGTAAAACGGATCCATTCTCCCAATTGGGAAAATGTTCTCATATGCACAAAGAAAATTTGTTAATGTCATGCAGAAAAATCACTAATATTTTTGGCGTAAGAATCTTGCTACAATCAAAGGAAGTAAAACTTAAGTGAGACCTGACCGATTTGACTGTTAGCAAATAAAATGATATAAACAAAATTATTGATATATGATCGTATTTAAAGGTATTTTTTTTGCTTTATATATTCTTGCAAATTTTTAAAATGTAACTTGCAAACTTCAATTAATCGTCTTAATATGTGGTGCATTCAAAATAGCATGGTATTGAATACTGATCAAACCAAAGTAATGTTGATCACCTCTCGTCAGAAACTACAATCAATTTACAACTTACGTACAACAGTAAAGAATTAACTACTACCAAAGGCGATATAATCCTTGGAATATGTATTGACGATTGCATGCTATGGAATCAACATTTACAATCTCTCTCAAAAAATGTTTCATCATGTATCTGGCTATTATCAAAAGTAAAAAATTATCTTTTCTATCAACCAAAGAACGTTATATTACAAAGCATACATACAACCACATGTCAATTATTGTTGTACAGTTTGGGGAAATACTTCAAATAAAAATATAAATAAGCTAATTAAACTGCAGAGGTGAGCATGCAAATATGTTTTAGGAAATGAATATGAAAGTCTTTGTATTTCATTCGAAAGACTGAATATATTATCTATCGATCACACTGTTTTTCTACAAAGAGCAAAACTCATGTATAACATAGCAAATAGTACAGCTCCGCCATTTTTGTGTTAACTATTCAACTTCGGTGGTTCAATCAATAATACATCTATCATGTTGCGTTCAAGCCCAAAGGTAGTCTATCATATTCGGGTGCAATTATTTGGAATAGTATTCCACTTAGTATAAGAAACGCATGTTCGTTAAATGTTTTTGCAAGTAAATTTAATGTGGATAAAAGGAAATTGAAATTAGAAATACATGTACCTCCAACAACCATATGCTTAATAAATACCATATCGTAATAAGTTTTTAAAAAAAAAAAAAAAAAAAAAAATTCTATAGATTTTATTATTGTTGTGGTTGCTTTTACTCTATTATATTCATATTTACATGTACAATTACATATGTATCTAAATTGAAATATGTTCTTTATACGAATATAAAAAGCGAGAGTGTGTGTATGTGTATGCGTGCGCGTAAATGAGAGTTGTAATAAGGAGCATGTTGTGAGCATTTTGTTTATCTATAATGTGTGATATATGCAGCAGATGAATGACAGTTATTTTCTATAATTTTGAAAGTGTAAATGTTCTTGTTTGTTTATATGAAGGCCTCAAGCAAGATTGGTTTACCAATCAAGTTACAATCTTTAAATAAAGAAATTACTTACTTGCTTGCTTGCTTGCTTGCTTGCTGACTTGCTTACTTACTTACTTACTTACTTACTTACTTACTTACTTACTTACTTACTTACTTACTTACTTACTTACTTACTTACTTACTTACTTACTTACTTACTTACTTACTTACTTACATGATCAATGACAGTTATATATATTAACTATCGAAACTGTCTCAAACAACTCTTTAATGATGTACAAATATAAAAAAAATGACAATGACATCACAAAATGAAATAATGATGTCAGCAATTCAAATTAGAATAGTTCTGTTCTTCAAATAAAGAATTTGAAAATGTAATTGATGTGTAAAATTATTCTAATTTGAGTTAGAATAGTTTTGCATTAAAACAAATTACTTCTAAAGTTTAAAAAAAGATTACAAGACGATTCTAACTCAATTTAGAATAGTCTTTCACTGAGAAAATTACTTATAAAATTTAAAAAAAAAGCTGCAAGACTATTCTCACTAAAATAAGAATAGTCTTACGCTGAGAAAATTATCATTCCAAGATAGACTATTTTTAAATATTTCTATAACTTATTTTAAATAATTATAAATATATTGGATATAACTATTATATTTTTACGGATTGTGTATTTAAAGAAATATAACTAAAACATATAAAAAAAAAACATCTGAAAAAAATCAAGTTAGAATAGTCTTGACGATCCCACGATACATGAGTTTATCTTTCAAATGTAGGCTGTCACGGATATTTAGGTAACATGCAACTGCTATGGTAAATTATTGGAGTATCCATATAATATATGTAGCATAAAATATGATATTCGTTGCAGTACGGGAGACATATCTATGTCATTTATCTCAACCCAGAGTCCCAGAGTATAGGTTACATTTTTGACCATACACCCTGCTTATGACATGTTTCTGTTCTATTGAATAGACGTATTTTCACTGTTTTGTCCAATTTGGCATTGTCATATTTACCACTATGAACACAACCTTTGAGTGTCCCCATGACACAAACACTTAAATTACCAGCTTGGGAATGTCCTGGTGACACAGTGTATATTAAACGAGACTTCCAAGTTATACTAGTATTTCAAATGCAGATAGACGATATATGACGACATATGCTGATAATACAAAGAGTCTGATTGTGAACTTAAACGACATCTAGATTGCTGATACTTTTCAAGTGCGTCAAGAATATTAACTGTATTGTACACGAGGGTTGGCACATCATGTCAATAAGATGTGAAGTAAGTATTCAGATATTCATATAGTTTGTAAAACGGATCCATTCTCCCAATTGGGAAAATGTTCTCATATGCACAAAGAAAATTTGTTAATGTCATGCAGAAAAATCACTAATATTTTTGGCGTAAGAATCTTGCTACAATCAAAGGAAGTAAAACTTAAGTGAGACCTGACCGATTTGACTGTTAGCAAATAAAATGATATAAACAAAATTATTGATATATGATCGTATTTAAAGGTATTTTTTTTGCTTAAGTGCCACATGTTTGACAAACGCCTGCTTCTGTTCTCAATAGACCATTATTTTTCATAATATTTCAGGTTATATATTACGTATCCAGTTGTACTGGTGGAGAAAAACTTCAGAATCGAATCTGAAAAGAACCACTGTCCTTCCGCAAGTACTTGGCAAAATCTCTCACGTAAAGTATCTGAAGCGATCGGGATTCGAACATATGATATGCTTGATGAGAGGTAAGTGATCTTAATACAGTGCCTTAGACCACTCGGGGCCACGGAGGACCCTCAGTGGGCCATCAACCTGCCAACTATAACATACTTGTATTCGTGTTTAAATCTTTATTTGGCTCAACCTGTTGGTCTTATGACCAATGCTATACCTGTTTAATGTTTGCATTTCAACAGAAGCGAGAGCAACTATCGCTCTGCCCACGTGGCAATCTTTGTCAAAGTATGTAAATGCATTGTATTGTTTACTGGAAATCGTTGGCTTGTATTAGAAACATGGCGACGTAGTTACGAATATCGCTGATTGGATTATCGAATTGTTTGATTTACATCCCGCGTCAGGACAATTACGGATGTGCTAGGGAACAACATCTTTAACTACATAAAAATATTGATGCGTATATTTATTTCTAAAACAAGAACATCATGAATTGACAAAATATCAGTTCTGCTTATTAAACATTTTGTCACAGCTAGTCGATAGGCATGCGTATCTGTTCAAGTCGTTATCTGTTCTGTTCATGTCTGCAAGTAAGAAATATGATATTTTAGCTGTATTGATGGTTATTGTAATATTTTGTTTGTTGTAAGAATAGAAAAAGAAATAAGGAAGCAACTGCTAGCAGAGGTACAGCAAATGTGGTAGTTATTTAAGTAGTAGTAGTTGTTGTTGAAGAAGCAAAACATATAAGTAAAAGTAGTAGAAAAAGTAGCAGAAATAGAAAAATGCAGTCAAATATTTTTAGCGGCAGTGGTGGTAGAACTAGATGTTTTGTTGAAGAAATAGTAGTAGAAGATATAGAACGTGTAGTTATAATAGTAGTAGTAGTAAATGTAATGATAATAATAATAGTATTAATAGTAGTATTAATACTAGTAGTAATAGTAGAAGAAGAAGTAGTAGTAGGAGGAGGAGGAGGTGGAGGAGAATTAGTAGTAGAACTACGAGTATATCAGAAATATAGTTGAGGTAGTATTTGCTAAATGGTAGTAGGAGTAAACAAGGCAATGCCATAGTAGTAGCAGTACTTGTAATAAAACGAGTATACAACATTTCACCTTTAGTAATCTTCTCCTGCACTCTCGTGATTATTAGTTACAGAACCAAAAAGTCCTCCTTCCCCGGTAAATAGCCTGAGGACGATAATGAGGATGAACACTGTAAAAGAAAGAAAACTTGGGTTATAACGCTACTTACTCGGAAGTGTAACACTTTGAATATTTATGTAATATGTTATACGAGTTACAAAAATAAGAGAGAAAGCATATTATTCATTCGATTAAACTGACGTGGGAGTGACTATCGCACCGCCCACGTGGCTTTGTTTGTCCAAGTAACTACAATGTAATACAATGTAGTGTTTACTTAGATACCGTTAAGGAAAACGGCGGCCATGGAAACAATATCGATCGCTGATTGAATATTCGACATGTTTTCTTGACAGTCCGCGTCAGTTCAATTGGAATATAATTCGTCCTATAAGTGCCATAAGGTACCAAACGTATATGAAATAAGAAGACACTTGGTACATTTTTGCATCAATTCGAATATATATATATATTCAAATGTAATTTCATATCAAGAGAAAGAACGTATCACCGAAAGTGTGAGCAGAAGCCGCGATATATAATTTCCTTTCTTACCAGAGATGATTAGTTCTCCTCACGAGATATATTGTCCCATCAGCTTACTGTTATTTTAGGTCAATCCGGACAAAATTGCAACAAAATCTTTCTAAGCTGTTTTTGTATTTACATATATTGCTGCAAAACATATCGAAAGTTTACCGCACTGGACAATGGGAAAGCTTTTTTTACTAGTTCAAACATGCCACCTTACCGAATTATGTTTAATCTTTGAAAAGGTCACCACTAACACTAGTTGTATATACTTTAACTTTTTACCTCTAAAAATGTTATTTCCTGTGATACAGATGCACAATTATAAGTCTTTTTGTAAAAAAAACTCAACATATTTTAAATATTTGGAACCATACTGTATTGAAAATATGCATTGAGAGTATTTGATAATACCCCTACTATCCTATTTTAATAAAGCAATCCATCATCATTTTAAGTTAAATCAGATAAGTTTGCAACAAAATGTTCTAAACTGTTCTTTTTCTTTACATATATAGTAGGAAAACATATAATAAAATAACTTGAATCGAACAATAGGAAAGCTTATTCAATATGCGAACATCAAGTGGATCAAGTGACGCCACATAAGCATACATCACTATCCTGAGTCTCGATAGCGCATAATTCCTAACCCTCAGTTGGGACTCATTCGTCCTCAACGCATCGTCGTTACCCAGTCATTTCGATTCGAAACCATATTTCATGTGTTAATGACGTTAATCGATGGTTTAATTATAATTTTTGACAGATTTTCAATTACTCCATACAATACAACAAATTAATCATTTGGACATGCGTTCATTTATTTTTTTCAGCATCAAACACAGTGTTAATGTATGAAATTGTATGCCAAAAGTAATCCATTGCATGCAATTGCACTTACCATATATGATTAAGCTGATATATCCTCCTCCTCCTCCTCTACCGCCACCGCCAAACCCTAAGCCGCCTCCATACCCGCCTCCATAGCCATAGCCGCCTCCATAGTATGGTGTCGCAACAGCGACCATGACAATGGCCGCGAAAGCAAGAGCGCCAATTCCGAACACATTCATGTTGAACTTGTTGGTTTTAGGTCGTGTGACAAAATCTTCAAATAGAAAACAAACATGCATGGTGACAATACTTTTGTATACTTATAAACTATGGAGACGAATGTAAACGCAGACCAATAGAGATACTGTTTTCTTATATACTTATATAACAGTTTATATAACAGTTTAATCTTTAATTATCAAAAGTAAGGTAAATGTTTAATATTTCTATGGATTGATGGTCAGACAAGGAATTGCATGCTTTTATATTTTAAATTGTGGGGCAGGCATAGAAATACCTGCTTTTTCATTGACTCCAAGTTTAATACTCTTTTAGATATATGATGGGTAAACAATGCATATGTTCTAATATTTTTGATAAAATGAAATTGAAATCTTAATGAACAATTTCATTTCAATAATTGAAAATAATACCTTTAAACTATGTCCAATGAACATTATTCTCAATAAAAGTGTATGATGATTCAAAAACCAAATACAATGACAGTACATATTATGAGAAACAGTCAAAAAACTAATATTAATATGACAACACAAGTAGTAATGTTTAAGTATATATAAAACACATTGTTCATAACACAGTAATAAGTTGAGATGTACATTTTATATTAACAAGTGCCTTCAGATTATGTTTATATACTCAAACAATATCTATAAAAATCGTTCACAATAATGATATTTTTGTTTTCAAATAGTTTCGAATATGAAATAATTACATTATTTGTTTGTTACATATACAACTTATAAGTTTACTTTGTATAACTAAGTGTTGTCACAATGTGTAATATAAATATGAAATTCTTGTATGTATAACATAAGAAATAAGTCTGTGTGTTTAGATAGTAGAGAAGGGATGGTATAAAGAAAGGCGTTATAGTTGTAAAGTACTTGACATTCTTAATCTACAATCAGTATGATGGTTTCCTGAATCAGTTGTAATTCATCCCATTTGCCGTTATGTTGTTTCATTCTAGTTTTTGCCAATGCTATGGTTCTTTCTATTTTTTTTATATGTTTAAATATTTTATGAAATTTTCAAACATGGCAATAGTTTTTGTATACTTGCTTTTGTAAATCTAATATTTAGCATAGATCAATAAAGTATTAAACACATTTGAATAACTATTCCATCAAGTCTATCCAAACGATATTATCATATAATTTAACTTTATTGTTAATTGTTTAGCATTGAGATATACTTCGATATTGTTCAACAGGCTCTAGAATATTGACATTCCCAAAATAGATGTATGTTTGTTTCAACGGTCATAGCATAGAATTCACATAAAATTGTATTACATATTGCATTTATCTAGAAATTTGTTGGTATGTATAATTCGAATGATTTATTTGTATTGAACTGTTAGATAACTAAAACAATTTAAACTAAGAAATATATTACAGTAAATATATTAAGATTAATACTGCTGCTAAAATAACACCAACGTTTTAGATAAAATAACAGTAAAATAATTAGATTAATAGTGTTACAAAACACACCTGAGTCTTAGAGTAATACTGTTACAAAAGTAGAACCTAAGTTAACGGTATATATATATAAGTAAGACCAATAATAAATATAAAATTAGAAACAAACTGTAAGAGATAACATACCTTTTCGCTGTAGCGATGCAAGACGTTATGATTATTGTAAATAAGCTGCTGTTTTATATACAAATAACAGATAAAAACACACCATTTCCGTCCACGTTTCACTAAGGTTTCCGTGTACCGCGGTTTCATATGTAGATGTTCAAACCACAAGTCACGTCGTTTATAATCGAACGTTAATTTTTGGGTTGACTTCCGTATATTGATAGGTATAACGAAGTTTGAGTTTTTTGTATTTCATAGAAAATCAAATAATTTAAACGTTGTGAATTTGTTAATTTAAGTTAAGACACATTTATACTCTGTAAAATTAGATAACCACTTGCTAAGCACCTATGCAAATGAAGTTTCTAAAAGCACAGATGACCCTAAATCTTGAACGTTCTAACACTGAATTCATTTTATAATTGTTTTTAAATAAACAATTTTAAATGTACAAACAATTCTCATATACATCAAATACTAAATATTAGGCCAAGCAAACTTAAATGTTATTTGTGTTACAGAACAGCTACCATTTCCAGAGACAGAACTGGAGTGAGTGGGTAGTCGGTAGTGTTTCATATATAGGGCTGATTATAATTAATATTCTGTTTCAAAACCTGCCAGTAAATACCAGAATTAGATGACAATAGATTCACTATGATGATGTTATGACAGATTTAAAATGCGTAGTATTAAACTTGAAAGTATAGTCAGACTTATAAAGGGTAATGGAATGTGTCAAATAACCAACAATTATAAAAGGAAATTGTTATGTTTCTGGTTACTTTGATGGATTCATAATGTTCTTTTATAATAATAAATCTTTATATCTCATTACACGTTCTTGCCCCTTTTTATGTAACAGTAGCAAGAATATTGCGTTTAAAAATTGTCCTAATTGATTTAGTTTGAAATATTTTCAAGATGGTTCATAGGGGCCATGGTATCTTGCTGCAGATGGTTAGAGTACAAGCCGGTGTAAGGACCCCCGGTCGACATTTTATAGAACAAATGATTCCTTTTCTGTAAAATAACGATTCCCCTCATAAAATAATGACTCCCGTTGTAGAAAAGTGACCCCCTTTCGAATGAAACATATTTTGTTCAGTACTACTACTACTACTACTACTACTACTACTACGACTACGACTACGACTAGTACCACCACCACTACCACTACTGCTGCTGCTTTTGTTGTTGTTGCTGCTGCTACAACAACTACAACAGCAACAAAAATCATATTATAATGAAGTAACCAACACAAACATCGATAGTTCATGTTCAAAACTGTTGCAAAATGAATAATTGCTGAATTTTAACTTCTGTCTACCTATTTTGGTGATTGCTATTTAGCCTTGTCATCAGTTAGAGTTCAAACAGTGCGCTCAAATCTCGTTTCAAAAGAACTAATTGGTAGGAAACAACGCGTTTTTTGTGACCGCAGAATCACTCTTAAAATTTCACCTTAAGTTTATCAATATCCACCCCCCCCCCCCCCCCCGCCAACTTTTTGTGTATTCACCGGTAAAAAAAGGTGAAGGAAAATTAAATATGGGTACCGTACACCCAGACTTACATCACTCGGTTTGTTTAAAGACGGGACCGGTTTAGGCATGTTTGTAACGGGTCTGATGGTGCGTTTATGAACTGTTTCAGTAAAAATATTCATCTTTTTTATTGTAATATACATTTGACAGATTTCTTTGCTTGTTCAACCACACTGTCAGAAAAATATTTATGAAGTGAATACACCGATTTGAACAAAGCTTATCGGCAAAAATCAGTCATTTAATTCAAATGAAAAAAATCTTCGACCTCTTTGATCAGATGTTAAGCTTCAGCGCAATTTCTTTAGAAGATAACGCTTCTCTTGATTTGTAGAAGAATGCGACCACGTGCAACTAGTGTCACGTTCTTCCAGGATCAAAGGCCGTGATGCCGAACCAATTCTTCGGCAAGATCAAAGCTTTCGTCTTGCCTATATAAGGGCTAGTTCTTAGACATGTGATCAAACTCCCAAAATGGACCACTGAGAGTACGTCGAAACTGACGTGTTTTTAAAACATGGGACTTATCCCGAAAACATTAAGAAAAGTAAGTCAAGGAAAAGGAACTTTCGACGCAAGTGTGCAGCATTTGTTATTGAAGAAGACGTGTTGTTGACTCACTTTAAACTTCCTTTCTATTACAATAACTAAAGAAAGCCTTTTTCTTAATTTCGAAAAAAATGACATAAATCTGGAGGGGTGCAGCTTTAACAATCAAAAATGACATTTATGGAGGTTTTTTTTTATTTATGATAATTTGTATTTATTCAACAGTTTTAATTGAATTATAAGTATTATAAATGTATAAATGCGAATCTCGTAAGAATGATGATGAAGCGTGACCTTGTTGTTTTATGGTTCTGAATTTCTAACAGCCCCCAACTCACCCTTCATCGGGGTAGGAAATTGTGGTGGTGATTTACTTGTTTATGTTAATAATGGAGTAAACTGTGAAAGGAGAACGGATCTAGAAGATGATAAAATCGAATGTTTATGGGTAAAAATAAAACCAAAGAAAAGTAAACCCTACCTTCTGGGGACTATTTACAGACATCCTGAATCTAGAGTTATTTGGAAAGATAATTTTGAAAATCACCTAGAAAAAGTACAATTACAAGATAAATTTTTGTTTATAATTGAAGATGTAAATTGGGATTTATTGAAAAGTAATATTAAAACAGAATGGTCAAATTCAATGACATTAATTGATCATATTTATACAGATTTTAAAGAAGATATATTTAACGTAACCTTCCCTAAAGTAGGTCTGAATGATCATTTTCCAGTATTTTGTTCACGTAAAATCAAGTATAAAAATAAGGAAAAAAATCCATTACGCTATAAAATACAGATCTTTCAAACATTTTAGTGAAGACATTTTTATAACAGATCTTCAAAATGCTCCATGGCATACATTGTATTCTTTGAATGATGCAAATGAAGGGTTTAACACCTGGATGGAATATTTTTCAAGTACATGTATAGTAGATAATCATGTGCCAATTAGATTGCATCGAGTTAAAAAAAATACACCAACCTGACTGGTTAACTCCAGATATATAAGATGACACAACAGAAATGCTTTCTAATTTAGATACATCAAAAGCAACAGGCATTGACCAAATCGGACCAAAACTGTTTAAAATGCCTCTAATATAATTTCCAGTAGTTAAACACGTGTTATAAATAGCAGTATAATAAATGGTGTTTTCCCGACATCTGCAAATATGCTAAAGTAAGCCCTTTATTCAAAAGCGGTGCAACTGATGAACTTAACAATTATCGACCTATATCAATACTACCGACACTGTCTAAATTAATTGAAAAACATGTTCATGAACATTTTATTCTATTTTTAAATCACTATAAACTACTGTGTGAATTTCAAAGCGGGTTCAGAAAACAACACAGTTGTGAAACAGCTCTAGTTCATATGATTGATACATGGCTCGTGGCATTAAATGAAGGAAAGTTTGTTGGTGCAGTTATGGTAGATTTTATAAAAGCTTTTGATTTAGTTGACCGTGCAATACTTTGTAAAAAATTAAAACTATATAAATGCAGTGAAAACACAATAAAATGGTTTGAATCTAACCTTACTTAGAGAAAACAGAAAGTAACATTAAATGGAGAGACATCTGTTGAACAAACTGTTATGTTTGGGGTACCGCAAGGCTCTATCTTAGGGCCTCTCTTGGTTTTTATATTTATAAATAATCTCCCTCTCAGTCTATAGGGTATTGTGTCAAATACAGATATGTATGCAGATGATACAACAATATTTGACATAAACACATTAAAGGCTGTTATACGAACTAAATTTCTATTTGTTACAACACCGCAACAGCGTGCTAGGCTTATTGATAAAAATATACCATTAACGTATAATGATATTTCATTGGAACTTACATCTGGTGATAAGGTTCTTGGAATGCATATAAATAATAACCTTAAGAGGGATACACATATCATGTTCATAAGGAAGAAAATTCCAGTAAATTACAAACTTATTTTTTATAAAGCTTATATTCAACCCCATCTAGATTATTGTAACGTAATTTCGGGTAATACAAAAAAGATAAACATAAACCGTCTCCTTATATTGCAAAAGAGAGCGTGCTGTATTATCTTAGGTGATCAATATTAAACATTTGCAGACGCTATGAAATTTATAAAATTTTAATGCATTTTCCACTTATCAAAGAATATTTCTCCAAAAAGCAAATTTGTGTGATGTACAGAGTTTCAAAAAACAATGCACCTTCGTACATAACAGATATGTTTAATACCCATGATAACGTTCATACAATTCTACGTTCAACAAATGAATTAATTTTTATCACACCAAAACCCAACACAGAAGTATTCAAAAGTAGTCTGTCCTACTCTGGAATTTTAATATGGAATAGTATACCATTTAATATCAGTAGCTGTACTACAGTCAAAAGCTTTACAACAAATTGTATTAAATGGTTACAAATAGAATGAGCTACTTCATATGTCCCGTAGATATTATTTGATAATAAATAAACAGTTATTATCGGAAATGCTACAAATAATTCACCACCTCCAATGTACACACATATATATGCATGTATATGTATATATCTTGTTTTCTTTTAATCAAAGAGACTTTGAACGGATTGCTTAAAAAACTTAAAAAATGATATATATGTTGTTATCATATTCCATGTATAATCAATTTGCTTGCAATGCTTAATTTTTTTTTATTGGTTTTGTCATTATATTTTGTAAACAACATTTAAATGTATTATTAGAGTGTCCCAAGGAAGATTAGTTTCAAACTAATTGGACTACCCTCTTTAAATAAAGACTTCCATTCCGTTCCATTCCATTCCATTCCACATTCCAAAGTGGGCCAGGCGGGGTCAAAATCTAGGTCAAATTATAGTCAAAATCTTGTGAGCACTCTAGTGGCCACACTTTTAGCCTGATCCTCATGAATCTTGAAGAGAACGTTTGTCTTAAAAATACCTCAGCCATGTTTGAAACCGGGTCAGAAGGGATTAAAAATTGGTAACTAACAGTTTTGGCCTGATCCTCATCAAGCTTGTTTTCATTTTAAGAATGATGATACCCCTATTTGTGTGTCAAGTTTGAAAACCAGTAGAGCGATTCAGGTCCTCATGGGACTCTTGTTATTCAATGCCGAGTATGCCCACCTCTCATTTAAGACAAATCAACAATTCATATGACCGCACCGTTCAGTAAATCGTACAGTAAGCTTAAAGGCTTATAATACCTTTGTTTTAAATGTGGCAGCCACTTTTTTTGTTATGAACATAAATATATTCTTTTCTTGTTAAATCTTATTTTCAATAATTGTTCTCTCATACATTTGTCATAGGTTTGAATATTTCATTCACATTGAAGAAAGTATTACTGAATCCATTGTTTTGATTAGCTCCCTTTATGGTTCTAACTGTATAAGTTCATGTGTAATATTAAAAGTGGTGCTTTTCTAACCATTTAATTATGCTTTTTTCTATTTGGACAGCTGTTTTACCTGTTTTTAACATTAAATTAAAAGCTTAATGGAACTTTAACAAATAAAGCGTGTAAAACACGTCACTTGACATACACGTGCAAAAGATTGCGTGACACAGCTCTGTCAGTTAAAATGCATGGTTCCTTTTTGCGTCAGTATATTTCATTTTAATCCAGTGATATTCTGCATGTGTCTATGGGAAATAAGATAATGCACATGACTACTTGGTATAAAAATATCACATCGCGGGTCGGCCTGTCCGTCCGTCTGCCGCAAATTATTAGGTTTTGATTTAGGTTAAAGTTCTTCTATACCACACAACAACCCATAATTGTATGCACATATGAGAATGAGATTTGAATTCATAAGAATGCGTAGTGTTTGATCAACTGTTTTTACCTCTTTCAGATGGGAGAAAATTGCAGAAGGGTTTTACTGAAAAGGCTGCTATGAGGAGGTTAAAATATTTATCAAAAGCTGTGACAAGTGTCAACGGAAAGCTGACTTGAAAAAATCAAAGAAACCGCTACGGTCGATACCAGTTCCTTCGGAGGCCTTTAAACAAGTGTGCATGGATCTCATTGGCCTCTTAGAAACCACGCCAACTGGTATGTAAATAAATGTGTTAAAAATAAAGGTGTCATAACGCCAAAAATATCTTGTCGACAATTCGTATGCACAACTAAGCTCCGTACCGATAAAATATGTAAAGTTTCGTCGAAACTAGGCTATATGTTTAAATAGAGTAGAAATCAAGGTAATGCAGACGGACAGGCGAAGAAGCCAAATACATGAGACTTCTGTTCTGTTTAACGAAATTTAACAGACGTAACGGGTACGTGGTATATTTGAAAAAGTAGTGGCAACAGTAGCGCGTTTTCAAAATATGGGTTTTATCTCTGTCTCAAGGTATTCTACGTTAGCGGTACACATGTTTTCGAGCATAGAAACCAATCAGAAATTGCCAATCGGAATCATTGTTTGGATATAAATACTAATTATATTCTGGCAAGAAACACTTCTGCTCGCACAGAAGATCTGAAACCGGTGCCCATTTAAGCGTAATTTTATGTTTCAAAACAATTAAAACTCGATGGGAGACAAAGACATCGACTGCAGGGTGAGTGTGCATACTTTTGATAATGATGCTCATTCAAATCCATTTGAATTACAACTGAATGCTATGTGACCCGACCCTATTATCAGCGTATCATCCACATACTAGGGGTCACACGGAACGTTTTAATAGAACTTTATGTAGCATGCTTATCCACTACGTCAACCCAGCCCATAATGACTGGGAACTGAAGTTACCCTATGTATTATTTGCGTACAGAACGTCAAAACATGTGTCCACAAAGCAAACACCCATTTATCTTGTGTATGGTAGACAAGCTCGGTTGCCCATTGAATTAAACATTCCACAAACAGAAGGAGGTGAAAGTCAGGACTATGAAACATTACTCAGGCAAAGATGTGAATCTTTCATAGAGTTAGCATGTAGAAGAGAAAACATATCATCAAACATAACAAGAATTCCGCGGAATGATATGTCTCACCGTTTCCGCTTTGACCGTTAATACACATATGGGAGAGAAAAAAAAATACAATGACAAAAATGGCCGCATGTGTCTGTAAAGCTCAAAAATTATTGTTTTAATCCAGTAGTAACAGAGAAATGACATAACAACTTCCATAATATATTAAAGAGTGTTTATTTACAATAGTTATTTGATTTGATGAATTTAGTAACAGCCACGATTTGCAAAAATATGACATAAGAATTTGCATTATATTCATGCAAGAGTCATCTAACTTGGTTAATGTAGTAGGTTTAATGACTAAGAAATACTGTAGGAAGTATTGTGTGAAGTTTCGATCAAATACATTAAGTGATTTTTTAGATATGAACTTGATGGTAGTTGCACACAAATCTTTAACCAGTATTTCTAAGTAAAACATATTTAAAAAAAAAAATAAAAAATAAAAAATTAAAAATAAAAAAAGAATTTTTTTTTTTTTAAATAAATTTTAAAAAAAGTACTCAGCATCTGCATTATATTATGGAATGTAGGGTGTTAGTTGTAACTATGATCCAAGTATAAGTGTCCCAGCACTAGTATTAATTAAGAAATAGTGTAAAAATGAAAACTTAACGTTGGAGGTAAATGCAAAATTCAGCATAAAACAAAGTCAATGGACCATGCAATGTAGGTCATACTCAGCATCTGCAGTGTCTCATGTGATGCAGGGTGTTAGTTGTTTCTATGATCCAAGTATGAGTGTCCTAGCACTTGTACTTGTTGAGAAATAGTGTAAAAACAAAAACTTAACGTTGGAGCTAAATTTAAATGTTTGACGCCGCCGCCGTCGACGTCGACAGAAAAGCAACACCTTAATCTCGCTTTCACTCCTTCGTCGCAGCGAAACAAAAACGGCACAGTCAAAACAGAAACAGTATCATGACTCTTCCATAACGGTGGACACGTTTTGTGTCGGCGACCAGGTTCTAGTGTATAACACTCGAAAGACAACTCGAAAAGGGAGGAAGCTTGAAACAAAGTGGAAAGGACCATATCGTGTAACAAAAGTAAGTGGGAAAGGAACATACTTCTTAGAAGGGCTTAAGACATCTGTAAGTGGAAGCAGACTTACAATTAACAGGACAGGCGAGGATGAAGATGATAGAAGTGTAACAGAAGGAGATTCTCAGAAAGTGTTTGCGACGGAAACAAAGCATATGTAGGGTGTGAAGAGCAAAATGTTAATACAGAAAGTAAGGACGAGCGTCAACTCCCTCTTAAAAAGAGAAAGGTTGCTAATGTCGGTGATGTAACTGTTATCAAAGAAAGTGCCAATGAATCGTTCCAATTCAAGCATGTGGATAAGGATTTGCAAGAACAAATGCCCAAAGTATTTCTTGCGAAGGTGAAGAATTCATTCAATACTGGCCAGGACAGGTACATGTCGCGTGCGGCGTAAAACCATTACGTACTGTTTCCATGCGTGGAGATGGTAATTGTCTGTTTAGAACATTCAGCTACATTGTGATTGGTGTATAACCAATGCATAGATTACTCCGACATATCTTTGTTGAGTTTATGAAAGAAAATGAGAATTTAATGACAAGTGTTATGCGTGATCCAGTGGATCGTTATCTCGACCAGTCAATGATAGCCACTGATGATACATTGGGAACTGAAGTTGAGATTTTCGCATTTGCAACAATATCTAGAACCATCGTTGATGTGTATTCGAGATACGGAGATAGCTGGAAGTGGTTAGAATATAAACCATTGTCTGATGAGGGTGTCAACTCCAGGGCAGTTTTCATCCAGAACACAGGCGACCATTTCGTTCCAGTTAGATGTGAAGGGCGAGGAGTTTTCAAGACCGCCGTATACTCGAATTCGGAACATCTTTCCAGCAAAGTACAACAGGTTCTTAAGCGACGACATCTTGGACGGAGCTTTGGTCAATAGCCATAGGGACGAAGAATTGTTGAGGGAAAGAGACAAAAGTGTAATGAGTGTCTATGTCAAAGAATTCACACACGAGAGATACAATGTTGATGGTTTAGAAGGACTGTCTCTTGATGTAGAGGCGAACATTTTTAATCTTGTTTGTGACTGGTATGACGTACACAATTTGCTGAACTAAGAACGAGACAGCACTGATTTAAAGTATGTGGTATATAAACCTTGGATTAGGAACAGTGTTCGAAGTTCAACATGAAATTATCACTATTTCATGGCGATATTTAAACATATGTGAAGCGTATGCTATTATTTTTTCTCTATATTTCGTTGATAAAACCTTTAAAAGGTGTTTCGTACAAAAACTAGTTGCACTGTAACAGGCAAAAAGCTGTCAATAAAAGAAATGATTGTAATACGTTTTGTAATAAAACACCCATATCTTTGTTAAAATAAAGTTTTATTATGCTTCCCAAAGGAGAGCATAAAGTTGCCGCTTTTCTGTCCTTCTGTCTGTCTATTCGTCCGTCCGTCGCACTTTTGCCCGGAGAATAATATCTCCAGGGATTTCAAAGGAACTTGAAAAACAGATAGATATTATTGAGAAGAATTACAGAGCGAAAACTCGCATATTAGTTTTGGCAGTGTCATCTGTCCGTCGGTCTGCCCGTCTACCTTTAGCTTGTCCGGGTTTCATCTCTAAAACCCTGTATAGCATTTCCGTTAAAGGGGTATAACTTTCCCCGTACAGATTGCAAGGTGTCAGGCGAAAACACGGATACATAACTTCCCACGATGACCAAGAGTTCTGTAAAGTGTTTGGACTCTGTGACGAAACTGGTCAATATATGCAAGGCAAAAAAATCGAACAGATGCTAGGACGGACGGAAGTCTTCTTCACTACAGTGGGGGCATAATTTATTGTGTGTTTGTTTGTTAGGAGTTCAACGCCCGTTTGTCAACAATCTTTCAGTCATATACAGGAGGGCAGTTTGCCTAACAATCGTTCCTGGGGTTCTTACCAGTACCAGACCCCTATCTTCCGTAAGAAATTGTCAACTTTATCACATTTAAGAGCCATATGGTCGAGTCCCCGCGGAGCTCGAACCAACCATAATTTGTTATTAAAGTTAAAACTGTAAAACACGAAAATTAGGCCTGGTGCATCCGGGGATAGAACCCTGATCTTTTGATTACCAGTCCACTATGCTCACCGCTACACCACCGCAACTTGACTTCATTTTCGTGTCAATTTTACTTTTATAGCGTAAACATCAATCGATAACCACACTGTGACTATAAACTATAAAAATTGTAGAGTATACTAAAATACATCGATTTTTAAAGATGTACATGATCGCTTTTTATACAAAATTCGCTGAAATGTAGAGACGAAGGTGGTATTCAGACATATTCCAAGAAGGTCTATAGTATATGGACTCAATCTATGAGCACTCACTTTATGCTCACTTTTTGTGTAGTTAAATTACTTGTCCATGTTTATTGCCCATGCCTGTCAAAAGGAACTACAGTAGTATAAATGGAGATAATTGTGACAAAGTTGCTTGCAGCGTCGCAAAAATGTTGAACGGTGACTTTGGATGTATAGTCACTACCTTCCTAAAATGAACCAAATTCAGTAAAATTAATCTCCCTGACTGTCCGCATGTTAGTTGTAGTAATTTTCTGCAAAATGAATACAGAACAGCTATGCTATTACGGTATACAAGTATAAATACTTTCAACACTTTATCTGAGGTGTCACAAAGTCTTGTCAGAAGTATTATTATGACACCCACAGCTGCTCATATTGCTTTTTCATAAAAATTGGTTCAACGTTATAGACAGTAAATGTATAAAAGCAAAATCAGATAAAAGTATGCATTTAATTGTGTATTGATATATTCATGTTAAGCATATTTATTGAAGATAGCAAAACATGTATATTAACGCAAGTGACACTACGATACAAAAGAAACCGTAAATACAGAGTAGGTAAATATATGCATGTACTGCTCAATCACCAACAGTTTTGTTTTGTACTTTGTTATAAATGTAACGTTACCTGGCAGGACGTTGCTGTATTATCAGCAAATAAACATATATTGCAAGTGTGGTTATTTCAATTCATGTGGGGGAGTCATAATATTATGACCGGGGAGTCATTATACTTTATAAAATATTGAACGGGGAGTCATTTTTCCTATAAAATAACGACCAAGGGTCATTTTTCTATGGGGGCCAAAATGCTGCATAAGGGGTCATTTTACTTCATGTAAGGGAGTCATAATATTATGACCGGGGAGTCATTATTCTATATAAAATATTGACCAGGAAGTAATTTTTTTTCTATAAAAGAACGACCGAGGGTCATTATTCTATGGGGGTCAAAATACTTCCTTACACCGGCATAGTATACTGCAATTAGACATCACTGGACAGGTGTTAAAAATATTACTTCTATAGGATTATAACAGATGCATGTATTCACGAGAGGATTTGAAAACTTTTTTTTTAGAAAAAAAAAAGATATTTGGGTTCACTTCACTGTCTTTAGAAATATGCTGACCAACCTATCAGCTATTGTGCATTTTAAAAAGCCCAAATAAGGAAAAGAATGTAATAACAATGAGTAAGATTAATTGCTTATTATAAACAACTGTATATATACTCTAAAATAAGTTCGATATATACATTATTTTAAATATTTGGCAAAAGGGGGCATGATTAGCACTGCCCATTGCAGCAAACTGGCGACCAAGGCTGATGCAACCATAACCGAAGGCAGCGAGGCTTGTACTCACCGGGGCAGTTCCATCGATCCGAAGCACTTCTTTGGAACTGAGAACAGAGACTAAGCCGAGCGGCTAAATGATGGAAGGTGGCCATGACGGGAATGTACAAGCTAGCTGGTGCGACCTTTGCTCTTACAAGTGTAGTTGAATGATATGAAGGGACGGCAGCCAAGTTCGTATATAAAAAAAACACAGACTAGAACGAACAAGGACAAACACACGGACTGGTTTTATGACATATATAGAGAGAGACTCCGGAATAGGTAGTGTAAACACTTCAGTGTTTAACTTGGATAAAGTCTGTGATTTATTGGGTACCAATCGAGCTCCAGAAGTCATGGAGATGGTGGGATGGATGGCGGATAGCGAGAGGTGTTACTGCAATGGTGCGCACTGTTAGAATGAAGCTGACTCCGAGAGAAGACAAAGAGAAGATGTCCAGACAGACGCTTATTTGCCAAAATATGATTCTTAATACTGCCCCCTGTACCAGTGAAGCTGATTTGGCTGTAGACAAAGAAAGTTTACCAAACTGACCTACTCGTCTAAAAATAGAATAACTGACTGGATACATCATTCCTAAAAATGTAATGAGGTTCTCCCCGGGTAGTGTATTGTAGAAGTGGGTTGTCTAAACTATTATTTGTGCTCTTTAAAACATAGTTAAATATATTCATCCTACCCTTGTATGTGCGGATACTTTACTGCTGTGGAAACAAATTATATATGGCTTTATTCAATTGAAAACCATATGCCTTATTTTATTTAACATTCAATTTAGTAGTGAGAACTGAAATCACTGGCGGACACGTTCAAATATTCAAGATGGGTTTCAATACATAGAAAGCAGTACACATGTGTTTTGTAAAATATGTTTATAAGTTTTCCGATTAACAACATAGTTTTAGTAACGTATGAAATGAGCATAATTGCCAGTTTAGCAAGAAAGCTGATTTTGATTATTATTTAAAAAAAATAAATAATTAATTGAATTACCTGTTTGCGGTTAAGACGTTTATGATCAGATACATGGGTAATTGTTTAATCGGTTTTAGTCCCCGCGGTGGACAATCCATTTCCTCTATAAATATATACATATATATATATACATGTAGATGATGACAATGTTAATCGGCGATGTCACAACAGTGATATGTTCAAGTGCGATCAGCTAAACAGACAACTTTCAATCAGACTCCTTGTAATTTGTGTTGAAAAACACTGAAAAATATTGTATTACTTCGAAAATAAAGAGTATTGCTTGGAATATAACTATGCACCTGTTATCAGAATATTCTGTTTGTACATATATAAGTTCACTTTGAAATGGTGCCCCATTCAACTTTTGAAGATTTTGACCTCTACTGTTTCATCAAATATTAACTATAATACTATCATTTAATTTTTGTATGATAATTTTTATTTTCAAATCCATACGTGTTCATTTATTGAACAATACTAGCTAAGCCAGGGTTTATTACATCCCTTTATAATACAGTTTACTTTATCATGCAACTTTTAACTTTACTAACATAATACAGCTGACTGCTTCTAGAATAATATTTTCCAAGCCATATTATGCTAGTAGCCGGAACTACTTTCCCTCCTCCTTTTTGAAACATAGAGTTAGTGCTGTGTTGGCATGGACATTGTGTGATTATATAATAAGGTAAACAAATATATTTAGGTTAGAAATATTAAATATATATGACAATCCAAAAACCACTGTAATAGTTGGTTCGATTTTCGAACTATTTCTTTGCTACAAATGACGAGCAAAATATGAAAGCAATGAGATTTGATGGAATAGCTGATTTATTTAATTTATGATTAGTTACGTCTTAACGCAAGACTGTCTGATATATACTCAGTGAATAGTATACATTAAACATACGAAGGTTAGAAATACATGAAGTGATAGAACTTGTTTTCTAATGTCTGGAACTAGAGTGAGCTCAAATCGAAAGTTTCAAAGCGTTTATATAGGCAAATGTCTGAATTCTGGCACTTTTAAACTAATCAAAAGCGCTAATTTCGTATCCACAGAATCTGGATGATCTGGTAAATGTCCGCAATTTTGCCAGATTTTATATACGAAAAGTGCATTTAACACAATAAAAACATATTTTCCATATTATGAATTAGCATGATCATAGTTCAGATGCAAATCATGCAAGTTAGTATTAAAACTCAAAATAAAGTAGAAATGAAGATACCAGATTTGAGGTGGACAGATCTTCAAATCTTCCCACTCTGGCAACTTTCAAAGAGGGAAATTCGAATACGATTTCTTGTTTGAGCACATACAGCATTATTTGAATGTAAGGCATTAATTTAGTTATTTTAAGTAAATATTCAGCGTAATAAATTGCGGTTATTCCTTGAGAAAGAAATACATTAGTCTCAAAACAGAGATCTAATAATTATTGTTGACAGCAAAATTCTGGTGATAGATATTTCAGAAGGTCATTCAATGATACTCTTATCTATCCTTATATAACTATAATTAAACATGTTTGGAATGATAATACTTTTGTTAAAAATAATCTTTATATTTATATTACTATCTTACTAGCACATAGTAACAAACTGTTCAAATATATTAACTAAATAGGTATTTTTGTATACCCACCAAGTGCCAGATTTCTGGTCAAATCAATATTTAGTTCTACAGGTATAAGTTGAGTTAATTTATAGTAAATATTGATGATTGTGTATATAATTAGTGTTCTTCCATGTAGAAAGTGTCTTATTAATGGCATGCTCGTTTAATACAATGAGTGTTTACTGGTGTTGACAAGTAAGTCTTATTTGATAGATTGTTAGCCTGGTCAGAGGCTTATTCTGTTATACTATAAATATGGAGACAATTATTTGTGAACAACCAGACATAAACGCAAACCATAGACACAAAATCAATGCATCTACCAAACCAATATATTTGGTATCGACCATGACTTATATACTATGGTTTTACATGCAACACATCAGGACTAGACGGACAATTTACATTGTTACATGAACTGATAGCTTTATATCAGTAGGACCCAGTTAAGGATTCATGACTACTCACATGCTATACAAAAGACAGACATGGAAACCCATTGGATAATGAAGATGCAGTGAAATCATATGTATTGATTTAGTTTATACTAATTTGTTTTAGCTCGATTGCGATGAAAGCTAAGAGCTTATATGAAACGCTCTCGAGTCCGTTTCCCAGGTAGAACCAGTACTGAATTTTGTTTTGTAAGCGGCATCGGGTCAATCGGGGAATCGAACCCGCAACCTCTGGCGTGAGCGGCCATCATTCTATCCATTACACTACCGTCCGCTTAAAAAGGGTGCCGAACACTAATCATTTTTTAAATGATCAACATTTTCGTGCTACACGTCACCATCATCATTTAAGTGTTTACACTTTGTTGCATGGTGGTGATAATAACTCAGACAATAAAACTAATTTATATTTAACAATGTCCAAACCTATTTAAAATACACGTAATGTTTTGATAGACAGCAAATAGTATTAAGGTTAGTGTTTACCTCACAGCGGAGCCTCTCATTTAAGGTCAGCATTCGACGGGTATATTTAAACAATGTCCTACATTTCATTTTTCTTCTTGCATTCTCTATGAATATGTGTCATTGCCATTTTGATTGTTTTATGTTAATATTTTTTTTGTTAGATAACTTGTCGCCCGTCCCTTCTGCTATTCCATGTAAACAAAAAAGAAATAAAATATGTTTAAAGTATTGTATAACACAAATAATTGATACGTATAGTTATTTCTTAAAACAAGAATGTTATAAATTCATAAAAGATAAGAATATAAATTCCCGTTTTAAGCAAAATAAATCATTAATATCACACTTGATAAAGCGATTGTGTTATTAAGAAAGAATGTTGATGTAGCAGTACTAATCATAAAAATAGTACAGTGAAACCTGTACAAACGGTCACCTCTATTAAGCAGTCACTTGTCCTAAGCAACCACATTAATGTTGCTATTAACAATTGCTATGCTTTAAGAGAAAATTAACATGACTGCATTAAGGAACGTCTTAAAACGCCACTAAAGCCTCTTACCTTGATTGGCTGTTTAAGACAGGTTTGACTGTATATAATATTACACGGTCAGCTATTTATTATCATTAATTTTATTTTCGGACGAAAAGAAACTTCTGGTGATTATGACAAAAATCGTGCTCTGTGAAACAAGAGGATATCGCTTCTTATTGAAATATATTCATTTTGCAAATGTAGTTAATATGTAATAGTAGTCATCTATATATACTAGCATAATATTCAGTTAAATGGATTATAATCTTCATTGTATCAGTAAACGGCAATGACGCATACAGTATGTTACCATATCGTGTATGTTATATTTGAGAATTATATCCGTGGATTATGTTGCATTTATAAAAAAACACTGTGTGTTATGAAAGCTGCGATATTGGCCTTAATCAATAAATGATGAATATTGACCTATGGTATGTGTTTATTAACACTACCTCCGCTATCGAATCCATCACCTCCACCGAATCCACTGCCACCTTTAAATTCACCAACGCCTCCTTTTCCACAACCACTACCGAATCCATCACCGCCACCTAATCCCTGCCTCTGAATTCACCTCTGCCTTCACATCGACTACCGCCACCTAATCCACCACCGCCACCGATCCTCAAAATTCGCCCCGGCCTTCATATCCACCATGGCCACCGAATCCAACGCCGCCTCCAAATTCTCCTCCGCTTCATTATCCACCACCGTCATAGAACCAACGCCGCCATTAAATTCGTCTCCACCTCCTTATTCACAATCGCCACAGAATCCACCGCCGCCTCCTTTCCAACCACCACCACCGAATCCACCACCGCCTCAATATTCGCCCCCCCCCCCGCCTTCTTATCGACTACCACCATCGAATCCCCGCTGCCGCCAAATTAGGCCCCGCCTCCTCATCCACAACCGTCACAGAATCCACTACCGCCTCCTTATCCACCATCACATACGAAACCACCGCCGCCACAAAATTTTCCTCTGCCTCCTTATCCACCACCACCACAGAATCCAACGCTGCCTCCAAATTCGCCTCCGCTTTCTTATCCACCACCGCCACAAAATACACTGCCACCACCAAATTCGCCTCCACCTCCTTATTCACAATCACAACAGAATCCACCGCCATCACAAAATCCATTACCGCCTTCTTATCCACCACCGCCACCGAATCCAACACCGCCTCCAAATTCGCCTCCGCTTCCTTATCCACCACCGCCACAGAATACACCGCTGCCACATAATTTACCTCCACCACCTTATTCACAATCGCCACAGAATCTACCTCCGCCTCCTTATCAACCACCACAACCAAATCCAGCACTGCCTCCAAATTAGCCTTCGCCTCCTCATCTGCCACCGTCACAGAATTCACTACCGCCTCCTTATCCACCACCGCCTACGAATCTACCACAACCTCAAAATTCGCCTCCGCTTCCTTATCCGCCATCGCCACCGTATCTAGCGCTTCCTCCAAATTAGCCTTTGCCTCCTCATCCACCACCGTAACAGAATCCACTACCGCCACCAAATTCGCCTCCACCTCCTTATTCACAATTGCCACAGAATCCACCGCCGCCTCCTTATCCACCACCGCCACCGAATCTACTGCCGCCTCTAAATTTGCCTCGGCCGCCTAATCCACCACCGCCACAGAATCAACTGCCGCCTCCAAATTCGCCTTCGCTTCGTTATCTGCTATCGCCACCGAATCCATTACTGACATCGAATTCACCACCGCCTCCTTATCTACCAAAAAGTGCTAATCACATAAAAAAAGTCTCTTTGTGAATTTTTTAATAAATTCTTATATTCAGCTAAAATGCTCGATGCTAGGGAAAAAGTGCATGTCTGTGCGGTTTAGAAGAAAGGAGATCTGTCCCTCGTTATCAACTACAGACCCAAATCACTTCTAAGCGTCATTGAAAAAGTATTTCGAGATCACATTTTCTTATCATCATTCCAGTCCGGTTTCATGCCTAGAGATTCTACCGTGAATCAACTTTCATTTCTGTACAAATCATTTTGCCTTGCAATAAATCATAGTAAAGAGCTGCGTGAAAAAAATCATGTCGATATATTTAATAATAAATAAAATATTAAAAAAATAAAAGTTGATATTTAGCAATTTTGTTAAGTGTAGTTTATATCTTTTTGTTGACAGTGATATATATACAAAGAACTGCAACTATTTTTAATAATAAAAGATATATTAAGACACACAAAATGGGCAGAACAATGGCTTTTTACCTCCATTCCAACAAAAACTGAGTCTTTACTGATATCACGTAATATCAACCAGTCTGCTCACCCCTCTATAATAGTGTTAAACTAATTAATTAATGTAATATCTTCCCATAAACACCTTTGCATATTCCCTTCAAATGGCTACGCTTGGCACTCATATTAACTATATTAAAGCAAAAGCTTGGACTCGTACCAATATTATGAAAAGACGAAAAAAATAACCTACAAGAAAATCTCTAGAAGTTATTTACAGTTCACTTATAAGACCCTTGTTGGAGTACGCTGGTGTAATCAAGGATAACTGCACGAAAAATGAAATACCTGAACTAGATAAAAACGAAAAAGAAGCAACCGGTATAGTAACTGGAACAACAAAGCAAATTGCTCTTCGTGACCTCTACAATTAAGTAGGCTGGGAGTCTGTTAGTCAGCTCGATAAATTCTAATGACTTGATCAATTCCATGACTCTACAAATCTGTACTCCAACTATGTTGTCCCATTTGTCATTCGTGGGTGGAATAAATTACTTCATTTAGCAAGAAACGCAGATTCAATTACTTCATTCAAACTCTATTTAAACTGAGTCTTCGTGCAATGTACTCTCATAATCACCGACTATTTTCAAAACTCAATTATATATGTCCCCTTCTCAGACAGACGTGAAGAATTTTTTGGTATTATCTCTCCCCTATGCAGAGCATCTTTATATGTTATTTTACATGGAAACGCTTTGCTTCCCCCATGAAACAAAATCAAAAGTTTTGAAGCTGTGCACAAATCATAGCTAGCAATCGTTTCTAAGTATTTATTCCTAAATTATTTTCGTACGTTTTAAAGCAGATACAAACATATACACCATGGATCGGGACTATCACCGACCCACTTGTCAGAATTCCTTTAAGCTTCAATATGTAAGTTCTCTCTTAAATAAACTAATAGTAAAATATAAACATCATCCATATTACAAGTTTCTCTCTAAATTTGATTTGAACTTCTTTTCTTTTATCTATATATTTGTTTGTTTAATTACAATAAGTTTTCTATTATCATATCCCTTGTACCTCTAAGCTACCCTGTACATATTATGCTACTTTGGCGAGAAAAATATATAAGAATTGTGTTTTTCCGTTAATATCCTTTACATTTTGTATACTATACTTGTTTATCTGATAAAACTGAAAATATAATAAATTTAAATTAATCCACCACCGAATCTACCGCCGCCGAATTCGCCTCCGAAAAAGAGAACATAAAATATTGATATTTGGATAGCCATCTCAGTAGTATAGCATAGATGCTCGTGTTGAAATAGCGGTCATGATAATGGCCGAAAAGGCAAGAACACCATTTCCGAACATATTCATATTGAAACTGGTTATTTTGTAGTCGATCAACAAATCTTTCAGCACAAAGCAAACATAAATGACGAGTTACTAACACAATTATCCTCATGGAGACGAAATTGTTTTTTAACATTTCTGTATCACTGTATTAGGATATTGTTTCATCACACAAGTACAATGAGGGACAAAACATACCACTTACATACAGGTAAGTTAAGTACATAAAATGTCATCCGATTTCAAAGAAAGTTTATATACGTTAAGAGTGTCATATATGTCTTCTACTATCAAAATTTGATGACTGAAACTTGAAGGGGTTAATGCATTTTCCATGTTTCGAAGCTACCCAGAAAAGTGAAAAATCACAGACGTCAATAACGAGTGTATGAATAATGCTTTTTGCATAACAAAATCACAAAAATAGGTCGGTCAGTTCAGCATTGGGAAAAAGCCAAATGTGCTATCAGAAATTAAGATAAATATCTGTTGTCTCTTGTTTACGTTTATATGTCTCTGAATGTAATAACTGATGATACTAGTTTTTGTATTAAGCAAAAGATCTACAATAGAAAATATCACGAGCAATGCAAATTTGAGTTATAACATAAGGAATGCATTAATTGATTTCTTGTAAAATAGAAAACTCAGTTTAAACGTTCGATCATAATTGTCATAACTTGCGGTTTGACCATATAGATATGAAACCACCATAGACGGAAACCCCAGTACAACGTGGACGGATATAATGTTTTTGTATCTGGTATACGCATATAAAAGAACTGCTAACTCATACGAAAACATAAACTCCCGTTTCGTTGCAGTAACAGTAAAAAGGTATGCTATCCTTTATTTGTCGTTTCTCACTGTGTATAAATATTTATTTAATTGTGTTTATTGTCATTGATTCCTAAAATTTATTTCTTTTTTTGTTATTATACATGAAGTATCAATATTTTTTGTTCTTACTGTATATCTTAAACTTAGTTTCTAGTTTTGTAACAGTATTTATCTGCTTTCTTTCTGTACACCGCACATTTATAACAATGTCAATCTTCTTCCTTTTCATAACCCTCAAAATAATTTTCTACTTTTTTAACAGTGTCAGTATTCTTACTCTCTTTACATCTTAGGCTTAATTTCTGCTTTTGTTATAGAATTAATCGGTGAAACGTATTAACTTGTTTTCTTTTTCATATGTGCGTTTTTGTATTCACTTTTCTAGATGAGTAATTAGGACAATTTAATGATCGTAATTTACAGAGTTCAAAAACATTAATGCCATTTATAAAAAATGAGATCGTTTCCATTAAAATTACAATACAGTTTTAGCCAAAATAATATACCATATGCATTGTCTTGTTCTTTGCAAACTTAATGTATATTTTTTTTCAAATTCAACAAGTAAACCGTTGCTATATCTGAAATAAAATTATGACATTGTAAACAAAACTGCATATGGATGCATATATACATATTAACCATAGCTGCAATATATAATGTTATAAATGTAGGAGTTAAACATGAACATTTGAGGGAAAACCCTCGAGCGTGTTAATATGTTGTGCATTTGTTTGTCAGAAAACATACTTTATTACCTTTTTTCTATGTATATATTCCACCTTCATGACAAAAACAAGAAATACACACATGTACAATGATGCAGAAATAATGAAATAAATCCTCATCTCAATGCAGGTCATTATGTAAGCATTAATGTTTGCTTTATGTTAAAAGGTTTGTCACCTGAAAGTAATCGTTTTCAACATGAATCTTCTCTGAGTTGGCCTTTTTGCCTTGGCGGCCGTAGTCATGGTCGCTGTTGCAACCCCACCTATAACGTCCCAATACGGAGGTGACTATCCAAAGGGAAGTTATTCAGGATATGGGGGATATGGAGGCGGCTATCCCAAGGGAGGATATGTAGGATATGGAGGCGGCTATGGATACGGGGGCGGTTACGGAGGTGGTTTCAGTGGCGGATTCGGAGGCGGCGGCAGTGGCGGTGGTGGATTCATCGGCATTATCTTATACTGTAAGTAAACACGAATTAATGGATTGTTTTGTTTTTTTGCAAATGGTTTGGCACTGTTAAGTATATATTAGATGGTACAGTAAGATATTTTACCACTGTACGGTATATGAAATGACGGATCTTTAAAACTCCCCCTCCCCTAACTTCCATATTTTATCAAAATTCACTATATTTCTATTAAAAACATGACTGTTTGTGTGCCGTTCAGATTTTGTATTGCACCCCTAAGTATGTCCCCTCTTAACAAAAATTCTGGATCTGCCCCTAATATACGAGTATTTGCAAGACTCTTGTCATGATATGAAAGTTTCAGTCTTTAGTTTTTACATTTAGCGATTGAATAAAACACATCGTTAAACAAAACAAAAACATATTTACCTGCCATTGATTGATTAGTTCATGTCATAAAACAAAGCAAAATGTTAACCGTTTGAGATGAGTATATCTCATGGTTTCTCGTCTGTCTAACATTCTGTGATACCTCCTTTCTTTTAATGCACGAATAAAACCAAAAATTCATTACACATAACATACATCATATGTAGCAACATTTCTGGTGACTCATAAATATTAAAATAGTACACTTCAAGTTAGTAATGATATAACACATTATCTTGTTTTACAGTGTTCGTCATCCTCATTGTCCTCAGGGTTTTCTTTTCGAATGAAGGTGGGCTTCTTAATAGCGTAAATAACTGAAGGTGAGTTTTGCATACTATTTCTATTACTAGTACTGTTTCATTTACTTTATTTTCTTTTTTTCTCCTACTACAACTAGAACTATTTCTTCCGCATCAACAAAACAGCCAACATAATATATTGATCTTTGGTTAGCAATCTCCGATGTATTTTGAAAACTTTTAAAGGTAATTTTTTGAAAATTTTGTTTTAAACTATGATGTAAGTATGGCACATGCTCTATGGAGTCTCGCGAGAATAGCGAGAAAATAAAAATGGCTGCGTGCTGAGGTCTTTTTTGATTTAGCGGACTTTTACGATAACAGCATTGTCATGTACTTCTGCTGTTGCTCCGACATGTATTCTGTTATAACAATAAACAAACCAACTACCATCAATACAATTTAATATCATATGTTTTTTCTTTTCAGAAATGAACATACTGGATAACGACTACAACTAGTACATGCGATCCTTGACTAGCGGTGACTACACATCTACTATCACTTTTTATTTGTCTTAAAACAGTAATAGAAGATTAATCCTTTGTGAATTCATAATATTCTTGTATTTTAAAGAAATAAATATTGACGCATCAATGTTTTGTGTAGTTTAAACATGTTCTTCCTTTACCCTTTCGTAACAATAGAAACAATGACAGCATATATAGCATCGCCCAAATGACTTGCGTGGTGAGACAAACAAATTAATCAATTAGTAAATATAAATCCCTGTACCAGTACGGGGCGTATTGCTCCAAGCAAAATATTGAAACAACACATTTGTGGTAGTTGACCGTTTTAATCCCCCTGTTTTATAAGCAAATATAACAATAGCAGAAGTGTCATAGCATTCAGTTAACATGGAATTGTTGAATATTTATAGACAAAAATGTAAACTTCGAATGGAGGAAAATGATCTGTTTTTGTCAACTGCCATTGATTCTTACTTAATCTATTCAAGTCCTTGAACTATAATACATGTACACATCAATAGTTAAAGTTTCTAATCGATTTTTTTTCCGTTTCAAATGTCACACATTACACATTGTCTAAAATACGTTTGACACGGAAAGGGATTTTAAAACATGTCAGAATGTTTTGTATATTACTATAAAGTACAATCAATATATTACAGACGAGTTTGACATTTATATAGACGTAATTGGCATTGGTTGGTTTGTTCAAAGCTTAACAGTCCTTCAGGTGAAATCTTGTATGTTCATTATCTTTAATAGTTTAAAAGTTTTCAGCTCGTCTTTTTTAAAACAAAAACAAAACGAAGAGCTTTTGTCATGACCCTGGCGTCATCGTAGTTGTTGTCGTCATTGTCGTTATCATCTTCGTCGTTAAAGTGAGTACATATTTGTATTATGTTATAGAAACAATGTTTATAGCTAACTTACCTACATTTCCATACTTGGGGCTCTAAAACCTTAGGTTATGAATTTTTGTTTATATCGGGTTTAATTTTTTTTTAATTTATTTTATTTTTCAGTAAAATTGTTGATACTGTAAACTGATCACAATAAACTAAAAAATGTTTACATCACTGACTTTGACCTACTTCAAAGATTTGGAAAAACAGACGAGTGCTTGTACCTGCTTGCGTTGATTCTGTTATATCAACTACCAGTATAAAGGGTTATGGAGGTAGAATGACGTTTTAGTATGATAACCAGTGAACTGTTACCCTAACAATATAAAAAAATCTAAAGACCACAATTCAAAATCCATACAAATGTGGCGTTTAGCAGGCAGTGCTTTGAACAACTGATATTTAACTCAAACATGTACATATTTTCCAGATTTAAACATATTTATAGTAATTGACAAACAGTCAAACATATAATGTAATAAAGATATACTAGGTACTTGTATTCGCGTGAACGCACACATAGACGACCAATAACAATTATTCATTTAATTTACCATAGGGTTACATCTAACTTAAAGAGTCAGCACATGTAAGACTGGTAGTTTTAGGATAAAATATTTAACAATGATTATATAAATACCATCATATAAATAAAGCTATTTTTAGAACATTTTGTTCAAAAACACGTGTTCGTTTCTGCGCACTGTAATGCGTGATTTAGTCAGAATGCTAAGTGTTGTTGTTGTGGATTAAATCGCGTCCCGCTCTAAATTCAACAACGTCTATCCTAAATCCGATTATTCCCGAAGCGAGTTGGCCGAATTAAAGTCTTCATCATATGCAACGCTCGCTTTTCTAAAAGACAAACGTCTTGACAAGTTGTGCAAAAGAAACGTTTGGATTTGGAAGTAAAACATGATTGGTTGAAACAAACACATCTCTGCAATGGGTTTTTATTCGGACAGAAGTCATGGCAGTTATCTCATACAAGATCTTTGTCACAGAAAATATATAATAATATAGAATAATGAAAATAAAAATAAACATCCAAACGATACTCTTCTTAAATGCAATGGAAATCTCCGAGGTAGTCCGATTGTTTGAATCAACCAATAAAAATGAGTTTTATTCTCGGCCGAACTTGTCAAGACGTTTTAGTTTAGAAAAGCAAGCGTCGCATATGATAAAGACTACGACAAGGCTACTGGCACGACCGTCGTGTCGATTAGTTTCCTTATCGGCACGACGGAAACATTTTAATCAACATAGCTCATGAGTGAGGAGAAATACCGAATTGAGGTATTAAGATTAGTCAAGACGTGATAAGAGTAGTAAAGAAACGGAATATAGACAAGGTACGACAATACATGCAACTAAAAAATCAAACGACAAAATTGTATAATACAACATGCAGCAGACAAGACACCACAACAAGACAACCCCTCTGTCAATGCGAGGGATACTGCCATATGACGACATCAAAATAACAAGAATTATCTAAGGCTTAACAGGGATTTTAGTCATGCATCGCTGGCATACGCATTATTAATAGCAATAACTATTTAGTAAATTGTACAGTATCAGTTAGGTTTTTATTGGAAGCAAATTATGGAAATACAACAACAACATGGCCTCTAAAACATATGCAAATTTTTATTCAGATCAAACGTTTATAATACAGCAAAATAACAAAATCACAAGCATAGTGTGAACAGTAAAGTTTTTAAAATATAGTTATATTTCCAAGGAAATAATTAGGTTGTGTGAGCAGCAATTTTGAGTACATGCATTCCGTAATATGTTATAAAAATCTGATAGCTGCATTATATAACAATGTAGAGAAAGTCTCAAATTTTTAAATATATAGTTATACCCCTTGAATATCTGCCGTAACTTACTTTCTTTTTCGAGCACCTGTCCTGCCAATAAGAAACACTATTGGCATAACCGGCTTGCGACTAAGGGCAATAATGGGCACGATCGTCGTGCGGATAAAAACAATAATGGGCACGACTGTCCTGCGGATAAGAAAAATAATGGGCACGACCGTCGTGCGGATAAAGACAAAAATGGGCACGACTGTCGTGCGGATTAGTAAAATAATGGGCACGACTGTCGTACCGATAGACACTTTCTGTTTCATGTCATGTGACAATAACAAATCTTCGGGTTTCCGGAAATCAGCGAAGTGCGTTCAAAAACTATCTGGAATTGGTTTCACTAAAATCAATCACGAATACAATTGTTTATAGACGACCTTTTAAAACACTTATTTCTAGAGAAAAAAAAACGTTGTTGTGAAAATAGCACCGATTTTTTCAGGTCACATAGGCCTCTTTCACACTATGTAAAGCTGGATCATTTCGTAGACACAAAATGTATAGGCGAGGCCTTTTTAAAATGCGGGAAATTCTACATGTAAAGATATATCCAGAGATTTAAAGATTTAAAGAGTTCTATAGTTTCTGTCATTTCTTTCCTATGGATAGTATTTGACGAAGTTTTTAGGTTTAATGTCTGTTTATGCAATATCGGAAATAAACAAAACAAGTTACCGTACAGTTTGTTTTTGTTATTACCTCCTCAATCTTATAACCGTCTTTGAATTTTGGCATAAAAATGTAGGTAAGAAATATAAAAGAAAAGAAAATTGTTTACATCTAGTATTTAATTAAAATTGATGCATTTAAAACTCTAATACCCGTTCAATTAAAAAAAAAAAAAAAAAACAACAACAAAAAAAAACAAAGTTTACTGTGTAATTGGAGCAAAAATAGCTCTTACAGTATTCCATCGTTAAATGCTGTTAAAATGCAATTTACCGTGAGATTTTTATATTAAAGGACTATATTTGTATAAAGATTATAATTTCTGTAATATCTTATATTCAGATTAAATTGCTATAAACAATTATTTTATACCGGTATATAAATTTTATACAATGAACACAATTTTCTACCGTGGAAATCCTACACAATATTTTATATAGAACAAAGAACAAAATCAGCTGTGTAGTGAGACCTTATATTATATATGTTTGATTGATTGTCAATTACTATATATATATTAAATCTGGAAAATATGTACATGTTTGAGTTTAATATCAGTTATTAAAAGTACTGTTAACTTAACGCCACATATGAATGGATTTTTGAATCGTGTTTTTTTTTATATTTAATACTTTAAGGATAACAATTCACTGGTTATCATACTAAGACGTCATTGTACTTCCATAACCCTTTATATTAGTACGTTAACAAGATCACTGCAAGCGGGTACAGGCGCCAGTCTTTTTTTTCAAATCTATTAGGTAGGTCCAGGTCAGTGATATAAACGTATTTTAGATTATTTTGATAAGTTTACAGAATCAAAAGTATCACTGAAAAAATGAAATAGATTTTATAAAAAATCAAATCCGAGATAAAAAAAATTCTTTTAACAAAATGGTTTAAAGTCTAATGTGTGGAATGTAAGTAAGTAAGCTATATACATTGTTTCTATAACATAATACAAATGTGTTTATGAAGTTTAGTCAGTTTAACATAATTTTAACAACGACAACGGTAACATGACGACAACAACTACGACGACGCCAGGGTCATGACAATAGCTTTCGTTTTTCTAAAAAGACGAGCTGAAAACTTTTAAATTATTTAATATATTGAACATACAAGATTTCACCTGACGGACTGTTAGGTTAACAAAGCTTTGAACAACCATACCAATGTAAATTACGTCTATAATATATTGATTGTACTTTATAGTAATATACAAAACATTCTGACATGTTTTAAAATCCCTTTCCGTGTCAAAGGTTTTTCAGACAAGTTGTAATGTGTGATATTTGAAGTAGGAAAAACATCGATAAGAAACTTTTAGTATTGATGTGTACATGTATTATAGTTCAAGTATTTGAATAAATTAAGTGAGAATCAATCGCAGTTGACAAAAACAGATGATTTTCCTCCTTTCAAACTTAGCATTTTTGACTATAAATTTTACTGTTACTGCAGCGAAGCAGAGTTTATGTTTTTCGCTTGAATTAGCAGCTCTTTTATATGTCTCACTGCACAGTTGAATTTGTTCTTTGTTCTATATCAAATAAGGTCTAGGATTTCAATGGTAAAAAATGAATTCCACGTAGAATTTTTTTAAAGTTTTTTTTTTCATGGCAGGAATGTGTACCTTCATAAAAATGCACAATAACTGGTAGGTTGACCATGTTTGTTTTTAAAGAGGGTTCAGCGACACCCTGAGATTTTTTGAAAAAAGAAGTCCTCAAATGCTCATAAATTCATGCATATGTTGAAATCCTATAAAAATCACTTTTTTAACACCAGTGATGTCTTATTGCAGTATATGCTATTCAAACTTTGCTCTACTCATCTGCAGCAAGAAATCACAACCAATATGAATCATTTTGAAAATATTTCATAACCAAAGTACATAGGCCTTTTTTTATAAGCGTAAGAATCATGTTACCGTGGGAAAAAGGGACAAAACTGTGTAGTGAGAAGTGAGAGAGCATGTGGCACTTTGTCGACAAAATTTGACTTGCAACAACTTTGGATAATTATCTCAACAAAAAAAGCATTTAAAAATTGATCTATGTAGATTTTAAGGACTGATGGCTTCAGACAAACTTCATATTTTTAGCAAAATTGGCCACTTATCACCCCTAAACAGTGAACTTGTGTCCCATTATATTTCCATAGGTTATGAGTTATAAGATTTCAGTTGCTGAATGGTTTTCTTTTGAAATGCCTCTCTATTGTGTAAGAGTGTCTACATAGTCTAAATTGTGTAATATTTAAGTGTGCTCTGCTTTATTTCATAATAATTTCAGTGTTTTAAACATGTCCTTATAATGAAATTGCTGTTTGATAATTACAATTAAATCAATTGCCAGTTTCAATATAGGCTAGGTGTTGTCTTTGTACTCTAAATATTTAGAAATAAGAAGAGACTCATGTGCATTTATTTGCTAATAGTCCAGAAGCATTTGGTGATATCGCGTATAATCATTCGCTAAAATGGTGGAGTTACCGTTAAAATTTCAAGGCAATAACTTGTACAAGAAACTAAAAAAAAGATACCAGAAAATAAAATGACAAGTGACATGTTGCGACAACTCGCGAAGAGTTACCGGCTTCTCAGACGTGCTCAATTTTCTCAACCGAGACTATGCAGACTCTATAGAAATGAAGTGGGTAGGGTTCATTTCTAACATGGTCAATTTAAAAAGATATGCTTGAAGTGGTGTAAAAATGTCTATAATAGGCAATCTGGACACTTTACATGGTCTTAACATGCTTAAAAGGTTTGATCATGCAATTGTAGACTTTCCATGAAGACAGAACATGATTCTATGCTTGAAAGTAACAATTGTAAACATATAAAAAGAGATTGAACGAAGTAACTGAATCTGTGTTTCGTGCTAAATGAGGTAATTTATTCCGCCCACGAATGACAATTGACTTAAAAATTCACACATTTCAGTAGAAATCATTATCAGCGTTCTTGCCGTTGGGAAAATGCTGTCGGTATCGTCGGGAGACCCAGAATGATTTGTTTTTAAAATCGTTCATAGTGTAGACTGTATTCATTTTAAGAGATAAAATATCGCAGCTTTCATCACACACTGTGTTTTATATATGCAACATAAGCCACGGATATTATCCCAAAACATAACATACACGATATGGTGACATTCCGTATGCGTCATTGTCGTTTTCTGATACAATGAAGTTTATAATCCAATTAACTGAATATTATGCTAGTATATTTAGATCACTACTGTTACATATTACAAACATATACAATATAAATATGTTTCAATAAGTACCGATATTACACACATTCCTCTTGTTTCACAGAGCACGACTTTGTCATAATAACCAAAAGTTTCATTTCGTCCGAAAATAAAATTAATGATAATAAATAACTGACCGTGTAATATTATATACAGTCAACCTGTTTTAAACAGCCAATCACGTTAAATGAAAAAAAATGGCGTTTTAAGACAGGTCGTTGCTTAATGCAGTCATATTAATTTTCTCTTAAAGCATAGCAATTGTAAATAGCAATTACGGTTGCTAAAGACAAGTGACTACTTAATAGAGATGACCATTTGCACAGGTTTCACTGTACTATTTCTATGATTAGTACTGCTACATCAACATTATTTATTAATAACACAATCGCTTGATCAAGTGTGATATTATTGATTTGCTTAAAACAGGAATTTCTAGTCTTATCTTTTATAAATTTATAACATTCTTATTTGATTATACATAATGACGTCATGAAGTATACATAATGCCGTAATTTGCCTGATAAACTTGCATTGACATGATAAACCTATGTTTATCAAGCAGACAGTTTATCAACAGAAATTAATGCATTGCCATGATAAAATAATATCTGCTGCCTATCCTAAAACTACCAGTCTTACCTGTGTTAATTCGGACAATACAATCATTAGAAATTATCATTTACTATGTACAGTATATGTGTACATGCATTTTAGTTCATGCATTTCAATAAATTAAGTGAGAATCAGTCACAATTTACGAAACAAATCATTTTCCTCCATTCAAGTTTAAAGTAAGATATTCAACAATCCCAAGTTAACTGTTTTATGTTTTGTTCATTTTGAGTGCAATGACACACTTCTTCTATTCTTAGGTTATTGTCTTTAAAACAGGCCGAATAAAACGGTCGACTACCACAATGTTTTGCGTAGAGTAATACGCCAATAACTGACACAGGGAAGTATGTTTATTTATCTATTCATTTATTTGACTTACCATTAGTCATTTGGGCCATTATATATTTGCTGTCATTGCGGTAAGGCAAGAACAGGTGTTAACTATACAAACCATTGATGCGTAAATATTTATTTCTTTAAAATACAAGAATATCATGAATTCACAAACTTTAAGGATTAGTCTTCAATTCCTGTTTTAAGATAAATAAAAAGTGATAGTGGATGTGTAGTCGCTGCAAGTCAAGGGTCACGTGTACCAGTTGTGGTCGTTATCCAGTATGTTCATGTCTGCAAAGAAAGAAATATGACATTTTAATTGTAATGATGGTTGTTGGCTTGATTATTGTAATAATAAAAGTAGAAATGTCGGAGCAAAGCAGAAGTACAGAAAAATGGTTTATCGAAGAAGTCGCCAAATCGAGATAGACCTCAGTTCATAGCCATTTTATTTTCTTGTTATTCTCGCGAAAGTTCATAGTGCACGTGCCATAATAACGTCATATATAGCTACACAATTTCCCGACCATGCCAAGTTGACAAATTACTTAACATATATTTTAAGGTGGATAGAAACCTAAATGCTTATGAATTATTGAAAAGTTACCTTTAAACGTTTTCCAAATAGTGGCCATTAAAACAACTCAGTAGTAGTAGCAGTAGTAGTAGTAGCAGTGGTGGTAGTTGTAGTAGTATCAGTGGTAATAGTAGCAGCAGTAGTAGTAATAGAAGTGATAATTATATTAGTAGTAATAGTTATGGTTTTAGTAGTAGTTGTCACAGTTCTAATAGAAATTGTAGTGGTAGAAATAGTAGCAATAGAGAGATAGATTTAGTAGCGACAGTGGTACATGTAGTAGCTGTGATGATTTCAATTGTAGCAGTAGCTGTTGTTGTTTTGTTGTTGCTAGTATAATGGTAGTAGTAGCACTTATTGTTTATTTTGTAAAAGGATAAGTTTTTGTAGTAGAAGTAGTAAAAAATTAAAAGTAGTAGAGGTAACTGTTGAAGTAATCGTTGTTGCATAAAGTAGTTTTAGTAGTAGTAGTAGTAGTAGTAGTAGCAGCAGCAGTAGTAGTAGTAATAGTAGCAGCAGCAACAGCAGCAGTAGTAGTAGTAGTAGTAGTAGTAGTGAATGATAGTGAAAAAGATACTCCTTAAGTTTTCGAAGAGCAAGACAATGCATATGGTATATTGGTTTGTATAAAATTATATTGCAATTTTAATGGAAACGGTCTCATTTTTTATACATGGAAATAATACTTTTAAACTCTGTAAATTACGATCATTAAATTGTCATAATAACTCATAAGAGAAAAGTGAATACAAAAAAAACGCACATATCAAAGAGAAAAAAGCTAATACGTATCTGCAATTAAGTAGAGACTAAGTTTGAGGTGTAAAGAAAGGAAAAATTTTGACCCTGTTATAGAAACATATAGTTAGTAGAAACTAAGTTTTTGCGTTATGAAAAGAAAGAAGATAAATACTGTTATAACAACAGACACTATATTTAAGATGTCTAGAGAGAAAAAGGAAACTAAGTTTGAGAAATAAACTAAAGTTAACACATTTAAATAAATATTTATACACATTTAGAAATGAAGAATAAAAGATAACATACCTTTTTACTGTTACTGCAGCAAAGCAGGAGTTTATGTTTTCGTATATATTTGCTGTTTTTTTATATGCGTATCCAGATACAAAAAAAACATTATATCCGTCCACGCTGTACTTGGATTTCAGTCTATGGTGGTTTCATATCCAAATGATCCAACAGCAAGTCATGGCAATGATAATCGAAAGTTTAATTTCGTGTTGACTTCCGTATATTGATCGATGTAAGTTTAAATTTTATATTGTACAAGTAATCAATCAATACATTCCTTATGTAATAACTCGAGTTTGCATTGCTCGCGATATATTTCATATAAGGTCTTTCGCAAAATATAAAAACTGGTATCATCAACTACTTTATTCAAAGACATATAAACAGAGACAAATCATTGCAGGTGTTAATCTTTCACGTGGCACATTTGGCGTTTTCCAGATCTCGGAAACACAACTCCTCCTGAACTTACCAACCTTTGTGTGATTTTGCCATAACACGTAAGGAATTTTACGCTTACCGTTATTTTTTGTGATAATTTTCTCATTTTAGCCAATATTCGAAATAAGAAAAACCTCTTCATAATCGATATGAAATATTCGCCACCAATGGATAACTCAATTCTTCATCTTTCTACACAATTTTTCTATGATATGTTTTTTAAATAGTTTTGTTAAAACGAATACACTATCTTTAAAGTTTAGCAAATAAAAAATGCCCAACATTTTTTGTTTTCAACCAGTAAAAACATAAATTCAGAAGAACACTATTAACCAATTAAATTGAAAAATGTCAACATTTTATCAACTTTACTTTGCTACCCAAACTATAAAATTCAGAAAAAGGTTCAACGCGTAATTAAAGAAATACTAAAAGTGACACTCAGAATTTCATCCTTCAGTTGTATATTGATTAGACACAGTATTAGAATGTTAATCGCTGTAATGAAGTCACTGCTACCTTCAGATGCATTGAATACATTTTCACGATCACTAATTCATAATTTGTTTCGTCCAAATCGTAGAAAGTATTTATCATAGTTAATTCAACGAAGCTGCGAATTATGAAGTTTCTTGAATTACATCTCTTTAGTAATAATCGTTTTATAGGAACTAAAATATGTAGAAAAGATGTGATTTGTATCCATTTATTTAAATGTACATATAACAATGTCTATTATATGGTTTGTTAAATGGTGACACTTAAATGAACAGTAGTATCTGTGTGTGTGTGTGTGTGGGGGGGGGGGGGGGTCAATTCATAGTAAGTAATGTAATGTTATTTCGATTGTCTAGTTTTACTTTTTATTGATTAGTTTCCAGAAAGATTGTTTTCTGTTGTCCTTTACGTTGTATGATAATTTGTTCCAACTGTAAATAAAACTACATTTAGTGACCCCGACAAAAGAGTCCTTCGTGACCGAGGAGCTTAAGGCGCTGTCTCAAGTTCACTTACCTTTCACAGCTAAGGTCGTAGGTTTGAGTACCGCTCGCTATAAAAACTTTATGTGAGAACGTTTGCCAGTTACTTGCGGAAGGACGGTGGTTATACTCAGTGTAACTCAGTCTGAGGTCTTCCTCCACCATTAAAACTGCATATTCCATATATAATCTGAAATGTGTTGGAAATTGCGTTAAACCTTATTGTTTGTGACCCCGACGAGAGGTTATTCTTGAAATCTTATGACTCCGGTATTTGAATCAGGTATTTGTATCATCTGCAGAAAGGAACGACTAAAGAACCAAATGGCTGTTTTACGATGGGAATAGCAAAAATTACTCGTTACTGCGGATACTTTTATGTTTTATAATTTAAAACGAAAAATGAATTCAAATCTATTTTGGAAATGTAATAATGTATTTTTCATACCAACATCTGCACAAATATTAATTGTTTGCAGGTTGTTGTCTTTTGTTCGTCCCTCGTCCAGTCTGAAATCTTTGTCTGAGAAAGACTGCCAGTTACTTGCAGAAGATTGGAAGTTTTACCAAGATTTATGCTGAAGTATTCCCCCACCATCAATACCGGATGGTGTCAAGCCTTATTAAAATGATATGTACTCCATTCATAGACTTGAGTAAAGAAATTAAAACTAATAATTTCCAAACCTTAAACAAAAATAATCATATGTAAAGATATTTAATATCTGAAAAAAATTATATATGTTTTGACAAATTGTAAATGTGAAACCTTACACAAATATTAATCCATTTGAAAATAAGAGTAGTCATCACATAAACGTGTATATACACATGTAGGTCGAGACAAATTGATTAACCTGAAGTCATATGCAAATATAACTATATTTGAATATAAAAAATTCCTTTCTTAACTGTTTTATGTTTCCAAACAAATAGAAAATGTGACTATATATCCGTTTTAAAATAGATAGTCATACAGCTGTATATAGATAAAAACAACTTGGTTAACATGAAGTCATACACAAATATAAATATACATTGATAGTAGTAGAAGAAGAAGAAGTAGTAGTAGTAGTACATGTAGTAGTAGGTAGTAGTAGTAGTAGTAGTAGTAAAAGTAGTAGTACATGTAGTAGTAAAAGTAGTAGTGGTAGTAGTAGTAGTTGTAAAAGTAGTTGTAGTAGTAGTAGAAGTAGAAGTATTTATAGTAGTAGTAGTAGAAGTAGTAGTAGTAGTAGTAGTAGAAGTAGTAGTAGTAGTAGCAGCAGCAGCAGTAGTAGTAGTAGTAGTAGTAGTAGTAGTAGTAGTAGAAGTGGCAGAAGCATTTGGATATATTCTGCCAATTAAAAGTGTTTATAATTTACTGAAGATTTTATGTAATACTATATATATTCGTCGGTACTGCTTGCATATTAAACCAATCACCAATACATGTATTTAGCTTCGGGGGGATTTTATTGCACACGATTTATAGACGCAAACATTTTTTGTGTTTTTTCATTGCAAATCTGTATACACTTAAAATCTGAGGCTTTACTTCCTGTCGCCACTAGGGCTTATCTGAGGTAAATGCATATACGTACTACCACAGCGTGTCCGAACATGTGTGAGGCTTTACTTCTTGTCGCCCCTAGGGCTTATCTGAAGTAAATGCATACACGTACTACCAAAGCAGCGTGTCCGAACATGTGTGAGTATAGTTAAAATAAAATGCTATTACTTGTTTATGAATTATAAGGCGTTGTGTTGATACACTACACCGTCGCGGGTTTAATAGAAAACATCTCGCCTCCAAAATTGTATGTGAGAATGCTCGACAGTTTCTTGATGAAGGACGTTGGTTTACTCAGGTTCGTTTGGGTTTAATATATTCTTCACCAACAAAACTGATTGCAATATATAATCGGTAATGTTTGTTTTAGGAAAAGCTTTAAAACCAATGTTTCTGTTGATTTAAGATGAAATTATCATCAAGTTTATGATATAATTTTCTCTACTGGTCTGCTTCAACTCTTTAGATTTTTTTAAACTGAAGACGGGATACTCATCTTAATTTCTAATTATGAATGTTGAAACATTGCAAAATTGCCTCCCTTATAATTAAATAACTCGTTGTTACTTTAGTGCGATTTGTCGTTGAGGCACCATCTGAAAAACACCCATTTCCATCGCGTGCTTGAGCCAAACTCGTCTCAAAAAACAATATGTGATATATATATATTGGCTGATTTTTTTTCTCCTTCAATTACAGTGTTCAAGTGAGAGATTCGGTGATAGAGCATCGGACACAGGATCGGAGAGTCGTGGGTTCGATCCTCTGCCACGGCCATGTGTGGTGTCTTTGACCAAGATGCATAGTTCTGGTTCTACCCAGGAATACATCGAATGTGATTTGCCTTTGTTGCCATAGCTTGTTTTACAATCGATGTTAAAAAAAATTTTTTTTATATCAATAACACTTTAAGCCCTATATAACATGTAATGTGTTGAAAATGGCGTTGTGCCCATCAACATAATTTGGTAGAAGAAGTATATCAAATAATCATTAATGTAGCACAAACCAAATGAAAAATATGGGAAATAAAATTTGAATGCAACTAGTTAAAAAATATTTAATGCATTTCGAGTGTTCCAAATGAAAGAATCTTTGTTTCTTGATTTTATTCCACTTTACCAAGGTCATTTCAAAACGAATTCACCTGAAATATATAGAAAAATATATAAGTGTCTGCCTCAGTGTTCTTATGTTACGTTACATTCTTATGTCTACTTAGTGGATGCGCCAGTAGAGTTTACATATGATGACCCATACAACCCCGGGGGAGGCACTCCCTATATCTTGGTTTTACACATGTACCGCCGATTTGACCCCTCGTTTTGGACAAATAATGTAAAGTTTTGACCTCAATTTCTTTTGCAGAATGCGATGTAGAGCTTTGACCCTTCTTTCTTGACACATAATGAAGCCTTTTGACCCTTTGTTCAATACGATGTTCAATACCCCCCTGCTTAGGAACGCCAGGTTAGGAACATCTTGGCTTTTATTCTAAATGAAATCTAATACCCCTATAATTGGTTTGAATGTAGAGTTTTGATCCCCAAATTTGAGGCTCCAATATAGTATGTGTGCCTATTTTTTTTAAGTTTACAAGGCACATATGTACCCATTTTCAGGTCAAGTGACCCCAACATACACGAGATGAGAATTTCATGACTAACCTCTTATTTTCTCTTCAACCTTCAGGCCCCACTTTCATTAAACATCTCAACTTGATTTACCTCAATTCAAATCTTTGAAATAAATGCTATAACTTCATTTACATCGATCATTTTGCATGATATGCTTTACTAATAAGTTAAGATGTGCTCCACCTTTAAATGTGTGTGGTCATTCAACGTGCAAAGGGGTCCTCCGTGACCGAATGGTCTAAGTATCAAGATCACTTACCTCTCACCGCTAAGGTGGTAGGTTCGAGTCCCGCTCGCTCCAGAAAGTTTCCAGTTACTTGCGGAAGGACGGTGGTTCTATTCAGTCTGACTCTGCCTGAGATCTTCTTCCACCAATAAAACTGGATATACGGTGGTTCTATTCAGTCTGACTCTGTCTGAGATCTTCCTCAACCAGTAAAACTGGACATGCCATATATAACCTGAAATGTGTTGAAAATGGCGTTTAACCCCATTAAACGTGTAAAGTGTTCGATTTATGATTTAGAGAAGTTGAGAATCTGAGTTGAGGAAAATATCAGATTGAGAGGCTTAGTGAAACCAGCCACTGGTCACCACAACCAGCTTATACGCTTGCCTTTTTTTGAGAAAGAGTTTGAGTTCGATGATTCCAAATAATCAGAAATAATAGAAACACTGAGTTAGAAAAACTAGAGAAATGTAACTATATTGTTATAACTATTCCATTTGTTTATGTTATATATCATAAACATACATCATCATTTGATATTCATTCTGTGTAACACAAGTAATAAAATATGTTTTAAACTGAATAAAACACGGGGAGACGCTTTAAGATCAAATGAGAAACAATGGAAGCCTTCACAGGTAATGAACAAGAAACAGACGGACGGTCACCATTATTATGCTCTATTCTTAAAATCTAACATGGTCTTTTGGGGGGAAATTAATACAATAACATAGGAATAAAGTTACCCTTATGTGTTTGTCAATTTGGCCCTGCACATGAACGATGTCAGATGGCACATCATGTCAAAGAACCTGTCCTGGTATGTGTCCCTCCGTTCTCTCCCCAGGACTTCATCTGCCATCTTCGGCACCTTGTCACATTGCGTCACAACTACTAGTACGCAAAGGCATATCACGATTGCCAGAAACAACCTCATGTTGGTCACTGTGAATCTTAAATTATACATAATATAATATGATTTTAATTAAATATGCCAGCTCGCCGGTAAATTATGTCCGGACGAGCACAACTCTTCAACTGAAAATATACATAACATGATATATCGATATATTCCTTCAATAAGGTTATCCTTTAAAATGATTATCAAATCATATATTTAAGCAACTTCACTTGTTATAAAACCTGTGTAAGCGGTCACCTTAATTAAGAAGCCACTTGACTTAAGCAACTACATTATCTATTTCCCATTTCTATGCCTTCAGAGCAAATGCATCTGTATAAAGCAACAGCCTGTCTTAAAAGGCAACTTTTGCTCCTTCTTTTGAATGGCTGTTTAAGACAGATTTGAAATATTGCGGTGTGGTGGATGTGGTGACGAGATGACCGTCCGGTTCGCTCAGTTGGTGTAGTATCATATAAGTGTTGTGGTGGACCTTGGTTCGTGCTCCACATCGGGTATACATTTGCCTCTGTCAAACGCTTTAATGGTGAAGAGATTAGGATTCGAGCTCACACTGGAATATCCAAATGGGTTGGCACGTCCGGTATAATATTTGCACTATCTGCTGCGTGTGCTATAATAACAACGAGGTAAACCGACAGTTTGATCTACAAACTTGTAGAGTTACAGGATTGGATTATAAACGTACCACAGGCACATCTTTGACCAATTCAGTCTAATTGCAGTTGATTGTTGCACTGTCGGTCTATAATTCTGTAGCCACCCTGTAGCATGACGTTTCCTATTAACATTAAGTAGCTTAGCATTGCCACGTAACGATGGTAAATCCATATAGACATATACTTATAAGCAAAAATATACATAATATAATTTTCTCATCGTTGTTCCGATTGTGTTGTTTTTTTTCAATAACGTTTTTTTACAAGTATCTTGGCATTTTTGTTGCTTATATCCAAATCTTTGTCGTTTTGGTTCTTAATCGTCTTTTCCAAATACTTTTTTAAGCTTTAGACATATGTCACAATTTTGCACTCATCACTTTTAATGACTTTTGAGCGTATGTTCAAACTTTTTCATTTTACCTCGATTGTGAAGTTAATTTAACTTAGACAAATCACGCTCGAGGTCTTCCTAAGGGAAAAAACAGTACTGAGCATATACCTATAAAGTGCTTTGCTCAAAATCATTACTTATGACCGCGGCGGAAGACCGAAACAAAGACCCTTCGGTCCTGCGTCCAATGCTCTACACCTGGACCACGCGCTTCCCGTTTGACCGGTAATGATTTTGATAGTAATATATTAAACTTCTCATTATGAGTGTTCTTTTACATTTCAGCTGTCCCTGAGCAAGTAACTTTACAAATGTTCAAGGAAATAATAAACTGTACATGCAAGTCTCCGAACAAAGAAATATTTGTTCTGAAAACATTACAGATTCGTCTCAGTGCCTATGCAGTAGTATTAGAAAGCACACTTCGTCAGTTTATCAATTGTCCAATTTACAAACAAAAGAGAGGACCTCAGTTTCTCATAATTATGTCCATCTGTTAAAATCCTATAAAACTCACTTAAAACATCTTGATGTCGTATTACAGTTAATGGTATGCCAGCTTTTGCCCTACTCATCTACAGCAAGAAATCACAGCCCCTATAAACTATTTTGAAAATATTTCAAATCAAATAACAGAGAACCTTTTAAGCGCAGGGAATAAAATGAAATCGATATAAAACCATATATTAATTTCCTATTTTTCCCTCATGATAATAATTAGCTTAAACTGAAAGGGAACAGAAACACCGGGTGAATTTCAGAGATACATTATCAAACTATTGTAAACGATATCTACAGTTTTAGTAGATGTATGTAAAGGTATTTCATTAATGATAAAAGTAATAAAAACGATCGTATTGAAGAAAAAAAAGTAATGAAACACCTACATATTTTATCATTAATGCAATACTTGTATCTTTATATACATATTTTAAATCTGTAAATATCGCTTACAATATTTTGATAATGGCGACTCTGAAATTCACACGGTGTTTATTCACCCTCTCAGTATACGAATATTTTTTAATGAGAGAACTCATTTAAATTCATAAATTCTTTCACGAGTCCATCAACTCTGTCAATTTTAATAGAATCTTAATATAACCTCTGTCAATTCTTATGTTTTCTTTGAAAATCATATTTTAAATAAAATTATAACTAGTCAATAGTAGTTGTACAAGAAATAATTCAGAAGAGTAAGAGATGTGCTGAACAAGCTACGTACCTGTTTGGGGTATATACCGGATTGACAGTAGATACTGACGTTCTGCAGCTGTCTTGCTCATACAAAGACGATTATATTGATAAGTTGTTATCAAATATATAATGCGATCAACAGCTTTAGCCCTACATTAAGGTATCGAGTATAGCTTATTACATACAACTATATCAGTTATATGTATATACTAAACTGTTGGTTTTAAACTTTTCTTTTCATATTTTCAGCCTCCCGGATTTAACACCAAGAAACTATGGCACAATATAAAATGTGTTCTCTGTACATCTATAAGTGTCATATGTGTGTTATTTATCCGTTTTATTTCGACATGGAACATCCATGTATGGTTGTTAGTCTGCACAACGTTACTGAAAAATGTAACACATTATCTCATACACAAATATATGTATGTGTGTATTTTTGTACGTGAATAGTGTATGTGAATGTATTAGCTTAAGATGTGTAGGTATGTGTATGCAATAGGTATATGTACACGTGTGTATGTGTGCGGAATGTTCGTGGGCGTGTGTGTTTGTTCAAATATTAGTACGGACCCTGCTCTCCCGATTGGGTCTGTTAAATAACAATGTTGTGAAAGCCACAGACAGAAAGTTTGAATGACGTCACAGTTTAGTAAGCGCTCAATTGTTATGAATTGTGGGACCGGCATAAAATTCCCTGATTTTTCGTTGGTAGTTAATAGACCTGATTCGGGAGATATCAGGTTCTGGGCCCGGTTTCTCGAAAATACTTCAGTCTGCTATTTTACTTAAACTCAAATAGCGTGCTCGATTTAAGTATAAAATTGAGCACACTATCGAGTTGAAGTAAAATAAGAGACTTAAGTATTTTTGTGAAACCGGGACCTGGGATATACTAGTTCTAATATTATTTTTTTTTCGCTTTCTTTTTTGTGCAAAATTTGTTTAATTTCATAAGTTTTATATATGCTTTATTGTTATGAAGGATTAAATATTGTTGTTGTTACTATTTTTTCTGATTCCCTGAAATCACATTTGCTCATTCAGCATTGTTTGAAAGAACAATGCAGTATAAGGCATTTAAGGACGAGAGGTGTGTTGCATATTTCGTTACCACCATATACATATTCATTTAGATATAATCTGTCACTTTATTTTTACGGACAACGTTCTGTGTTTTTAAGTTATTTTACCCGATATTAGCAATGCGCCCCATTAGTGCGATAAGGTACCAAGTGTATATCAAATACGAAAGCACTTGGTACATTTGTGCACCAATTGGGCGAATGTTTGTGTTGCGATGGTCGTTTAAAGTCGCTTTTTTATTCCTGATTAATTGCAATCATGAAGCACGTTCAGTTTCTTCAAAAATACCAAATTTAACTGAAAAGAAAGCATTTTCGCTTAAACCTAATATTTCACAAATTGAATCGAATTTAAGCAAAACGTTTAAGATGACAAGTAAGGGGTGTTGCAAATTTAATTAGCTTACAAACATATAAAAACCGGTTATCTATTTTTTTTGGTCAAAAGTGTTCTATGATCAGAATTAATCACATGTTGTGACGTCCACATGAGAAAGAGACAGATTACCGCAGACACTTTATGAAACGATTGTACTTAGTTTATGATTATGTTGTTTCAGTTGCGCACAAATTTCTAAAATAGGCATGATTGCGGTTTCATAAATTCGATATAATTTGAAAAATATTAGGTTTAAGCAAAAATGTTTTCTTTTGTGTTAAATTTGATGTTCGTCTCTAGTTCACCTCTTGCCCATATTATATTTGAAATCATAATCATGACGATGTTTAACGCCATTTTCAGCACATAGCAGGTCACATATGGCATATCCAATTTGTTTGTGTTTATTTGTGGGTTGTTTTATTCGTGAAACAAGACCTTAGAATGAATTTGAGTAGAAACAGCGTACTTTTGCAAATAACTAGCAAAATTTTTCTCATAACGTTTATGAACGGAGCGGTGCACGAACCCTAACCTTAGCAGTGAAAGCGGGTCAGTTGCTATTAAACGACAGCGTTTTCGACTATGAAATACCCCCTTATCGTGAAAAAATGGTCTCGGTCAATGGACTGAGCATTAAGATAAGAAAAACAACATGTGAGTCTAATTAAAACAACATGTGTTCATCTGTTCAGATAACATAATAGTAAATACTAGTTCGTGTCACTTGCTCAAGACAAACGTACATAATTAACGTTGTACTGGAATCAAAATAACCTGAAATTACTTATAAACTTGCATCATGCTCATTTTTACAAATACTTACGTGACAAAGACGCGAGGACTTTTAACGTTATCGAGTAAACATTCAGGGCTCACGGGGTCTTAATCACGTATGCGGGTGTCGAGGATTGGCTTTGTTACATTATAATGAGAAGAAACAGATGTTTGCATGATTCTTTTTTTCTTTAGGTGTGATATAAAGTTTGAGATAAAAAATTTCCCTATAAAGGACAGGTAATGATTTCGTTCAGGCACATATAAATATACATAAAAAGAAACACGTGTTGCCATACACGGAAATGTACTTGATGAAGAAATCAGAGCACAATACGCCATTGAGATAAAAAAATAATGCGTTCAATGAATTTGAAGGCGTCATAGTAGTGACAACACGATAAGGCGCAGACAACGGCATGTGTTCGATGAATTTGAAGAAATCAGAGCAGTTACAGCACGGCAAGGCGGAGATAACGACATGTGTTAAATGAATTTGAAGAAATCAGAGCAGTAACAACACGACAAGGCGGAGATAACGACATGTGTTAGATGAATTTGAAGACGTCAGAGCAGTAACAGTACGACAAGGCGGAGATAACGACATGTGTTAGATGAATTTGAAGAAGTCAGAGAAGTTGCAACACGACAAGGCGGAGATGGCGACATAGGTTCGATGATTTTGAAGAAATCAGAGCAGCAACAACACGACGAGGCGCAGATAACGACATGTGTTCGATGAATTTGAAGAAATCAGAGCAGTAACAGCACGACAAGGCAGAGATAACTGCATGTATAAGATGAATTTGAAGAAGCCAGAGCAGTAACAACACGACAAGGCGGAGATAACGGCATGTGTTAGATGAATTTGAAGAAGTCAGAGAAGTTGCAACACGACATGGCGGAGATGGCGACATAGGTTCGATGATTTTGAAGAAATCAGAGCAGCAACAACACGACAAGGCGCAGATAACGACATGTGTTCGATGAATTTGAAGAAATCAGAGCAGTAACAGCACGACAAGGCAGAGATAACTGCATGTATAAGATGAATTTGAAGAAGCCAGAGCAGTAACAACACGACAAGGCGGAAATAACGACATATGTTCAATGAATTTGAAGAAGTCAGAGCAGTATTAACACGACAAGGCGGAAATAACGACATGTGTTCAAAGAATTTGAAGAAGTCAGAGCAGTAACAACACGACACTGCGGAGATAACGACATGTATTAGATGAATTTGAAAACGTCAGAGCAGTTACAAGACCACAAGGCGGAGATAACGACATGTGTTCGACGAATTTGTAGAAATCAGAGCAGTAACAACATGACAAGACGCAGATAACGACATGTGTTTGATGAATTTGAAGAAGTCAGAGCAGTAACAACATGCCAAGACGGAGATAACGACATGTGTTCGATAAATTTGAAAAAGTCAAAGCAGTAACAACACGACAAGACGGAGATAACGACATGAGTTCGATGAATTTGAAGAAGTCAGAGCAGCAACAACACGATTAGGCGGAGATAACGACATATGTTCGACGAAATTGAAGAATTCAGAGTAGCAACGACACGACAAAGCGTGGATAACGTCATGTTTTTGACCAATTTGAAGAAGTCATAACAGTAACAACACGACAAGGCGTAGCAGTAACAATATTACAAGGCGGGAATAACGACATGTGTTCGACGAATTTGAAGAAGTCAGAGCAGTAACTACACGACAAGGCGAGGATAACGACATGTCTTAGATGAATTTGAAGAATCTGAACAGTAACAACACAACAAGGCGGAGATAACGACGTGTGTTCGATGAATTTGAAGAAGTCAAAGCAGTAACAGCACAAGGCGGGTATAACAATATGTGCTTGACGAATTTGAAGACGTCAGAGTAGTAACAACACGACAAGGCGCAGATAACGAATGTGTTCGATGAATCGAAGAAGTCATAGTAGCAACAACACGACAAGGTAGAGATTACGACATGAGTTAGAAAGATTTTAAGACGTGAGAGCAGTAGCAACACGACAAGGCGGAGATAACGACATGAGTTAGATAGATTTTAAGACGTCAGAGCAGTAGCAACACGACAAGGCGGAGATAACGGCATGTTTTTGACGGACATGAAAGATAAAGTCAGAGCAGTAACAACACGACAAGGTGGAGATAACGACATGTTGTCGACGAATTTGAAGAAGTCGGAGCAGTAACAAGACGGCACGTAAACATGTTATGTTTTATAAACATACTCAAACACAGTATATATCTCCTTTTTTTCTTTGTTGCATTTCTTTTTCTTTTTTTTTTTTGGGGGGGGGGGCTTCCAACTGATCCTGATATGATTATTTTATAATTGTATAGAGAAGGTTCTCGTCGTGTAATGTGCTGACGGGGAAAGAGCGGGATTGGGTCTCTCCATTAGTCAGGTGTCAGCTCCCCACAGGTCATCCGTGCTAAGGCGGTGACCCCTGTTGTCATGGCTACTCAGTGTATACATTGTAATTGTTATAAAATAGTCTGTATATACTGCTACGGTCGGTGTTTCTCCAGTTGGTCATACATTGTCTTATTTCGATGATGCAGCTCGTGTGGTTCCGGCTGCGGATAAAATCACCGTCGATCTCTGCAGAGGGGTAGGAATCCTTCGAATGGGTGTCATGTTCATTTTATTATTTTGTCATGTTCATTATTGTGGTTAAGTTACCAACCCCGTTGTAGTTCCAGGGAGCCATGTGAGTGATGGTAAGTATATGATCATCGTGGCCCATGCATGTCGTAAGAAGCGACAATTTAAGTAATGTGATAGAATTTGCTGAAACTCTGCAGTTCTGCTGGTATCAAGCTTCTAGGTCCATTCTGCATATTCATTTGTTGATGTTTTTTTATCTGTATGTTAATTTGTTGTTATGTACATGTTTAGTGAACCTTGAATATCACTGCCGATGGCTTCGAAAAAAAACATATAATATGTTGATATGTCGTAAAACCCCATTCATTCATTTATTCATTTATTCATTCATTAATTCAATTATTCATTATTTTTATTTTTATTCAACGTACCAATCAATGACATGTTACAGTTATAATAAATGGCTTCGTGTTATAAGAACTAATGGCTGAGGTAGATAATAATAAAATCGTATTTATGGTAAGATGTTTATTGTATACAATCTGCTATTTAAACCCTATAACCAGTTAATTACTTGTATTACTATTATCTAATATTGTTTATTTATCAATGTATCACATCTCATCGATTCCTTCATTTGTTTGTACGATTGATATACGACATTGTGTCTCATTATCATTCGTCTCTCATCACTGATTCAAGTGGGAAAGTTATCAGTTACTTGCGGAGATGGGGTGTGCTCGAGTACTGGTTAATCCCAGGAAACAGTGGTTAGGTTAACTGATCGTCTGTTAGCCCTCGATGGCATAAAAATGACGCTAAATATTCAATAAATAAATAAACCATTTGTTTGTATGTAAATAGTTAATATGTCTATCTGTTAAATTTATTTATTTAATACAATATTGTCATTATTACAAACAGTAACATTGGCCTATTCATATGTCGATGTGCCGTAAAACATAATTCATTCTACTATTTAAAATATCAATGTCTTTCAAAATAGTATTGGTGTTAAGGCACTTCCTCTAAATTTTCTTTACCCTTAAAATTAAGTATACATGTACTAACAAATAAAAAATATGCACCTTGGAATTGTACAAATATAAACAGTTTATCTATACTAAATACTCTTGCAACTCGTGTGGTTTTATAACCCATCCTTTATATTGCGCACATACCTTCCTGTTAAAATATGCATGAAAATAATCGGATTATGGAAATACTTGCATTACATGTCGGGGCCGATCTCATTGTTTACAGATGATGGATGATTCGATAATCGCGTCATATGTAAACCCGTGCAGCTGTTGTATCCATAACTTAAGGGTCAGTATTAGTTAAGTAAACTTATATATTCTAATGTCAAACTTACGTTCGAACGCACACGTACGAACACCATTTAATAACACGTGTGCATTATTCTTCTATCGCCAAGTTCAATAACTATTTCAATAAGTATTTCATCAATTGTGAAAGAAAATAATGTTGTTATTTTTATTTATCACTAAAACAACTGTTCATTTGATATATATACTTACAGTTCCATTGATATCGAAAACAATTTTCTGTTAAATGTAAGTGTGTATGTAATTTAAACATCAAAAACATCAAAGGTAGTGTCTGTCCATGTATATACAATGTAGTATTTACATTGTAAATTCTGTTAGCTTGTCTAAGGTAAATGGTAGAGTAGCAACCAATATATCGCTGATTGGATTATCAACTTGTTTGGTTGACAGCTCACGTCAGGTTAATATGTATTTATGCAGTTTCTTAATCTGTTAAAGGACAAATCTCTCGTTAATTTGATGAAAGGCATTTTGGTCATCTTTGACCAAAAGTGTAAAATATATTAAAATATATGTTATTACATATTTTTTATCGGTATGATAAACATTGCTAAGGATTGGTCAACTTGTATTTATTTTAATCATTATTTCGAATTTAACACGCGCCACTACTAGTTTTATAAAAGCTGTTAGTGGTTTCTGAAGTTCAGATAATACAATGAAGTAAATATTTCCATAAAGTTATACGTTCATACATGAAGCTCACATTATAATTATTCTAAAATCTCTTTTTTCGAAACTTCAAAAATTGTCATTTTTCCTTTTTGTAGTGCGTTTTATATAAATTAAGAATACTCTATATTATAGCTGCATAGATAAAAGTAGATTAACTGATATAAGATACAGGCTGTAATTGTACAAAATAGTACCAAACATAGAGACTTGGGAGACAAAGTATGAGGTAACTGTGTGTGTTTTTGTTGTGATATTTTTTAATATGGTGTGTGTATATATGTACAGTATATTTTGGATTCTTGTGTGTAGATTTCATGCTTGCATCAATGAGGTACCAATAATTGTGAAAGCAATTAACTGTGTTTCGCATGTGTATGCATATGGGCAGGATAAAACATAACGTGCATTCTACTTTTATGCGTTATAAATGTTTCTTTCCATATTTCTATACAATGGTGACTTCTCAACTTTGAAATTTATCGAATCATGTATCCCAAAATTACAATACAAATTATTGAAATTTCCATAAATTATACCTTAGGCTTTCATTACAAATAAAATTAGTATATTATCTATAAACATGTAAGGTTTTGGTGACAAAAATAAAAGAAGGGATACATTAAATTTTCTGAAAAGCAGAAATGGATCAATACAATCGTTTTAAAAGATACAAATTTTACTTAAAAAGAATAAAACAATAAACGTATTGGGTGGAGATTTGAATGTTTCTTTAGTAACTACTCTAGTTAATCTCGAGGAGTGTTAAATTTTATTAATGGTCAATGATAATAATGACCATAAATCAATTTTAGACTGTACAATCAGTGATAAAAGATTTAACTTAATAAATATATATAGCCCTTATAAAGATGATACAGATTTTTATAAACATTTGATTAATAAAATTAAAAATTATAAAATCAGGTAATTTATCTTTAATTGCAGGTGTTTTTAATCTAATCTTAAACCCACAAATAGACTGTTATGATTATGTTAATCTAAACAACCCTAAAGCAAGGGAAGTTATCCTGGAAGCAATCGTTGATTGTGACTTAGTAGATTGCTGGAGAGATCAAAATCTAGAAAAGAGAGAATAGTGCTTTGGAAAAATTACTAAACAAAAAGCTACGTTATACTTCTTTCTGATCTCCCAGCAAGCACTTACTGATATAGTTGTTGTTAAAATATGTCCAGGTGATAAAACTGACCATTCTTTTCATTCTTGATTCTTTTCAAATAAGATTTTATTAAATTTTGTAAAGGCAATTCGTACTGGAAATGGATAATTCTCTGCTAAAAGACATTAACTATATGAATATTATCAAGCAAACTGAAAGAGTAAAATTGCAATATGCTAAAAAAGATCAACTTTCTGATGAAAATATAAATGACACCGGAAATGACATCCTTAAAAAACAAGATAAAAATGAATATTTACTGCTTAAAGAAATTGAAAAACTTGAAAAGGAACACTTTATTAAACATGAATTGCTGGAAATTAAAACTTAAGAACTATATAAAATACGTGAAAACATGGAAGGGGTCAAAATAAGTTCACAGGCAAAAAAATCAGTGGATGAGCAATACCACATGAAGAATGTTTTACAGTTTAAAGAAAATGAAGAACTCAAGACACTCAGGATACATATTTGAATTTTACAAAACAATTTTGGCGTGATATAGAACATTTTTGGTAAGATCTATTAATGCAGGTCTCAATAAAGGAGAATTGTCTATAGCACAAAAAAAATACTTAAAGAACTGGCGTCTCATCTCATTACTAAATGTGTCTTATAAAATTGCATAAAATTAAATAAATTTATCATTATTACTATTATAGATTTTTTCTCAGTATTAACAAGGAATGAAATAAATATTTTATGAATAGCAAAGGATAACTATTCATAGTCAGATATATAAAAACGAACATGTTTTCTTGAACTATTTAAAACAATTCACAATATTCAAAAAAATGTATATGTAAGTATATGCATATATAAAATCATGTATGGTGCATTATGTTGTGTGTTTTTTTTTTTGTGTGTGTTTTGTTTTTTGCAAAATTTATATCAATTTCATAGGCAGTAAATTAACTTCAGTGAATCAGGCAGTAAAATAATATATATATATATATATATATATATATATATATATATATATATATATATATATATATATATATATATATATATATATATACATATGTTTACATCTAATATGATTTATGCAAGTATTTTGGCTTTCGTGAAATACTCAAATTAAACATAGAATAAATATTTACATCTACAAAATTAATTCACTCCAACTTTTCCAAATACTTTATGTGAGAAAGTTTCCAGTTACTTGCGGAAGGACGGTGGTTCTACTCAGTCTGACTCAGTCTGGGGTCTTCCTCCACCAGTAAAACTGGATATGCCATATATAACCTGAAATGTGTTGAAAATGGCGTTAAACCCCATTCAAAAAAAAAAAGAAAAGAAAAAATAAATTATCATTATATTGAAAAATAATGTACTTATGTAAATACTATACAATGCTGTAAATTGAAATGGTATGAACATGTTATAATATTTCATGTTTTGGAGAATGAACATAAAAAATACACAAAAAAACGAGGAAACCGTGGTTATATATAACCGTCATTATGCGATTACCCCACGAAAGCATTTCTTGTTATCGGCCTCCTATAACGGAATTCGGTGAATAACGCCATATTTTATACTTGTCCGGTTTTTTTTAACAAATTAACTCCCTTTGTTGCTCTTCATTGTAAACACCGTTGTCGTGGAGATCGCGCGAAACAAAATGGCTACTGATCCGGAAAACGAGAAATATTTCCTTGAAAGTATCCTTTTCTGTGTGATGTGATATAGAATAAGTGATTTATTTCTATTTTTCGATAAGTTATTGATTTAAAATCACTAAACAACATATTTTATGCAGCTTAGAATCTAGTGTATGCAATGTACCGTTTCGTTTTCCTGCAGATCTGGAAACTGTGATAATCAAATACTTACAAACTATTCTGTTTTATTCCAGATGACTGGTCATTGCATAACATGAATACTTGTGTTTGAACAAATGGCATTGTTCTCATTTAGAAATAATAAACCATTCAAGAACATGTTTTGAGACTATCATTTGGGGCCAATGTTTCAGTCAACGGTTTGTAGTCTTTTATAAATGCAATTTCAAAGTTTTTACCAACTTTTTTACCAGCAAAGAGTCTTTACAGTGCAGAAACATACAACTGACTGATGTTTAACTTGTGATAATTGTAAAATATTGTGACAGTGGTTATTATTATAGATAGAACTCTAAACATTTTTTATTGTAGGAATAAATTTCTAAATATTTTCAAAATATACCACATCTCTTGAATACCTAATACAGCAATATACCTGTTACCGAGAATTCCCGTATAATAACATGCGCAAAGCTCCAACTTCAGTTAGCATCGGCACATGATTGCATTTCGTATCGGCAACTGTTTTTTACTCAGCACACTTAAATAACCTTATTACTGTTCAGTATTGATGCCATTCTTTACATAGTTGAACATTTTTTAGACTCGCGGTATTAGGTATGACCAGTATATATGTATTCATTAAATCAAAATCATATTCTTGTGATTAATTAAAAAATATTCAATCACATGAACTGATTTACCACTAGAAAAGACTGTCCTGAATCCAACTGATACGTTATTTATTTTAAATTGTAATGCTCAAAGTAATAGTTTTTTTTTTTTTTCATTTTAATTTTTCACTTGCAACATTTTACAAACTTTCGTTTGTCTTGAAAATAGAATTATTTTAAAATTTGCAAATAAAACATTCCTACTATGTGTCTCAATTTATTCATACAAAATCATAAGATGTACAAAAAGGTTAGTGACAAGGGCCCCTGAAGTTTATCATATACCTTGATAAATATCTGTAAATAGTATACCCTTAAAAAATTGTTTGTTTGCCACTTCTGTCTCATACCATTTAGGGTAGGTAGGTAAATTTTTTTTTATTTTTTTTTGTTATTATTTTAGAAAATGTAATGACTGAGAATATTTTTAAATGAATACCAAAAAAAAAATGGACTCCTCCTAACTGACTGAATCATCCTTTTTAAAAAAAACATTCATTATTTTTTGTTGATTTCAAAGAATGTATTATTGATCTTAACAACATGATCAGAGGAGCAGCTGGCTGTAGACTCGGATGATGAGTATCAGTATGAGGAAGTCCCAGTTGATGAAGATTTTGTTGTTCCTGGTATGGATATTTTTATAAAGGCATAAAATCAATTCTGTGTTTGCCTAATAACGTCTGAATGTAAAGAAAAAAATGTTTTGCAAACTTGCTTTAACTTATTTATATATACTTAAATCCCCAAAGAGTGCCCTCTGGGCCTTTCCGGAGCTTCCCAATTTCTGTTATATTATAATCTTTTGCTTTAACAGTTTTCAGGACATGTTTTATGTTTTAGAAACCATTGCTTTTATTTAGAGAGAATTAATTATTTTATGGATTCAATTAAAATATTAAATAAAAAAATATTTTGCACATACATTTTTCAGACTGTTTTTTTTCTTGTGATTAATTGCAATTTAAGTGAAAAGTTAAGAACATTACCTTACACATTTTACAATTAATATTTCAATTTGTTCTAGATGATCCAAATTGTAAGTATATATATTGACCAACTGTGAGTTACCAAAATTATGAATTTTATAAAAATTTTGTATCATTCTATAGCTTTTCACTCTTTATTTATAGCATGCAATCTTTTGAATATAGAACTAGTTTCATGTTGTAGTTGTTTTACAGTTTCCATCTTTCTATTATTATTGAGCTGGTGTCTAATATTTAAGCATTCCCTTTCAGCAATTAACATTTGTATATATATATACATGTAAAATATGTGAATGTCATTTGGTTGTATTTGTATACTAGTTATACCCATGTAGACCACAGAGGTATGCATGCTGTTGAATTATCAGTAGACTGATGTCCTAATACTCAGCATTACCTATGTTTTGTGTGTGATTGTTTTTCCCTTCTGCTTCTTTTTATTTCATCTTCAATTACACATTTCTATCTTCTGTCAAATTCAACCGTTGTCCATTAATAACTTTATTTTTTACCACATGCAAATTTAAACAGTTCATGAAAAAAATCAAACATTATGTGTACAAACATTGACACAATCATAAGGCCATCCTTAAAAAAATATTTGTTTGCTGTGCTCTGACTCAGTATTTTTCACGTGGGTAGGTAGGTAGCTAATTGTTGTTTTTTTTGCCCAATTTTGATTTTGCATTGTCATTTTAAAGAAAAATGGACAGAAATAATGAGAGAAAAAAAATGCTTTGAAAATCACTAAAAAAATTTTGGTTGCTGCAATTTTAAGTGAGTAGGTAGGAGTATGGCAAACAATTTTTTTTAAGGACAGCCTAGCAAATGTTAATCACAAAGTATTTTCCTGTGTGAAATATTTATGTTTATATTAAAATACACAATATCTGTTAAAGTGTTAAAGGTGACCAAACTGAATTATAACCATTTACTAAACGGGGCGGTAACGCAGGCTGTAGGTAAAGTGTTGGTAGAAATAACATTACTACCGGTCTTTGACTCCCGAAATATGGGAATGTGCATTTCTATACTGAAACTATAGTATCGACTGCTCATGCTAATGGTTGTGAGTTTGATCCCCCAGCTTGACCAGATGATCTCTAAAAAAAACACACTCTTTTCTGGTTTTATTCATTCTTGGGTATCTTATTTTCAGGTTTGCATTGGGTAGATATTATTGAATTTAGTGTAAAAGTGAAAAATTATTTTAAAAAATGCTGAGTGATCCTTAAGTTCAAGTTGTGATTCAGTCAGTAGTGTGTCTGACTATCAATCCAAGTGTTGTCAGGTTTGAATCCCCGCTGGCCACAGTCTCTGTGATAATTAATATACAACATTGCATCTCATTGTCTCTCACCGGGGAATGTTATCAGTTACTTGCAGAGATGGTTGTACTTGAATACTGATTAACCTTCCAGGATCCCAGTGATTAAGTAAGATGTTAGCCTGAATGGGCAGCTTTTTTATTATTTGGAAATCCGATCAGCTGTGTCAGAAGATGCAAAATAAAAATTCTTTAAACAGCTCCTTAGAGGCGTGCAATATGTCACACTAGTTAGATGTTAGCCCTTGGTGGCAAAAAAAATTATGCTAAATGTTCAAATAATTTTGACAACCATGTCATGGTAGACCTGTATTATGTACCCTGATTAAATAAGGTGTGGATGGGCAGTAATTTAGTACTCAATGTCCATAACAAGAGACATATGAAGTAAAACAATTGTGAAATGGCCTCTTAGAGATTTCGCAATGCTGTTACATATAAGCCAGGTAATATTTTGATATGCATGACTCCCTCATTTCTTTTACTATTATTCTATTTTTACTTGTATTTTCAAAACACACAATCTACATGAAGTTGCATTTTCACCTGGTAGCTTCACTTTGCATTTTCTTTATCTTTTATTTTTTATTGAAGGCTCATTAACCTTCCGAAACAATAGATTTTTGTTTATAAATTCAGTCTATTTTACTATTCCATTTCATAGACTACATGTTGATTTGACCTCTGAGAAAGTATGCAAACAAGTATGCCATCTATCATGGTAATTTATGCACATATAGATTTGTGTTCTTCTGAACATTGACAGAGGAACAGTCAGAAAACAGCCAAATCATTACGGAATGTCAAACATGTAAACAATAGTTAAAAGCCTGGTCCGCTCTTTTGAGAAATACACATTTTTATTGAAGTTATTTATTTAATTATTACTCTCTTTGCTCAAAACAATCACTAAGGGGTCTATAGGAATGGTTTTAGCAATACTATAAACACTTAATTACAATCATTTTTGGTTATTATCAAAAATTGTGCATTTTGGAAGATGAATGAGGCTTTAAAGGCTTCATGTCTGCTGCCTGAATATATAATATAATATGGTTGAGAAACACCACCACATTAATTTTAGTTTAGGTAATTTTAATACATCACTGTTGCGACTGTCGGAGCCTTGTTTAGGATATTTAAGTAGCATATGGCTATGGCAATGTGGTATGAAATTTTGTGAAAATTATTATTAATTTAAATTACCGTATTATATACAGTCAAACCTGTGTTTGTGGTTACCTCTATTAAGCAAGCACTTGTCTATTACATCCACATTTTCTGTTTACTTTTTAAAAATTTTAGTTTTAATTAACTTGTATTAGACAGCCACCTGCCTTAAGGGGTCATTTTTGCTGCTCTTTCCCTTGAGTGATTGCTTAAGACAGGTTTGGCTATAACTAAATACTGAGCTGAACTTTTCTCAAAATAAAGATAGACCTTTGAAATGATGTTGTGTTAATATGATAGATATTTCCAAAACACAGATGCTTTTAGTCCAAAATTTACCAAAGTACCAACATCATTTATAATGTTGCTGGACAGCTAGTTACAGGCATATATAGACTATTTTACATGTGTTGTTACAGACCTGGAGGAGGACCTAGATGTGGCAGTGCGTACATTGAGAGAGGCAAAGGAAGACGACAGTGCAACTGTGAGTGACAATCATTTTCTCATTAGTGTTTTGATAACCTACATGTAAAGTTGCAGGGGCGTAGACACAAATTTGATATTAGTGTGGCTAAAGATTTTACATAACAGTTTTATAGATCAGCAGCACTAGTGGATCAGCAAAGAAAATGCCATCATTGTTTGAATTTCAGATCATTGTAAATGATAGAAAAAAAAGGAAATTATTAGTGCAGTTATAATACAAAATAAATGTTAAAAAACGTTTGGGAATTAGTTAAAAGATATAGAAAAAGTTATTGATGGTGCAGCACCTAGCTGCACTCATTTCTTAGATGAGTTGATATTGGTATTAACCCTTTACTTCATATAGACGCCTTTGGACACCTCTAATTTTGAAAGCATTTATTCACCACATATCAGCAATGGGTGTATTATGTTTATATTAACTAACAGAGTGGAAAACAGTGCAGGAAGTGTTCAGACTTGTTACGAGCAATCTGAACTCTTCCTGCACTGTTTTCAAAGGCCTTCTGTGATTGGTGCGGGATAACGCATATCTATGGAGTAAAGGGTTAATACACCATTCTTTACTTGTACCAGAGAGCAATACAATTTGAAATAATATACATTTTGCGCCTTCCGTGACTGGCTGCTTATTTATTTTTTTTTTGCTTTGATGCTTGATTATATTCCTATACCAATTTTAAAGGTGATGAATTTCATTTTATAAAAAAAAAAAATCAATCTCCTGCATATTTTACTCATTTTTGTTAATTAGTAAATTTAATTGTAAATTGTCTTGTAAATTCATTTAGATTGAGGACTTGTATAGTCAGCATAATATATATCTTGGTTTTGATAAATTCAAGGTCAAGGTCACCACTGTTCATATTAATGTAAATATATGTCACTGTAAGAGCTTGCACCAGAAAACAGATGAGGTTGTTAACAACTACAGTATATAACATTGTATGCATCCCTTGTTTATTGCAGGCACGTAAGGAGGCTGGGCACAAGGCACAGGTGAAAAAACATCCAGAGGTTGTCGATGATTTTGTTCGTAACTTTCTGGTGAGGATGGGCATGGATCGAACATTAGATAGCTTCCAAACTGAGTGGTTAGTATAATTATTATATAATGTTTTAACTCATTGGACCTGGTATGGGGGGATTGATGGTTTGATTGCCACGGCCACTTTACCCGCATATGCTTGATTGTACCTAGGAAGACTTTGAGCATGATTTGTCTACGTCTAAATTGTAAGACCTTGATTCACGTTCGATGTAAAATATATAAAACTAAAAATTAATTTTTATATTCTTTACACTGTTGTTTAATATTTTTGCTTGGATTTTGATCATGCTAAGCTTAGGCTACTAATACAATATAGATATAATTATGTTTAAATTCTAGAATTCATGATGTCAAATTTTATAGGTGCTTTTTTAAGGAGAGTGTTTATGAATGTTGCATTTAACTGAACACATCCAAATAAAAGTAAATAGGTTTTTTTTTAAATCTGGAAATAAAATGGAGAAAATATTTTTAGGCCAATATAAATCAATTGCTGGATTATCATCCAAATCTTTCTTAAAAACGGGGAGAGTTGGAGGATTTTATTATTTTTTTATTTTTAATTTTAAAATATTTGATGTTTTTTATTATTAATTATTAAATCTAGCAATTAATTTATTACGGGCTTAATGAAACTGATGGTTCATGGTGTAAGTACTGATTTCCTGTTCTTTATTTACATTATAAAATGTCTTTTCAAATAATATCCTTCTTGTTTTAAAATTGTCAGAATTATTTGTCACTGTGGCTTAAACATATGTTTTGTCTATAGGGTCTACAAGGTATTTGTGCAGCAGTGCTGTTCCTGGTACTCATTTATAGATGATATCCTATTTGGCAGTGTTTATAGATACAATTGCACATGCATATTTTTACTTACCTATAAATATCTATATCTATGTCGTTAAAAATGCAGGTATGAGTTACAGCAGCGCGGGTTCCTCCACGATGAAGATGTTGGTGTGGTCCCAGATATTTACTCTCGTAATCAGAACCTTGACAGTGATATCAAGGTCCTGAAAGGGGAGGTGGAAAAGTACAGAGACGCAGCTCTGTAAGTTAACATTTCCTGTACAACAAGTTAAAGAATATTCAATTATGTTAATTTTGATCAAAACAACAATATGACTGAATGTTTGATTATTTAGCGACATTTTTATGCCATTGAGGGCTAACAGATGATCAGTTAACCTAACTGCTCTTTCCTGGGATCCTAGAAGGACTGGACCACTCTTTTTGAGCACACTCATATCTGCAAGTTTCTGATAACTCTCCCATTTAAATTAGAGGTGAAAGACGAATAACAATGAGATGCAATGTTGTACAAAATTTTAATCATCACAGAGACTGTGTCCAGGCAGGGATTCACACTCACAACCTCTAGATTGATAGTTGAATGTGCTACTGAATGAGCTAACAAGGCCTGAGACTGATATCAACTTTTATACGCATAAAACTTGATTTGTCTGAAAATATAATGAAAGTTACTCTTTTTTGATGTTATAAACTCAGAAGTTGTGATTATATTTTTTTATACTTTCAGGAAAGCGAAAGACACGTACGTGAAATTAAGGAAGGAACGTGACTACCATCGCATGCATCATAAACGTGTGGTACAGGAAAAGAATAAACTGATCAATGATATTAAAAGGTGACAAAATAAAATATATAATATAAACTGAAGGGAACAGCTTTAAACCCCCACCTGACATTTTATGTACCTGACATTTTATGATTTTTCTCAAAAAGTATTAATGCAACTTCCTTGAAATTTGGACTACACAATTGGGATACAAAAGCAACAGGTTAGCTGTTGTGTTCAGTATATAATAAACTAGACAATTACTAAATCTGAAGAATGACTCGGCTTATGTCCTTATTAGTAGCTATAAGCCATAATGGCTGATGAATTTTAACTGCAGACAGACTTAACAAAGCAGTTCAATAAATGTTAATGCTATTATTGCTCATTTTTATGGAGATTATTAGGTACACCATATAGTTGATCATTACTTTGAGACGTTTTTGCAGTTTGGATTATAAGAGACCATAATACAGTAACAGATGCATAGACAATTCCACAGCCCTTAGGCTCCTGTCAAATCTTGCCTAAACTATGCAGTCAGTTTGAAGGCAATGTCTTGAATGTTTTACCCAAAATTTTGAGAAAGGAGTCATAATTTTCATGAAATACACATTAACATTCTGCAACTGTAAAGCATATGTTTAAATCATGTACTAGCAGTGTAATACATTTGAAGACTGCCATGAAATCTGTAAGAGGAGATGCGGAAAGAAGTATCTAGTATTTGTTTATTTCTTCTCAAAGTTAAGAAGGATCTGATAAGTAAAAAGTTTAGTAAAATAGAGATGAATAAAACAATCAGTCATATACAATTTTATTTAGCACCATATTTAACTCACGTCTATAAATTGCGTAGTAAATTTGAAGACCTTGTCTTTAATAAATCTTTTATGAGGAGATAATAAAACTATATTGAAAATTGTATAGATGGATTGACAGACATGTAGGTGTAGATCTATGCAAAACTCTATTCTTCGACAAAAATTATTCTGTGTTTTCCATTATGTAAACAAAATAGTACCCATTGAGTTTTCAACTATTTTGAATTATCATTTATGTTAAACGTATTTCAGATTGAAGCGCCACTATACACAGTATGAGCCAACTCTACAGCAACTGAAGAAAAAGTATGAAGTTGCAATGAAAGAGAAAATGTTGTCCAAACTGGAGAGAGACCGTGCCATGGGTCAAGTGACAGGGCTTCAGAGTACACTGAAGAGTATTGAGACTTTCAAGGGAGGTTCAGCCAAAACAAGACAAGGTACAGCACTGAATTCATTGAAGTGTGGAGCACATGGTCCAGTAGTAGAACATCGACTCCAAGATTGGAGGGTCATGGACTCAATCATCCATCAAGGCTGTGTGTAGTGTCCTTGAGCAAGACACTTTATCTGCATATGCTTAGTACTGGTTCTACCCAGGAAGACTTTGAGCATGATTTGTAAGAAGTTGTAAGAACTTATTTCACAATTGAAGAAAAAAAAAAAAACTTATTCATTGAACAACTTGCATCATAACATTACGCATATTTGATTATTTGCCAGTACATGAATGAAATATCTTTTATTTTCATAAATGACATTTTTTTGTATGAATGCCAGAGATTTAAAAAAAATAATTGGGAAAGTTTTAATAAAAATGTAACTTGGTCTTTTATAAACAGTCTGCCGTTGAACATATTGTTTTAAGCTATTATTGTATTCAAATTAAGTTAATTTGCATATCAAAATAAACTTGGAAGTGATATTGAATTTTTTTCGGACAAAACTCAGTTATTTGTCACACGGTATAATAGTAGAGCATGCAACCTACGATTTAAGGACCCTAGGTTTCAAACATCCGCTATGTGTAGTGCCCTTGTGCAAGAAACTTGATCGGTACATGTATATAATTAGTACATGTACTGGTCCTACTCTGCAAGACTTTGAGCATGATTTGCCTAAGATCTAAACCTAAGTATGACATGTACACGATCAATGTAAAATAAATAAGTTTAAACAAAGAGTTGATTTTTACAGTTGAGCAGAGTGCTGCCTCATCCACGAGGCTCTGCCAACGTGGAGGTGTGCCTTTGGACATTGACGGTAACGGTCCAACCCAGAGGCTGCTGCAGGCAGAGAGGACTATGGACGTTCAACAACTACCCACTGACTATAAAAGACATCCCAAGGTAATGTTTGCATGATTATCCGACAGTATTAATATTAAATTTTAAGATAATGAATATCATATAGTGTAATTTTTATTTCTTTTTAATGCTTAATCAACAGTTTTTAATTTTAACTTGTTTTATTTTAATTGTAAAACAAGTTCTTCAAAATTATTTAAATTATCTTCTGATGTTTATTTGGTAAGATTAATACAAAACAAATTTGAATAACTTAATTTATGCTGATTTATTTCAGCTTGATTGCAACTAAAGCTTAAAGCTTATTCGAAACTGCTCTTAAGTCCCCTTTTTGGGTACTGAGTGTTGTTTTATGAGAGGCAATTGGTAGAGCTGGGGATCAAACTCACAACCTTTCTAGTGAGCAGCCATCATTTTATCCACTACACTACCCCTCTGCTTAATTTTGAATAACTTACCTTGCTCAAGGATACATTTTAATAGGTCTGTCATCAAATTACAGATCGCTTATAGCAAATTTATAAATTTCAAATATTTCAGGATTCAGAGTTCCCAGTAGATAAGGGAGTTAACCCTTTCCTGGGCATGGCCAAGGCTCCATCTGGACATCTGGCAAGGTCAGGAGGATTTAGAATGTCCAACACCTTCCAAGCTCATTCACACCCTATTAGCGGGTAAGCTAGTTTAGATTAATATTTGAAATCTACCTTATAAAGATGACATTTATTGTTTAGGATACAAGTTTTGGTTTCTGTGAATACTGTTTCAATGATACATGTATATATTTATAATTTAGATATCTGATCAATCATTTTTAGTTGTATAAAATAATAATTGTTAATTCAGTAATTCTTAAACCAGAAGTAAAAGTTGTTATTAGCTGCCATTGGTAATGAACCAACTGTTTGTTGTCTAGTATCCATTTGACTTGCCAAATTTTTTTCCCAAAATGCAAAACAAATATCTTTTAGTGAAGGACACTAATTAAGCTGCTATTTCTAAAGGAGGAATGGTTTGTCTTTGATCTGCCTTAAAAATCATTTTGGATAATTATCTACATTATTCCAAAGATGTAACTTAAATTATTTCCTCTGACGAGAGATTTTTCTGTAAACTTCCAAGATTTCAGATGAATTATGTTGTAAACTGATGGTTTTGATATACAAACTTTGCATAAAAACAATTGATAAAATACTAATATTGTGAGGTTGGCAATAAATATTAATTATTGATTTAAATACAGTTTTTGACTCTACGTGTACAGTAAAACCTATGTTTACAAGTGGCCACCTCTATTTAGCAGTCTCTTGCCTTAAGCAGCCAGATTTGCCTTTTTCCCATTTCTATGCCTGTATTAACCAACAATCTATCTTAAAAGAACACTTTTGCTGCTTCCCTTGACTGGCTGTTTAAAACAGGTTTTACTGTACATGAAAAAGATCAAAGTTGACTAATCATCAATGTGTGCAAACCAAATACTGATGTGTTAGTATGTTGAAAATATGTGATTCTAGCCTATTGTCTGCAGGTTGGCGTTACACCCTCGTAAACAGATCCTGGCCACTAGTAGTGATGACAATACTTGGAAGATGTGGGCGGTGCCTAGCGGTGACATCATCATGACAGGGGAAGGCCATACAGATTGGGTCTCTGAGTGTGATTTCCATCCGTCGTAAGTGGAAACCCCAACAATTTAATATCATTAGCTCTACTGGCCAAAGGTCAGAAGTGCTTATGCGATGGCCCGTTGTCCGTCGTCTGTCGTCTGTTAGCAGCACTTTCTCTGAAACCACTAGGCCAATTAAACTGAAACTTCACATGCATGTTTCTATTGCATAGTAGACTATAATTATGGAAGATTTTTTTTTTCGATTTGAAATTCAAGATGGCTGCCATTACTAAAAAAAGTCAAAAACTTAAAAAAATTCTTCTCATGAACTGCCTTAAGATTTTCAAAATGTTTATGTAGTAATGATAACCAGCTATAGTGTTGTTAGATTTGTTCAAATGATGTCCCTAGGGTTAAAAATGACCCCATCCCGAGGGTTCAATTAGGGGACACATGTCATTATAATAATTTTTTTTTTAAAAGGGAAATGATTTTGCCTTTATCTTCACAGAAGCATTGTTTGGTGAAGGAGGTTCAAATTTGTAAAAAAGACTGGGTTCCACTGTCTTAAGGGGTCAGGAGGGGCCCCAAAAGGGTACAAATTGGGAATTACAAAATTTGTTTTCTTAAGAACTGGTGTGTCAGATTTGTTCATATTTGGCATAAATTATCCCTATGTGTAAGGGTTTGATTGCAGCTAAGAATTTAGGGCTAAATTTACATAGGAATATTATAGGGAAAACTGATTTTTTTCATTTTGCATCCATGTGTATAAAAAAACTTCTTTTTAAAATTGGAATCATTTCTGCTCATAACAAATCACTAAAAGTGGGTGATTGAAGTTCTGGCAAATTAAGGGGCTTGGTTGTATAAGGGTTCTGTACAGGGGACTATATTTTTTTTACAGATGAATGGTATGGGAATTGGCAGATGTGCCATACATACATTTTAGCTACACAAAGGTTGCATTGGGATGAAGAAATGTTCAGAATTTAACACTGTGTTTATAGGAAAATTATATACATGTGTCCGTTATTACCGGACCAGCTAAAGATCTTGTTTCAAAACATCACTTATTGGTTGATTGAATATTTAGCATCATTTTTGTACCACTGATGGCTAACAGATGATCATTTAACCTAACCTCTGTTTCCTGGGATTCTGATTCAGCGGTGAGAGAAGAATGATTATGAGATTTAATGTCATATATCAATCATCACAGAGACTGCCAGACGGGGAATTTAAATTCACAACCCCTGGTTGTCAAACGCGCTACTGACAGCTAACCAGCTTATGATCTGACATTGAATTTCATAATTATATAATACATGTAATAGTTTAGTTTACTATTGTGGTAGTCAGTTTTTTATACAACCATATGAGACAAATTTCTAGCTTAATAGAATGTCAGTGTTGCTAAGTATGAAATATAGCTTTACCTCTGTTATTAGATTTTTTTCAGAAAATGAATATTAGTATAGATTTGATCTTGTTTTAACAGTAAAAATATTTTTTGTTATGATAGCAAAATTTATTATACAGTACTTATTTTGTTTTACAGAGGTACTAAGTTGGCAACATCCAGTGGTGACACTACAGTTAAGATCTGGGACTTCTCCAAGGCAGAATGCGTACACACCTTCACAGATCACACACATGCAGGTATGCTGATCACCTTTGATGTTTCTTTCCTTTTTCTTTTACAGTAAAACGTTTCTTAAGCAGCCAGTCAAGGGAAGGAGCAAAAATGGTCATTAAAGACAGGTTGTTGCTTAATACATGTTAATTTGCTCTGAATGCATAGCAATTAGAAATAGCATATTTGGCTGCTTAAGACAGATGGCTGCTTAATAGAGGTGACCACTTTCAAAAGATTGACTGGATTTTTGTAAAAATTAATTTTATAAAGAACAATAAGGACATATTCTTGTCTTCGATTCAACTTTTAAGTTTCCCGAGATAAAGGGTAAATGCACAAATGTATGCAATGTAACATTGGCTTTAGCATTTCTCATAAATACCTTTTTAAGCATTCTATAAATAAAAACAAAATATTTCTAGATTAAGAAAAGATAGCATACAAATTTAACATTCAAAATTTAACTTTAAAAAAATCTATTATTCATAAAACTAAATTGTGGTAAAGGACCAAAATTGACAATTTTTGTTGATTATTATTTAAAACAGAATAAATGATGCTGTTTGTTGACTCTCAGATAAAATATATCTAGTTATTTGATGAAAGGAAGACAGAATGTTCCCACAGAAGCACATTGTTAACGTAGATTAACTTTATAAGTTGTATGGTGTTTAGCATGGCTTTCAACAATTTTTCAGTCATATCGGGACGGTGTCTACTTGAGACAGTATTTTGAGCGCTGTCACACTGGAGTATCATGCCGCAGACACATGGTATGATACCCCACCCAGTCACAATATACTGACACTTGGCCGACCAGACCTAGAACTCTCCTCTAAATGCTGAGCGTCAAGCGAGGAAGCTTCTAGTACCATTTTTAAAGTCTTTGGTATGACCCGGCCGGGGATCGAACCCACGACCTTCCGCATGCGAGGCAGACGCTCTACCACTAGACCACGCCGCGGTCTTAACTTTATAAAAACAATCTGTTAGAGCATCGAGGCATTTGTAGGAAGTTGTTGAACATTTCATATTTTAATTCTATTTGCATGTATCTTTACACATGACTTGACAAAAGTCACCATGCTTTATTTGTTATTCCAGTTTGGTGTGTAAACTGGCACTCCAGCGGCGACTTCCTGGCCAGCTGTTCTATGGACAACACTGCTAAAGTGTGGGACTTGAACAGTCAACGTTGTCGATACACTCTACGAGGACACACAGACTCAGTCAACAGCATAGAATTCCTTCCCTTCTCAAACACATTGTTGACATGTTCCGCTGATAAAACTCTCTCCTTGTGGGATGCCAGAACAGTATGTATAGATTTTTCTAATTGCTTCATATTTACAGGTTTATTCTAATCTATTTAATCAACTTAACCGAGATAGGTCACATAGGTATATAAATACTTAAGACATTGTTTAAAATTACCAATCTGATAAATTCACTTTTATTGTTTCCCACATCTTTTCATTCTCATCAGAAAACATAATATTATTATTACATAGATTTTGGTGCAGGGTTGTAATAGTAAAATGAAGTGACAACTGGTAACTGCACATGCTGAAGGTTGTGGGTTCAAGTGGTTGGTCATGCCAAAGTTAGTATCCTGTGAATGGGTGTGGGTATCGTACAATGTGTCTGAGGCATGTCTTACTCCAATGTGGTAGGGCTCTGAATTTAGAAACTGTCTCCAGACTAGACACTGCTGCAATTTGACTGAATTTCTGTTGAAAGCAGCTCTATATAAACACCAAACAGCAGCAACAACAACTATTTATTGAATTTATTAAATGAGCACACCTGTAAGATTCTCTATATTTTTTTTATAAATATTGTAATAACACCATAATTTATAACCATATCTGAACTTCCTTTTTCAGGGACTGTGTGCACAAACATTCTATGGACATTTACACTCTGTTAACTTCTCCACATTCAACCTGAAGGTAAGTAAACTTGCTTCGTCCAAGTGCTTTGTTACTTGCTAATATAAATTATAAAATGCTCTTTCAGTGCTTTTTGTTTTTGTTTATTACAGGTTTTTGAGAAAGTTTAAAACATCAGTTAAATATTTTTTATGTTTTTTTGCTATAATCAACTACCCATGATGTGCATGCATTCATTTCTTAATTTGATTTATTACTTTTTTTCCATATATGTGCAACTGGTTAAATAACTAATATAATCAACATTTTTGGGGGACAAAATATTGTAAAAACAGAATCCTTCTGTAAAGGTCTGTATATTTGTCTTTTTTACTTTTTTTTAAGTATCCATGTGTTTCTAAACAAAATCAAAACATTATTTTTCATATTTTAGATAATACTGTCATTATTTAAGTATCATCCCCAGCTTTCAGACAAATGGGGATGTTGACTTTTAGATGTCTTCCATATTTTCAAAACATTTGTGAACAATATGTATTTTATATAAATGCTTTAAATAGGAACCTAATGCAGTTTAAAATAACACTTTTGAATAAATTCATTATTAAATTTTTTCTTAAATGAAACAGCTGTAAGCAATTTGTAAAATGAAACAGCTGAAGCAATTTGCATAATGAAACAGCTGAAGCAATTTGCATAATGAAACAGCTGTAAACAATTTACTTAATGAAAAAGCTATGAACAATTTGAAAATAGAACACCTGTAAACAAATTTGCATAATGCGAGAGCTATAAACAATTTGCAAATGAAACAGTTGTTAACAATTCACATAATGAATCATCTGTAATTTATTTTCATAATGAAACAGCTGTAGATTATTTGTGTAATGAAATAGCTGTAAACAATTTGTGTAATGAAACTGGTGTAAACAATTTGCATATTTAAACAGCTGTAAGCAATTTGCGTAATGAAACAGCTGTAAACAATGAACTTAATGAAACAGCTGTAAACAATTTGAAATTAGAATGGCTGTAAATAGTTTGTGTAATGAAACAGCTGTAAACAATTTACTTTATGAAACAGCTATAAACAATTTGAAATTAGAATGGCTGTAAACAAATTTGCATAATGAAACAGATGTAAACAATTTGCATAATGAAATAGCTGTAAACAATTTGCATAATGAATCAGCTGTAAATAATTTGCATAATGAAACAGCTGTAAACCATTTGCGTGATGAAACAGCTGTAAGCAATTTGCATAATTAAACAAATGTAGACAATTTGCATAATGAAAAAGCTGTAAATAATTTGCGTAATGAAACAGCTGTAAGCAATCTGCATAATTAAACAAATGTAAACAATTTGCATAATGAAAAAGCTGTAAACAATTTGCGTAATGAAACAGCTGTAAATAATTTGCATAATGAAACAAATGTAAACAATTTGCATAATGAGAGAGCTGTTAACAATTTGCATAATGAAACAGCTGTAAATAATTTGCATAATTAAACAAATGTAAACAATGTGCATAAAGAGAAAGCTGTAAACAATTTGTGTAATGAAACAGCTGTAAACAATTTGCATAATGAAACAAATGTAAACAATTTGCATCTACAAACTTAATTAACACTCTGTTTAATCTGAAGACCCTCTTGTTTTATATCAAAGCTAGACTATCTGTATGGAAATCTCAACATTAAATTGAATTTACAACTGGCCTTTCTCCCCCTTTTTTTTTTATCCTATATGTGCTATTTAGTTGTACAAATGCTTTGTGTATTGTTTCACTTTCAATGAAATTAAAATAAATATGGTGTTGTTGTTTTTTTGGCTCCATTTTATGACTTTGAAGTTCACCTTGTTCAGAATTGGTTGGTGTTATTTTACGGGGGGTCATAAGGGAGTGAACCCAAGTGATTTTTTGGTATGAACAGAGTTAATTTACCGACAGTTTTACTTCTAATGTAAGATACATTTCCCAACTCTTGGCCGTTTTATTTGAGATGAAACGTTATGGTATCATTAACATGCATTCCAGAAGATCAATTTATCAAAGTATTTGAAGAAAAAGCATACTTGTACATCTCGATTGTTATTAATGCTGTGGATATTGTTTATTTTTATAGAGGTATCAGTGTAAAGTAAAAAAAAATAAAAATAATAATTCATTGACTATTAAGAAAACTATCAAAGAAAATCCTACTTGAAATTTTTAGATTACAATCATGCATGAGTACATGTAACAATACCAAAAAGTCACATGGTTTGCTACCATGATAGGTATATAATGTAAACTTATTTATTATATTGTGTTGATGGTACCACGGTTATTACAGGGTGGACAAATCAGTGCAAGTATTCTCTAAACACCTTTTATATCACATGTCTTGAATTGCTTCACATGTTGTATTTGCTGCTGCAAAATCTCCGTCAAACCAATAATTTGTCACTTGAATTACTGTATATATACATCATTTGTTTGCTCACATTGTATCAACACTCCAAGTTCACAATGTGTACCATTCACAAGACATGAAAATGTCCATTTGGCTGAGTCCAACAATTGGTGAAAAAAAAAAGATTTTCTGTTTCTGTTATTTTCGCTACTTTGACTTTAAAATTGAAATTAGGTTTTTACGTGGCCAAGTGGTCTAAGGTGCTGTCTCAAGATCTCGTACCTCTCACCGCTAAGGTTGTAAGCTTGAATCCCACTTGCTCCAAAAACCTTTATGTGAGAAAGTTTGCTAGTTACTTGTGGAAGGATGGTGGTTCTACTCAGATTCATTCTGAGGTCTTCCTACACCACTTAAACAGATTATGCCATATAAAACCTAAAATGGCATTAAAACTCCATTCAAAAAAAAAGAAAAAAGAAAAAAACTATGAAACATAATGTATCAGTTGGTGTGCAGATGTTTGATATAGAACAACACTGCTACGGTCAAACCTGTACTAGTGGTCACCTCGATTAAGCAACCACTTGTCTTCAACAGCCACATTTTCTATTTATCTTTTTTTTATAATTTTATTTTTTATTATCCTGTATTAAGCAGCTACCAACCTTAAGAGGTAATTTTTTAATCTTTCCCTAGAGTGGTCGTTTAAGACAGATTTTACTGTATTTTACAATATGATGAACATATAGAGTACACAGCAGATGCTTTTCAAAAGTCTATATTTACCATATTATTTAGTACATGCAGATATATGCATGCATGCAATTGGGTTTATATACCTTTAAAAACAGTGAAATAATTATTTTGTGACCATTCAATCTTTGTTCCATTTACAAAATATAAATTCAATGCCAAAAAAGATTTTATTCATATACTGTGTCTGATTTTAATCATTTGTTCTTTAAATATATATTCAGTTTCTCTAACAGCATTTTTGTAATGTTATATACAGTGTAACATCCATATAATGGATATTATATTTTGGGTTGAAATGATTTTGCATGAATTGGTTTGGGGAATGGGAATGGTAGTAAAATCCCTTATTTGACCTGATTTAACAACTCTATGAATAGTTGTTATGTTAATTGATTGTTTACCCGGATTATAGGACAATCAGACTGATACGCTAATATATTTTAAACCTGGAATGTAATCAAATGCAGGGAAGATTTTTTTTGAAAAAGCAAAATATGAACATTAATAATGATAAGGGACCTATCCTTGCCGACTGGGATATAATAAAATTGAAGCTATTTCTGATTGGAAATGGGGCTGAAAACAGGCACCTGCTAAAAGGATAAAAAAAAAACCTAAGGTTTTACCTAAGTATACTTTACATGATTGTTTATTATTTACTATGTTATAGGGTGACACTGTGGCATCATGTGACTCGTATGGTATAGTGAAACTCTGGGACGTGAGACAGGGAGCGCCAATGGTCACTTTTGATGTGGGACCCCATCCTGCAAACAGAGTAGCATTTGATCCAACAGGTACTGTCAGTGTATCTGATGAAGAGTTTGTGTGCACATTGTTTTTTCTCATTTTTTTCCAACAGTATTTCAGTTATTTAACGGTGGTTAGCGGATTTAATCGTTGTTCCTGGTGGTAAACTAATTCTAGAAATAACCTTATCTCTGCAAGTCACTGACTACTTCCCCACATTCAGAGGTAGGAGATACATAGCCATATTTCATGACCAGCGCAGAGACAGTGGCGGAAGGTGAGTCAGGACCCTTAGAATGACAGCCAGACACATTACCAGCTGAGCTAACTAGGCCCAGCTTGACGGAGAGTAGAGTAGATTTAAAATAATATCAGAAAAAAGTTATCCTGACAAACATATACAAGACACTTAGTAATGGAATATTGACACTTTCTTACGGAAGCTGAGTGCTATCCTATGAATTAATAAATTGAAATAAATAGATTGAAGTGCCATGCATTCATTACCAGTATCTGCATATGACATCCATTCACAAGAAATTGAATTAAACACAGTTGAAGCTTATCTTTTGAGTGAGAACTTTAAACAATGTCAGATACAGTTAATTGTAAAAACACTTAAAAAATATCAGATATATATTTTCAGGGGAAAAAACACTCTGAATATCTGTTGTAACCATCGTTTAAACATACAATTCTCTATGCGACTGGTATATTATGACTTTTCCTACATTTTGTGTGTCTCATTTCAGGTTCAGTATTGGCAGTGGCAAGCAATGACAGTACAATTAAGATGTATGAGGTTGCAAATGGCAGGGTAAGTCTAATTACTTATCATGACCAGAAGGGCTTAACTGGTTGGTAATTTGACCATCTGTCCAATTTCTTTACTCCATCAGTAGAACCAGTCAGATTTGACCAGAAACAATAGAGTTCTGGCCCTTGAATTAATGAAAAAAGACTTTTTGCCATGTAAACAAAAACATATTTAGTTGTCATTCCATATCTAGACCAAACTTGGTCAGATTATTAATACAAAGCATAATTCTAAGCTATAACAAGTTTTTGAATTGACACAATGGAACAAGAAATGCTACATTTGCCTTTTATTGATGGTAAAATTATGATATTTGCCTCAGTGTAAACTGAATCACCTTCAACTTTTGTCCGATCCAGACTAAACTTGGTCAAAATGCTTGTAAGTTTTATTTTTGATTTAATAAGATCAGACTTGAAATAAGTTATTCCTCTTTGGTAAGTGAAAAATGCTGATATTTGCCTTGTAAATGACATTGAGAGACTTGAAAATGATTTCACTGGGTTCAACCATTTCTTAATGTGATCCTTGTTTGGCAATGTCTTAAAGTGATGTCCATAGTTTATTCACAATTTCAGACAAATGTTTTGCTAATACATGTAATGTTGACTTGCCTTTACATATCTTTACTAAACGACTGTGATGAAATTTCCTGAATCTGCCCAAAAAATATTTTGAATGTCATAGACTACAATGGACATCTCTGTTGTATTTGTTAAAACATATTTGGCTGTTTGTTTGTTTGTATGTTGTTTTTTCTTTCACCCTTTTCAAACATTATTTTGATTATTTAATGGTGGTCAGCATACCTAATCATTATTCTTATGTGGCTAGGTTTTTAATCAGTACTACATACATTTATCTCTGCAAGTCACTGACTACTTGCCCACCTATTCAGAGGTGAGACTTGTGACCATAGAACAAAATTCATGACCAATCATTACAGTGACTGTGGCCAAGCGGAGATTTGAACTCGTGACCTCTGGGTTGACAGGTACATTTATAGACGGAGCTAGCATATTCTTAAACTCATGTAATCTATTAATATTGCAGACGTCATCACTGGTGGGTCATGAAGATGCTGTACAGTGTTTGATGTTTGACAGATCTGGAGAATACATGGTGTCTGGTGGCAGTGATTGTACGATCAGAATCTGGTCATGAATAACTATGGCAACGGACTTATGAAACGATAACATTCAAATAGATTTTACATACTTAAAAAGAAATTTGATTTTTATTTTTAATTAAACAAAATAAGATATATGGATTTAACTTAAATGAAAATAAAATGATAAGACATGTGAAAGAGGTTATTTAATTCCATGAAAAATTATTTTTAAACAAATTAATTGGATTTACATGTATATTGTATGAAAATTTGTGTTAAGGAAATGTTATTAACACTTGGATAATAGTTATAAAATGTTCATGTAATGGGAGCTTTGGTGAAAAATGAAAAAAACTTAGTGTTACAATAGTTAGCAATATAACATATTATCACAAACTCCCATTTTGGATGCAAATATTCATTTAATAAATTTGAACATATTTTTTAGATAGATGTTGAAAAATGTTTGTTCGAGAAAAAATGTTTTTAAATTGAAACCCATCCGCATTTTAAATTCTTTGTCTTTTTATAGAATGTGTGAATGATATTGAAGACTGAAAGTGTTATTGGGTTTTGTATTGTTATCTGTGATAAAATACGTTGTGATTGTTCCTGGTACATTTATTAAGAACAGATTTACAGAACTGACCGTCTCAAATTTGTAATGTATTGCTACTAATGATCTTTTCTACATTTAAAGATCAAATTCAAATTAAAGAACATTTTATTAGAATTGTAAATAAAATATTTTTTCTCAATATTACAAAGGTAGTAGCTTAAAATACATTCATATATATTATATAAAAAATACTGTAGAATTTATTGATTTCTTTTCAAAGACTTATTTCTAAAAATCATCAAAAAGTATAACTCCAGTGATGAGAATGATGATGATAATGATGATGATGATGTTCTTAAAACAGCAGCTGAGGTTTTGGAAGTATTACAACTAAATATTTATCACATTTGAGAAAAATAGAAATGACAACAAAGTGTTAATGCTCAAGTATAAAATAGCATTCAAAATTTATAATATATAATGTATAAAAAAATAAAGCAAAAGTCATAATTTGTGTTGTGTTTTGAATACCATAATGAATAAACCTTTTTCATTCAATTTTTTAATTAATTGTTATCCATTTTTCACAATTATGATGGTATTTTTGCTTTAAAACATTCTGTAGTTAAAACAGTATTTTATTAGTCTATCCCAGAACCTGATATCTCCCGAATCTGGTCATTAAACACCCCCCAATGAAAAAGCAGGGAATTCAATGCCTGTCCCGCGATTTATAGCAAATGAACATTTACTAAACTGTGACATCATTTAAACTTTCATTTGAAGCAACTGACCAATCAACATGCTCAAATGTGGCTTTCCCAACATTGCTATTTAACAGACCCAATCAAGAGAGATGGGTCCGTTCTACTGTCTAGTATTCTATCAAAAAATGTACAGCATTACAATACATACAACATAAATCATATTAAAGACAGTACATATGGAATATGCATACATTCTTTCCCCTCCAAATCTATATTATATAATTGATACTAAATTCCATGTCAATCATGAACATTCATAAAGTTGACTTCAACATTATTCATGAAAATTATATATGATCTAAATCTTGCCAATTTATATTTATTATTAAAATTCACTCGGTATTGTATTTACAGGTATATTTAGCAAAGGGGAATAACTTAATGTTTCTTCATGAATATGTATGAGATGTTTCTTCATAAATATGTATGAGATATCCAGAACGAGGATAAGCATACACTTGCTGTTCTAGTTTCTTCCATCCTTTGAGATAATCATGGCTTCTTGCAGTGAACAAGATAATCAGATTAACATTTTCATTTGTTAAAAAGAAACAAATCATCTCCAGAGAAGTTTTAAGATGTACCATGGTATGTGGCTGTCACATGACAAGAAGTATAACAAAGTAGTTATATAATGACAATATGATGGACAAGTTCTCAACCCGGCATTAGTTAATGATTTATATCCCAAAATAATGGTCCTAGAACCATTGAAAATAACATTATTTGACCTTTTGTACACTCGAACACCAAAAATTATTGGATATACATCAAACATATCTAATCATAATATCTTGGACAAGTGTTTTAATTTGCTGAATAAAACGACTTCTGAATAGCAAAACTTTGCGTTACAGATTTATTTAAATTTTCGTGCATTCTTAAACCTGCCATTTCATATGTGCCTGAGAGTAATTTAAAGCTATTGTGGCCCAGAGTTGGTATTGCTTGCTTGCTGTAATTTTATTAAAAGGTCCCAACTATAGTCAGATTTTAGCAAGATTTTTCTTTTTTAAATGGGGTTTAATGGCATATCCAGTTTTACTGGTGGAGGAAGACCTCAGTAGAACCAACATCCTTCTGCAAGTAACTGGAAATTTTCTCACAGTTTTTGGAGCGAGCGAGACTCGAACCTACAACCTTACTGGTGAGAGGTAAGTGATCTTGAAACGGCACCTTAGACAACTCGGTCATTGAGTACCCATTTGAGCAAGAAAAAAAATGATTCTCATTTCTATAGTGTTCTGTTAGGGCCATCTGCTTTCCCTTAGTCAACAGGCTCATGCCATGTCACAACAAAACAATGGTGATGACATGACAGTACAACAGATAAATTGTGATGGAGTGATGAGACGATGATGATGGCACGATGCCACGTCAACACAATGATGAAGACAAGATATTACTGTATGTCTTTGTTGTTATGCCATTGCTCCGCCATCAGTGTCAGCGCTCCTTCACCATTGTGCTGTCATAGCATCATGACATTGTGCCTTCACTCCATCACCATCATGTCATTGCCATCGTAGCACCGCCTTCCTGCCGACATGCACATATTTGCAATGTGCTTGATGGCGTTTGGATGTTACAACACTACTTGATAGTGCATTTGGTTCAACGTATTGGTTCGCATACTGAAGGGTGGTTCCAATAGTAAAGGATGCACATGTATCAAATAGTTTTATATATTACAAGCTTATTTAATAAATTAATTGCTGAATTATAATCCCTGCCGCCCCCTAATTTTCATGCCACCCCGACCCCTTTTTATTTTCATAAAAAAATTTAGATGATAATCTAGTAATTAATTTATTGCTATAAATGTTTGATATGAGTAAAACTAACATCATTTTAAATAATTTTATTCATTTAATTATTTTTTTTATGTTTTTGGTAAAAATTACTTTTCACTATATGTAGATTGTCACACATTAGGTTAAATGGTTTTGTTGGAATATGTAAGGTTTAGAATTTAACTATAATATACTGAAAATTAACTGTTATAAGTTGTACACGTTGATTTCTGTATACGCATAAGTGACAAGATCAGTACAGGAATAAGCTGCTTCATAGAAGTTATGTATAAATTACAGCTTGGTGGTATATAAATTTTACTAAATGACCATGTTGTTTCTTATTAACCATTCCATAATCATCAAGGGATGTAAATAAGAATCATCAGACCAAATTATTTGTATGCAAAATAATAAATAAATAATTAGAACAGCAAATACTGGGCTGAAGTGTAGTAAATAGTGTTGGCTGCCCATGCTGGAGGTTCAGAGTTCGATCCCAAACTGAACCCAATACTTCACAAAAAACAACACTCTACCCAGGAAGCCGACTTGAGAGCAGTTCAAATCAGCTTTGAAATTTCTTCTCAATCGAGCTTAAATAAACTAATATAAACTAGAACGGCAAGTTAACAATTAACATGGATCTCATTTGTAGTAGTAATTAAATGGGTTATATTAAAGAACAGCAACCAAAGAACAAATAATATACTTTATTTTTAAAACCTTTAAATAAAACAGATAAATAGCCAGTGTAGAATACATATAACAGATCACGTTATTTGTGAGCAAATCACTAAATCATATCCTGCACAAGAGATATTCTTTTAAAATATAGTCGACACGGAATACGATTACCAATAAAAGTGAAACAGTCACTCTGACACATAGTTGTTTTTTTAGAAATGATCATTAATTTTGTATTTGTTAACATATACTGAACAGAACAGCTTACCCCACACTTTTTTATTTTCAATATCTTCATCAAAAAATGGAGCGGCGCTATTACAATTTCTACACTAAATTAACAGAATTAAGTATGTATTTTTACATAGCCTAAATTTAAATGTTCTTACTCAAATACAAATTTCAAAGAAATTGCGATGACATTTTTTGAGAAAATAGGTAAAATGTCGCGTGGCAGATTAGCTTTTCCATTCAGTATAGTTGACCCTTGCATGAAATGAGGGAAACACATAGCTAGGTGACTATTTGGACCATTCCCGTTATATTGCAAATTGCACAGCCAAGTGCGAGCCTGTTTTAGCTGTCTCAAGGAAATATCCTCACGCTTTGTGAATGCCATTTTCCTTCAGAGCTACTTCTCAGGCGGTATGCGAGTCAAATATTTAGTTGATGTTTATAAACACATGTACTACAATAATTGAGGTAGCTACACTAGACTGACTTACCGGTATATTACCTTTGTATTTAAACTCAATTTCCCTTACCTGTTAAAAATGGCCATGGTGCTTATTGTATGTTACATCCAAGAAATTTCATTATTTCATCTTCAACTGTAATGAGGTCATTATTTAGCAAATTAGAGGTCAAGGTCTTAAATTCCTTTAACTTAAATTTCTTTGTTCTCCTCTTTGCAGTTTTTTAGTTAGAAGAGTGCATATTTTTTCGATTTTGGATAACCCTCATATCAATGATTATAACATAATGTATTGCGCTTCAATATGCATAAAGGTGCCTAAAAAGGTGTATACCCTTGGCATTAATTAAAATAAAAATACTTGTCAACAAAATGTAAATGTAGCTTCATTATACAAACATTAAAATTATTATAGATATACAGTCAAACCTGTGTAAGCAGTCCCTATGGAACAGCCAATAACTTTTACCAATTCTCATTTTTAGAGCAAATTCACCTGTATTTAGCAACAACCTGTCTTAATAGGCCACTTTTGCACATTCCCTTCACTGGCTACTTAAGACAGGTTTGACTGTACATTTATATACTATAAAGGAAACATGTACTTATGTGCTTGCATAATAATTCTTTACTAATTATTTCTGTATTAAAGCAGCTTTATGATAATAACATGTATGTCAAAATTAATATTAAAACCAGAGACATATTATGAATGAATGAATAGGGTTTTACGGCGTACCAACACATTATAGGTTATTCGACGCCAACAGGAAGGAAGATTCCAGGTTCACTCTACATGTACAAAAACAACAAATTAACATACAGATTAAAAATAATACATCAACAAATGAATATGTAGAATGAACCTAGAACTTTGATACCTGCAGAACTGCAGAGTTTCAGCAAATTCTATCGTAATACTCAATTTGTTGCTTCTTACGACATGCATAAGCGACAGTGATCCTATTCTTGCCATCACTCATGGCTCCCTGGGGTTGATAATTTAACCACAATAGTGAACATGACAAAAAATTATAAAATGAACATGACACCCATTCTGAGGATTCCTGCCCCTCTGCAGAGATCGACAATGATTCTATTCTTAGCCGGAACCACGCGGGCTCAGAGACATATAAACAGAAATAGGAAACTATAGGCACTTATTTACATTTCAGGTGGCACATTTGGTGTTTTCTAAATCTTGGAAACTCCTCCTGAACAAACCAACATATTTTTGTGATTTTAGTATCAAATGAAAGGACTTGGTTGCAACTGGAGGTGGTTAACTTTTCTTTTTAAAATTTCAAGAAATAAAGCAATTTTATGTTTACAGTTGTTTTTTGTGTGATCATTTTCATATTTTTACCCCATTTTTAAAGGAAGAAATAAGAAAAACTTCTTTAAATATCTAGATGAAATTTTCACTACACATAGAAAACTTACTTCTTCATCTTTCTATATAAAATTTCTATTTCTATGGTGTGGTGTTAAAGTTTATTTGTTAAACCAAGTACACTACTTCTTTTGTTAAAAAAACAATTATTAATTTCATAAAAATTCCAACATTTTTGGTTTTAATGCATAACAATTGCAATTCGGGAAAAAATTTAATAATAGACAATTGGAAATAGTCTTAATTTTTAGCAGCTTTACTTTGGTACCTAAATTATTAAAATCAGACAAAGATTTAAGGAGTTAATGAATAAATACTAAAAGTGTCATCCAAAATTTCAGCCTTGTATATTACATTAATATCAGCCTGCCAGTCTCTATAATTAAGTCCCTGTTAAAACTAAGTATTAAGTGCATAGCAATAACAAATATAATCTCAAAACATTCTCTTCCGAGGTTGTTGATAATAAAAGGCACCTGTGATAAACGTAATAACTGGACAATGATTAAGGTAAATAGCATGTGCAAGAACAGATTCCTGAGGTTAACATGGCATTACTGAATATTCTTCGTAATAATGTTAAAATCAACACTGCTGTTTGGGATGTATATTTCAGCCATTTTTTGTGTGTGTTTTTTGCTTTTATAAATACTATTTCTGTGGTAAATCATATACAAATTGGATATCAGGACATCAATAAATAAAAATGTTTTACTTTTGCAAATTTGGAATGTAAAACATATTTTATAGTATAAAACAATTTTAAATAGCACAAATCAAAACAAATTTATCAGTGCCAAAACAGCAAACATTAAGATATTTTTCAATATCTTTTAATAGGTTAAAAATACTGTAATACAATTTTCAAAATATCTTAATATAGACATTCGACACAAATTTAATCATGTTTTGACATAAACTTTTTGATTTCTTTCTCCAAAATGTTCATCCATCACAATTCTGCATTTAAACTTGCTATTACCAAAAATATCTTTTTGTGACATTTAAAAGAACATTCAACTGTGATATATTTAAAAAAAAGTTCAACTGAATTTGAAAAATAAGTATTTTTATTCACCACTTACTATAAAGACTGCTCCACGGATACATATTTTCCTCAAAATATTGTGTTTCACAAAATCCAAAAAGCCTATAGCTCAAACAAGCGCACCATCAACACTTATTTTAATAATCATCCAATCCACATCCACGATATCAATTTTTCATCAAAACCTTATTTGCTTATATACCTAATAGATTTTACATTGAAACTGACAAAGTGGTAAATCTTAAACAACAATAATCTCTTCCATACAGTAAACTTTTATGTAAAAACAAGAGAGATCACATTATCATGTGGTTTATAGACAGCAATAAATGAAGAAGTTTTCTGGTTGATGTATGGACCATGTAGATGAAGTTTTCTGGTTGATGTATGGACCATGTAGATGATGTTTTTTGGTTGATGTATGGACCATGTAGATGAAGTTTTCTGGTTGATGTATGGACCATGTAGATGAAGTTTTCTGGTTGATGTATGGACCATGTAGATGATGTGTTCTGGTTGATGTATGGACCATGTAGAAGACGTTTTCTGGTTGATGTATGGACCATGTAGAAGACGTGTTCTGGTTGATGTATGGACCATGTAGATGATGTTTTCTGGTTGATGTATGGACCACGTATATGATGTTTTCTGGTTTAAGTATGGACCATGTAAATGATGTTTTCTGGTTGTTATATAGACCATGTACATGGAGTTTTATTTCCAGCGTGTATATGGAATTTTATTTATGGTTGATGAAAAGACTATGAAAATGGAGTTTTAATTGATATTTGGTCCATGTAGATGAAGTGTTATTTCTTGTTGATATCTGGTCCATGTAGATGGAGTTTTAATTATTTATAGTTGATATTTTGTCCATGTAGATGAAGTTTTTTTTTATTTCTGGTTGATAGTTGGTCCGGGTAGATGAAGTTTTATTTAGTTCTGGTTGATACTTGGTCCATGTAGATGGAGTTTCAATTATTTCTGGTTGATTTTTGGTCCATGTTGATGAAGTTTTATTTATTTCTGTTTGATACTTGGTCCATGTAGATGTAGTTTTATTTATTTTTGGTTGATACTTGGACCATATACATGTAGATGAAGTTTTATTTATTTCTGGTTGATACTTGGTCCATGTAGATGGAGTTTCAATTATTTCTGGTTGATATTTGGTCATGTTGATGAAGTTTTATTTATTTATGGTTAACACTTGGTCTATGTAGATAAGTTTTATTTATTTCTGGTTGATATTTGGACCATGTAGATGAAGTTTTATTTATTTCTGGTTGATATTTGGAGCATGTATCTGGAGTGTTATTTCTGGTTGATATTTGGTCTTGGTCTATGTAGACAGACTTTTATTTCTGGCTGATGTAAGGATCTAGTGCTACATGAGGATTGTTGTTGTCTATGTCCCCCCAGTAAGGCATCTGTAGTGGCAGGTCGGCTGTCAGCTTGTCTAGGACAGGAGTCATCAATGTGAAGAGGAACTGGGAACCAAGTTCTGATAAATGTAGACCATCATTCAACATCTCCTTCCAGTTCTGTGGTGAAGAAGATCATGTACTTTAAAAATACATGTAATATATCTATTTCAATATGAAATAACACGATTATTTAAAGTTGACTGTTTAATGTATTTAGTTATACTGACTTATATTAGCTCAACTGTGATATAAGCTCAAATGTTTTCTTTCTAAATCACTTGCAATCTGTCATCTGGGGTAGAAACAGTTCTGGGTGTGGTTAAAGAGAGAATTAAGAATCTTACATGGATCGGAGGGTCCGATAGAAAATTCCATTCAGAGAGATAACTGTTTTATATTTTTGAGGGAACAAAGCTCTGTCAAGTTCCTGCTAAATACAGTTATCCCAAGGGACGGAATTTTCTATCTGAACTGAAAAAGCCATGTAAGATTATTTTTCTTGCATACCAAACACATTGAATACTTATTTTAATTGATTTTATTATTATATTTTTACCACGATGATTTTTAAGACGTCAAATTAAATATATTATGTCAAATGTTTTAATATGTAACGTCATAAATTGTTCCAACGTCACAGCAGTGGCGGATGAGTACGTGGAGGGGAAGTAGGATGAAAATTTCGTGACCAGTAAAAGTACGGGGAGATCCTTGTCCGGCATGCAAGAAAAATGGGTTGATTGAACCCATGACTCTGGCTTGAGCAGCCAATCCTCTACCCATGGCACCACTACATTTTATTTATAATAATAAAATTCATATCATTTAAATTACACAATATAAATTCTTGTATTTTGTTTTTATTTAATAGAAAACGGTGATGCAGTGATGTTATTTTCCATTCAGCCTATCGATTTAACTGACTCTGATTTTTTTATGATTCTAAAATAAATCAATACAAGTAACAACTATTACAAAATCATAATTAAAGACCTTAGATTCCAATTTCTCATCTTTATTTTAGTGTTAATATTCATTAACTTAATTTAAACTTTTATTTAATCAATCATAAAAAAAATCTGGAAGGTTTTGAGTTGTAAATTAAAATAGAATATTATGCAATTGTTTTAAATTTATTTATATTACAACTACTGTGAAACAACTTCTTACAACTAAGTCAAATTTTCCTGGGTAGAACCAGTACTAAGTACATATGTAGATAACGTGTCTTGCTCTAGGACACATAGCCATGGCAGAGGATCGAACCCATGTCTCTTTGATCCTGGAACCGATGCTCTGCCACTGGACCACATGCTCAAAATATAACTGATATTAGGAGAGATAATACCATCTCATTCATCATAGCAGTATACAGGTCAACAGATTCTGTGCCAGTTTCTTTTGCAACCTCCATACAACATTTGGCATATGCTTTAGTTGGCTCGTTGAACTTTCCAAACACTCGGTCTGTAAAAACAAAGGACAAATAATACACGGCTGTACTATATTAGGTACATGTAACTGCTGTTGAGGTATTATAAAATATTTTTGTTAACTTATTATGTCATAACATACATTAAATGCTAAGTAAATCCCAACTTAACAAGACTACAAGATGTGATATTGTCTTGTCAAAGACATTTCCAAGAATACTGCATGGTCCTGAACAGTAGTGCAACCAGAGACATATAAACAGAGACTACAGGAGCTTGTCTAACTTTTGGGTGGCACATTTAGTGTTTTACAAATCTTGGAAATACAACTCCTCCAGAACCAACCAACATATTTTTGTGATTCTGGTATAAAAAATGGCATGATTTTGTCACTTTGGGTGGTAAGCTTATCTTTTTTATATCTGATGAAATGAAACATTTTTACACTTACATTTAATTTTTTTGTCATCATTTTTATCCCATTTTTAAAGTAAGAAATAAAAAACACTTTAATATTGACATGAAATTTTCGCCATCCATGGATAACTTATTTCTTCTTTTTACATAAAGTTCTTTTTATTTCTATAACGGTTCTTAACAAAAAGCCTACCGTCTCTGATTCTCTGTAATTAAGTCTGGTATAACTCATCACTTAACTATCAACCCAATTTGATGACTGGGTAAAACAATTTAAAAGCAATAAACTGTAACACAAAATATTAACACATAAGCTGTTTATGAAATCTTTAGGTCAAGGCCACCCCAAATACTTTATAAATTTGAGTAATACTACCAATTTTACAATTGTCACCAAAATTGGTATTATAATTGACCAATATTTTCTACAAAAACAGAATTAAAGCAACGACGTACATAGAAGGATAGGAAACTTGCATCTCTCTACTAAATGTTGATAAAATAGCATGCAAATAATTAATAATTTGGCGAATTAATCATTCAAATTTCGTAGGCAACTGATTATTTCTTTTATATAGAATATAAGGTATATGTAACCTTAGATGAAGTTTTAAACATATATAAGTCCTTGGCTAAACACAAACATGAAATGCTAAGCAGAGATCCCAGTGTGTAGATCCCTGGTTAAATTCATATGCGAGTAATACTCATCAACCAAACTTTTTGGATGCAAGTAATACTCCTCAACCGAACTTTTTGGATGCGAGTAATACTCGTCAACCAAACTTTTTGAAAAATCGAACAGTATTTATACGACCCTGTAGTATCAAACAGTATTTATATGACCTGAAGTATTGAACAGTATATATATGACCACTGTATGAAAGAGGATATATCCATTGTTTGGCATTCTAATTGAAACATAAGAGCAGCTTACTTCACACTTATAGTATGGATATGTATATGCACGTACCATTTACTTTACAATCTTTCTCCCATTTCTTCTCAGCACAGGACGGAGGGGATATTATAACAATTTTTTGGCGCTGTATTCCAATTCCCTGCAAATATACCAACAACATGCCTTCTAGTTTTATGTTCTCACATACCAGTATTTTAATTAACTATATTTTCATATACACAAAAAGTGAGCCAGTAATTTTATCATAATCAGATTTCCATATATTTATTTATATACTTTTAAATAATAATGTAAAATATTGAGATTCTATGAATTTATTTTTATATTCCAAGTAAGGCAAGATTTCAGAACAATATCGAGGATGCGTCAACTGGGGAAGGACTGATAATGGAAGGCGTGGTCCGGTGGTAGAGCATCGGTCCCATGAACGTGGCTTGATCCTCTGTCATGGCTATGTGTCGTGTCCTTCAGCAAGACACTTTTTCCACATATGCTTTGTACTGGTTCTACACAGGAAGAATTTGAGCGTGATTTGTACAAGTTGTAATAACTTGTTTCACAATCGATGTAAAATAAATAAGTTTAAACTAAATAGAAACAATATAGAATTAATTAACACAAACCTGCAAGTACTCTATGATCTCCATCATGTTTTGCCTGAATTCATCTAAAGGAACATGTTGCTTTTGACACAGCTTGCCGTCTACAGAATCATTGGCACCAAGAAACACTGTAACCATTCTGATGTCCTTGGCATTGCTGGCTGTGATCAACTTCGGGAGAATAAGTTTGCACCACCGCGTGTTGTAGCCTGAGAAACCACGGTTGATGACATCACATTTCCTGCAAAAATTAGAATGAATATTTTTCACCAAATATTGAAAATTCCATAGTACTCATTTTAGAAAAAAATAATGAGCAAAATGAGTTCACAACAAAATGGTCACATTGGCAATGTAAAAGAGAATTCATCATGATTTTTCAAATTTTAAATTTTTTTCCCCAATAGGCTACATCATGCCTATTATATATATATAATACTCACTGACCCCATATTGCCAAAAAAGATAACTATTTAAACATGTCAAAATAATATATTGAATTGGGCTATGCGCCTAGGTTAGACTAAAATTGAATTCCCGCTGGACAGAAATTTTGGGGGAAAAATGCTTTGAAAGTCCATAAAAAAGTTTGGGTAGCTGCAATTTTAGTAGGAAGGTAGAGGAGCAAGGCATACATTTATTTTTGAAGAATGTCGTTGAGTCATTAGTACATGTATAATATATTATCATCTGTAGACACAAATATAAATAACTTTCTGCATATAAATAACTTTCATCATTTGCGTCGGGATTATTCTAATCAATAAGATGTTATTGCTAATTGTATTTAATCCTTGATACAGATCCATTTGTGTGTCAGGGCCACGATTAGCTCAGTCAGTTACACGTCTGACTATCAATCCAGGATTCTTGAGTTTGTATCTCTGCCCATAAACAGTATCTGTGATGATTGATATATGACATTTTGTCTCATTATCGTTTGTCTCTCATCGCTGATTCAAGTGGGAAAGTTATCAGTTACTTGTGGAGTTGGGGTGTGCTCGAGTACTGGTTAACCTGTCAGGATCCCAGGAAACAGTGGTCAGGTTAACTGATCGTCTGTTAGCCCTAAATGGCATAAAAATGACACTAAATATTAAATCAATCAGACCCATTGGGTAGAAATATTGCAAATAGGGTATACATAACCAAATACATTAGAACATGATGGATGTGACAGTTTTGAATTTCCAGGGTATAAATAAAAAGAGTTACCTTTGCAAGTGGTTAGCCAGCAGTGCTCCCCAGCACCCATCTTTACTGTTACTATACTGAAGACAAAATCATGGCAAAATATGATTATTCATTTGGGTCTAAAATAAATTAAACTTAAATTATATTGAACTGATATTAACCAACTGATTTCTATGTTTTAGTCATATGATTTTGAATATATTAAAGGTTATACTTAAACATCACATTTTAAGTTAATCATTTTATATTGCTTAAATTTAAATGTTTATAAAAATGGTTCAGCAGTTCAAACAATATCATGGTATATAATTTCGCATTGACCTTTTAAACACTGTAAAACATTGGCAGAGTGTGTCAAAGAAAATCCTATTCAAGTAATCTGACAACCAGAAGGTGGACAGCTCTAAATTAGATGGAAAAGTTGTCTCTTAACCTAGATCATCTCCTGTGCGGGCCCGGTTAGCTCAGTCAGTATCTGTAGCACATCTGACTATCAGTCCAGGAGTCATGAGTTTGAATCCCCACCCACCAATAGTCTCTATGATCATCGTTTTATGTCATTGCGTCGCATTATCATTCGCCTCTCACTGTTGATTCTAGAGGAAAAGTTTATCAGTTAGTTGCGGAGATAGGTGTGCTCTTGCACTGGTTAACGTTCCTGGATCCAAGGAACTAATGGTTAGAATATCTTCATCATCTCTAATCACATCCCTTTAGAAGAATATTCTCATGGTGAAGTTAACATACTAAGCACTAATAACAGTCAGAGTTCACTTTATACAGTGGCATTAAAAGTAGATTAAAACTTCAACAGTGAAACTAGATGGCACTAAGTCTCCCGTGGGCCGACTGGAACCCTATTGTTATGTTTTTTAACTTGTTGTATTAGAATTGTTGGTATAAGTCAAATGACTATTAATAATTAGAACACAAATGTGAATCTAAGCTATCAAGGTTTATTTTCCAAGTGTGCATCATCATCAAGTTCATGATTCTATATAGTGGTCAGTCTATAGTCTGTTTCAAGTTAACAGTCTGTCAGATAAATTACACCTATGAGTTAGGGCTGGCGGGCTACATAAGGTGGAAGCCAATTCCAAAGAACAATGTACGCCGGATAGAAACTGTTCAGATATATCTTCTTCTTCTTCTTCCAGTTATAGGTCAAGAGTCTTCGTAGACTGTAAGGCTGTCCTTAAATTGAGTAATGAGGCAGTCGCCCCTTTCCAGTAGTTATTACAGTTAAAAATGTCTGGATGTACAGTTAAAATTATATACAATGCGGTGGTCCCTAGTTGTTGGTTGGACCAGCCGCTGACCTGATGGCAGTCTTCAAGCCCTCTAGCGTGGTCATGTTGGTGACTGTAAATTATACAGACTATATTACACTAATAACTTGGCATTTCTCTGGGTGGAACTTCATCAGCCACCTACTCTCCCACTGACATAGTGCATTCAGGTCTTCTTGGAGAATCTAATCATCATCTGGTCCTCTGATGTGGCGATATAGGAGGCCATCATCAGCAAATAACTTGGTGTCTGATGTGGTGGACTCTTGCAGGTCATTGATGAATGCTAGGATTAGGAGTGGCTCAAGCATTGTTCCCAGGGGTACACTGGAGACTACATCAGCTTTCTCAGAATGTTTACCCTCTAGTGTATCTTGCTGCCATTGTAACTGAGGAAGGACTTGATCAATCATAGTGTACAGTCTGAAATTCCACAGTACTGTAGTTTGTGGATAAGACGCTGGTGGGGGACTTTGTTGAACGCTTTGCGAAAACAAGCAGTATGATGTCCACCTGATCTCGTCCTGAGCGCAGCTTGCTGGCTATACCTTGTATTGTTGGAATAAGCTGGGTTTTGCCAGATAGATTCTTGCGGAAACCATGCTGGTTGTCGCAAAGGATGTCGTTTGTATGGAAGTCTTTCATGATGTTGCTGTATACGATATGCTCCAGATGTGACTGACGTCAAAGACACTGGAGGGTAGTTTGAGGCAAGATGTTTATCGCCTTTCTTGAAGTTCGGTACAATAAGTGCTTCTTTCCAGTCAGCAGGTACTTCTCCAGTGTCTAGTGAGGTTTGGAATAGTTGTGAGGATGTGAGCAATTTCAGTAGAAGCTGTGTGTAAAATAAAGGTTGGTATACTGTCTGGTCCTGATGCTTTGTATACTTTAAGATCTCTTATCTGGATGAACTGATAGTTATGCCCTCTTGTGGAATTTCTTGTTTGTGTAAGTGAAGGACTTGACTTGGTCTGATGGCAACTAAGTTGTAGATTTTATAGAAGTCCAAGTCCAACCCCCTAAACTGAAATCCCAGATCAGCCCCTGACATGTACTAATAAAGGAACTTATTTAAAAGTAGGTCACTGGATATATAACCATTATAAAATACACAACTGAACATGTCAATGAATTATGTACAAACCTGTGTCAAAGAATCTCCAAAAAGGAAAATCTTGGGCCAATCCATAACGGCAGTGCAAGTCACAGGCTTTGAAAAACACCGCACTGCCAGGAATCCTGCAAATGTCAGCCGATTAGTGATCGATATTTTGCGAAAGTAACGGTTTCTAAACATCAATATAACATGTGACCTTCACTGAAGTTGTAAGTTAATTGGAAAATATACAATCATGTATGCTACCGGCGTGTTGCTTCTACGATTTGCTGCGTAGATAAAAAGTTTAAAAAGCGGCCACCTGTATGCTGCGAAAATGCGGGCAGGTCTATTCCCCGGAACCCTACCTGATATTGATAAGGAAAACCCGGAACACACGGAACCCTTCGTAACTTACTTATTATGCAACATAAATTCATAATTTTGGTACCAACTGAAAGAGTATGAAGTTGTCTTTACGCTCATAGTAAAAAATAACTTTATGATAAGAATTTTTGTTTTTAAATTAGGATCAAGTTGGGTATATTTCCATTGAAATATTGCAGTCAAAATTCAATATTGCCAGTCACTTGTAGAAGGATAGTTGATAGAACTGTGTATTGCTTGACCAATGGCTATACGATATGTATCAAGATACAGGTAGCCTGAAACACGATACAATACAATACAGATTATTACAAAATTATTATTTAAAATGTGATGAATTTCATGGAAAATAACTTTATGATAAGAATTTTGTTTTTAAATTAGGATCAAAGTTGGGTATATTTCCATTGAAATATTGCAGTCAAAATTCAATATTATAAACCCCGGAACCCACGGAACCCGTAAAAACTTATTTATTATGCAACATAAATTCATAATTTTGGTACCAATTGAAAAAAAACTTGTATGAAGTTGTCTTTACGTTCATAGTAAAAAAATAACTTTATGATTAGAATTTCGTTTTTAAAATAGGATCAAAGTTGGATATATTTTTCATTGAAAAATCATTTAGTCAATTCGATTTTATGTCACAGAGTGGGGGAGAAAGACATATATATATATATATGGAGAGAGAGAGAGAGAGAGAGAGAGAGGGAGAGAGAGAGAGAGAGAGAGAGAGAGACAGACAGACAGACAGACAGACAGACAGACAGACGGAGGTAGAGGTAGAGGTAGAGGTAGAGAGAGAGAGAGAGAAATAGAGACATTGTATGTGTTATGTTATTGTTCTCACTGCTGGTGTTAATACAGAACGACAATATAGTGTGTTCTAACTTTATATTACTACCCTTAATACTAAAAAGTGAGCTGTAGTTACTAGGTGAATTATATAGACTTGAATGTCAGAGATTATAACGCATGTACAGGTAATATGTAAGAGAAGGGAAGTAACGCTTAGTGTTTCAGATGCTGAGGTATGTTACAGTATTAAAGTAAAGACCATTGGTCACTTGAACTTCAACGCACAATTCAGATTCCGAACCTTTTGAAGTATCGCCAGCGTTTTCCAATATTCCCGACTTTTAAGTTATCAATGCGAGCTTATTTATAACCAATCATATTTGCCGTTGCCATTCAGAACGGAAAATATAAACATGGCCAGAGTGTTTCCTGCATTGAGAAACTCTCTTGAAAAATGTGTTATTAGCACTCGAGGCCTGTTGTCCAAATCTAAAACAACATACTTACAAGCAAAAGCATATAGTTCAGAATCAACGGAAACAAATGACATTCTGTATACCTCGGACCACATCCAGCTAAAAGCCAGTCTTAGAAAGGTCAAATAATAGAACGAAAGATTTGGGGTGTAATTTATAATAACGCATTTTAATTATATATTTAATCATTCGTGGAAAAGCTACTCATATGTTACTGATTTTTTTTTGAAAACTGTTTATTGTTACTAATTTTACCTGAAATGTGAAACAAAATCTAATCTTACATAATTATATACGGACTTAAAGACAAAAAAACTTTCAGAATTTGGTCTCCTGTGATGCATATAAATAGTCCGATGTGTCTATACATTTGGAAAACGTATGCAGTTCATTCAGTAATGTTATATGCTGGGTGTCTGACTATATATATTTTTCGCAGACTGCAATACAAATGAACTACCATTTCTTCAGTGACTTAAACAAAGACAACTCTTCCTTAAGACAGAATGAATGAATGAATGGTGTTTAACAGCACGTCGACACATAAATAGGTCATTTTGTGTGCGCACCTCAAGACAGGGATAGGTGTCACTATATATACAGACGCGCACTCAGGTAACGGACAACCTGCAATGAGTATGTCAGTGACATGGTAAGCGAGACACTCTACTCCTTGTAAAGAGCAAGTGTGTCAGGACGTTTTTTACCACTGAATGCAGGAACCACATTAACACCGATGAAGATGCCAAGAAGTTGCAGGCTGTCCTAGACCACCTTCAATAATAGAAAGAGATTGGCAGATGGCCTTGACAAGTGCAAAGTATTGAGAGTCACCAACAAGAGGTGTTTTATTTCTGCCAACTACCCAATCAATGGCCAGAATAATTTTGCAGATGACCTTGGTCCTCAGTTACCATAGAGACTCCATAGTGAAGAAAGTCAACAACACAACAGTTTTCCTTCAAAGTACTCTCTCTTGCCCCAAGGAAATCAATACCACATATCATTGGAAGGCCACAACTAGAATACACAGCCGATGTATGGAACCTGTCTAGCAAGTCAAATACGTCTAAGAACTGCCCATTTTGTCACCAGTGACTATAGCCAAACCAGGTGACAGGTGAATGTTCTGCTAACTGAGGTAGCAAAATTACCAACATACTCTATACAAACATGTTAGGTATGCACGGACACAATTGTTCTCTCATACATTTAAAATTGGATTCATCCCTAACTTTCAACAGAGTGAATGTTTCATATATTATATATGTAACAAAAAGAGATAGTTGTCTTTGTATGGGACTCAAACCTGGAACAGTTTGTTAACAGGCTGAAGGATCTGTCAACTGAATAGCTTGACTGCTGACTTAACTTTCTATCTATGTAGGTCACATTGATACATACTTCGACATAACATACTGCAGCGGTAGTATAGGCTAAGTGGTAGAGTGTCCGCCTAGAATGTGGAAGGTCGTGGTTTCAATCCCTGGTTGCGTCAAATACCTGAAAAATGTTACTAGAAGCTTCCTGGCTTGGCACTCAGAATTGAGAGGATAGTTCTAGGTCTGGTTGGTGCTGTGTCAGTATAATGTGACTGGATGGGATATCATACCATGTGTCTATGGCATGATACTTCAGTGCTCAGAATACTGTCTCAAAGAACGCCACGACAAAACTGAAATATTGTTGAAAGTGATGTTAAACACCTAACAATAATATTATCCTGTATTATGTATTTATTCACCAATTATTTGCCTTAAATATAAACCTATTGACCTAAAATTATCTCTTTGCAGATTATAGAGAGAGATATTAATCCGTATGTAGAGCTATGGGAATCAGAGGGCCAGTTCCCAGCACATGAAGTGTTCAAGAAACTTGGCAGTGCTGGCTTCCTTGGGGTGACTAAACCAACAGGTACATGCTATAATAAATTTACAAGTGTGTTTTTTTTGGAAAACCAATAAAAAGTAATACATTTATTTTAAATCATTGTGCATTACTTTACAGTATTGTATTTGATAGAGTAATGGCGCGCATGCCAGAGGTTGCGGGTTTAATTCCCAGCTTGAACTGATGTTTCTCCAAAATTAACACTGGTTTTACCCAGGAAGCAAACTTGAGAGCAGTTCATATAAGCTCTGAGCTTACATTGCAATCAAGCTAAAATAAAATATTATAAATTAAAACTAAGATCACTTACCAGTCACTGTGGTGGTCATGGTTTGAGTCCAGCTCAGTTTAAACATTTTATGCAAGAGAGTGATTAGCTTGCCAGTCACTTGTAGAAGGTTAGTTGATAGAACTGTGTATTGCTTGACCAATGGCTATATGATATGTATCAAGATACAGGTAGCCTGAAACATGATACAATACAATACAGATTATTACAAAATTATTATTAAAAATGTGATGAATTTCATGGAAACAATTTTAATTGTAAGTAAAACATATATACAATATCATCCTCTTAACACATCATGCTAAAAACTTAGTTTTCAAGATGAATGATTTTCAGCAATTAATACTGTTCACTAGCTCTAGTATTGGATTGATATATGTTAAAGCAAACATAATACTTAACAGGCATACTTCTGTGTTGGAAAATTCATTTTAGTTAGTTACTTGCTGTTTGCAAGTATACAATGCACAGGCGATATGACAAGCTGCATTGCCATGAAGTGTATTGCAATATACTGATATTTCAATATATTGCTACAGGCATGGTAGATGCAGCTTGGGAAACTCCAGTTTTAATTCAAGTATCTATAAATAATAATGTGTTTTCTAGTTGTATGGTGCTCAGTAAAAGGGGTTACATTTAATAATTTGTCACTTATAAATAATACATTGTTCATTCTTATACATTTCTTTAACTGGGAGCTGTACTTTTGAAGACAAGTTGGCAGTAGACATGGTATATAAAACCAGGGTATTAGTGTAATGGATCAGGGCTCTCAATTGCCCATTTTTGGGGCCTTTATTTTGCCCCATTCCCTATGGCATATAGTATCTTTTTTTTCCAATCCGAAGTAACAAAATTTCCGATTTCAAAATGCAAAAAAATATTTGGGGCAAAAGTTTAGAGATTTTTTATCTTTTGATTTTAATGTAGTCTTCCACAAGAACATCACATTTTTTATATATTTAATAATACATTACACATTTATTGTTAGGTATACTGGAGGAACCTGTGATATGTAATTTTCCCAATTTCTTTTAAACAAATGCTAACTTTCCAAAGCCATGGGCCCTGACCCCATTCCCAAAAGTGCTAGTAAGAGCCCTGTGGATAAAGTGTTGGTCATGTCAGAGGTTTGACACTCAGTACTGATTCTACCCAGGAAGCGGACTCAAGAGCGGTTCATGTTAACTCTTTTCGTAATCAAGCTAAAAATGAATTAGTATAATCTATTTGGTTTATCAAACAGTCATTTTATTATTTGGTAAACAGTTTTGAAAGAAAAATATTTCCAGAGTATGGAGGTTTGGGGCTAGACTTCAGTTACAGTGTGGCAGTGGCGGAGGAGCTGGGGGCCATCAACTGTGGAGGTGTACCTATGGCTGTGGGAGTACAGACTGACATGGCCACACCAGCATTAGCCACGTGAGTAGATTCTACATTAGGGTATTTATCAAACAGTAGTCTTGTTGGTGTTGCGTCTAAATAACATTGTGACAGTGCTATAGGAGCACAAATGGGTAAAATTTGTATATGACCCATGGTCAAAGTAAGGATAAACAATTACTAAAGTCTTACTACCATCAAATTAGGGTGACTAGCTGGGATTAGATGTCAGGTTAATTGTGGAATGCTATAAAGAAGACATAAACTTTGTGTATGGCCCATGGTAAAGGTGAGGATAACTACTTTAACATATGGCCTAATGGCCAATAGATTGGTGTGGCTGGGATTAGATGTCAGTTTATTTGCAGAATGCTATAAAGAAGACATAAACTTTGTGTATAGCCCACGGTAAAGGTGAGGATAACTACTTTAATATATAATCTGATGACCAGCAGATTGGGTGTGGCTGGGATGAGATTGGAGCAACATTGTACCAATGTAAGGATCCAGAAAACATAACATTTGTGACAAGCCATGGTAAAAGTTTCGTTGTCTATAGGTTGGTAGAAAGGGAAATAATAGGGTGCTTACAGATATCTCTGACAATAAATCTAAATGGACAAGAAATATCTACTTTTTTTGTTTTGCAGATTTGGGAGTGACAAAGTGAAGCGCGAGTTTCTGGCCCCATCCATAACTGGTGATAAGGTGGCTTGTCTTGGGGTTAGCGAGGTTGGGGCTGGGTCAGATGTGGCCAGTAAGTTATCACACTGTACTATATTCACAGTTTTTAGACATTTCACCAATGAGAATTTGTGAGGATTTCAGCTGAAGTAGCATATAGTAAGCTGTCCTTAAAAAAATATTTGTTTGCTGTGTTCCTACCTACTCACTAAAAATTGCAGCTACCCAAACTTTTTTATTGATTTTCAAAGCATTGATTTTTTTTGTCAGATTTCTGTCCATTTTTCTTTTTAAAATAACTATGCAAAATCAAAATCTGGCCAAAAAAAAAACTATAGCTACCTACCTACCTACCCACATGAAAATTACTAGGTCGGAGCACAGCAAACAAGTATTTTTTAAAGATGGCCTAACTATATTATTGATCCATATGGACTTATAGGCTTCTGTTTCACCAACATTTACTAAAATAATTAAAAACTTAACTTAATTTTGGCTGGTTAATTACTTGTATATACTTAACTATGTTGGTGAAGCGGAAACCAGGACTTAATTATTTAATAGTTTCATTCTGAGTTGGGCATTCAGACATGTATCCAGGCAAATGGTTCATACACTCATTATAAACGCCTGTGAATTTTCACTTTCAAATTAGGAGGTAGCTTCAAAAAAGTGAAAAAATGTATCAAAAATTCAAGTCTCAGTCATGAAATGTTGAATGACGGCTCTTAACGTATATAAACTTTCTTTGAAATCGGATGTCATTTTCTGCAGTAAAATAACCTGTATGTAAGTGGTGCATTTTTAAAGTCCCTGAATGTACTAGTAACAAAGTGAAGTTCCAAATGTTGAAAGTTTTTTCTAATCTTAATGATCTTTTCTCCTATGGCAGAGGCAAAGATTATGGTACAAGTAGGTGAAACTGGCATTTTATCTGCTTTATAGGTATCAAGACTAAAGCTGTAAAGAAGAATGGAGATTATGTGATAAATGGAGGCAAGATGTGGACCACTTCGGGTTGCCAAGCAGACTGGATGTGTCTACTGGCAAACACTGGGGACGGACCTGCACACTTGAACAAATCACTGATCTGTCTGCCAATGGACACGGAAGGTTTGTATCCAGCTCTATTCTTTTATACAGTTTATTTCTTAATACACATGCAATGGAACAACACAATGTTAATGAACAATATTAGAAAATGGATAAGAATGAAAGCATAATGCTATGAAGTTCTTCTCTAGTCGCACTATATCAGGGACAAAGCCTGGAAAATTAGGAAGTGGCGCAGGGGTGAGAGGGAAGAATCCCCTCTTACATTGTTTGGGTACGGGGAAATATTTAGAAATGGAAGTATAAATGGTGGCTTTGGATGACTTCAAACCTTTATACTTCATTGGGCTAGAACACATTACTTAAACAAAATGTGTGCCTGCGGCTCTGATTTTAATGTTACTGAGTATGCCAAACTACGTGCCTGTATAAATTATACATTGATGGAAATAATAAATCGATTTTTCAATAAATATATGAAAATGAATTAATTAGAGTGAAAATAGCAAGTTCTGATTACAAAAGTGGTTATTACTGTTTTATACATACACAATATTCTTTTTAAAACAACCATGAATTTTAAAGAAAACTATAAATAAATATGGGGGTAATACAGGGACGGAGGGGAAAAGCGTACTACAATATACAATCAACAATATGTGATAGATCTGCTTAAAACATTTTGTGTTTGTGTTTAAAAGTGTACTGAATCAAAAATTTGAATATTGGCCCAAAAATAAAAATTTTATTCTCCAAATAGAGGGAACTAAGGTTAATATTTTTTAAGCCAGACCGTGCTTTGAGAAACATTTGCCTTGCAACTCCATGTTAATTTTTGTTTCAATGGAAACATGAGTTATCCTTTAGTTACTTTTTCAGCTGACAAAAAATTGTGTTTGCTATGGCAACAACCTTTTTTTTCTCATAGCACTGCAAATCTTATGTCACCATTCACAGAATAAGTCCTTCAAAATACTAACAACATGTATGTTAACAAGTCTTACCTGTAAACTAGTAGGGAACTTACATGTATGTATTGCTTGCAATCCTCAGCTGTCTTGTTTATTGTTTAGTCTTGTTTTATTTAATAGACATCATCTAAACAGGATCATGACAGATATTATCTTACCAGTGCATTCTGTTTTATCTGACAGGCATTCACATTGCTAAGAAAATTGATAAGATGGGCATGAGGTCATCTGACACAGCCCAGATATTTTTTGAGGATGTACGAGTACCACAAGATTATATCATTGGAGAGGAAGGAATGGGCTTTACGTATCAGATGATCCAGTTCCAGGCTGAGAGATTGTGGGCTGTAGCTGCAGGTATTACCTTGTATGACATTGCAACAGGAACTGAGAAATCATCTGACATTTTGAGTACCTGACTTTTTATGTATTTTTTTCAAAATGTATCAAAGCTATTTCTTTGAAATTTGGACTTAAGAAAGAAAGAACATTGAGACTATGTTACATTCTAACATAGTGTCTGGTAATGTCGTATAACAAATGAATAAAGCTACTCAATATTTTGACAAAGATATTGGAAATACAAAAGCGGCGGGTTAGATGTTCCAATCAGTATATCTTTATTGGGCTGTACACAATTAAGTACTTTGTTTATAACGCTCACAAAAACATACCAGACAGACTGAGTGTATAGGAATGGAATAAATCTATCTAGAATGCCCTGAGGTTTTTAACATTTTGCATAAATCATTGGCTTATAATGTTTTACCAAAATTACAGAAATCATGACCATGGGGTAACCTTACCCCATTGTCTAAAATGAGACGGAGATTTTATACAGAGAGAAAAAAAGGATCTAATAGCCAACCAACAATATATTAATTCTATCTAGGTATCTTAGTTTTTCAGTGAGTTTTCACCATTTTAGGCTCTTTTTTAGAACCTTGGTGTTCTTTCTATGCTTTGAAGTGTGTTTGTTATGTACAAACCCTTTCTGTGGACATTATTATACAATTCATCAGAATGTTATATCTGACTTGTTTGGTATTCAACACTATGGAACAATAAACTGATGCAGGGGAGGTAACTTAATGTGATTGACTAGTTGTGACAATGGCAATTAAAATATGACAATATTTTTATTCATATATTTTCCAATTTATATCTCTGGTCCATAATGTTTCGTGTACTATTGGACAAAATGTTGAATAGGAATGTGATTTAACTTCATTTTCAACACATTTCAGATTATATATGGCATATCCAGTTTTGTATTTGGAGGAAGACCTCAGAATAAATCTGGGTAGGACCAACGTCCTTCCGCAAGTAACTGGCAAAGTTTCTCACACAAGTTTTGGAATGAGTGGGACTCAAACCTACGACCTTAGCGATGAAAGGTAAAGTGATCTTGAGATGGTGCCTTAAACCACCAGGTCACAGAGGACCCTATACATTTTCTAATAATTCCATAAAATAACAATTTTGTCAGTTAAAATGTTTCCAAATTATTAAATAGAAATAATTGTCTTTTATCAAAAAAAAATTTAAAAAACAGATTTGAATAAGTTAGGGTTTTTTTTGTATTCACTATGTTATGAAACAATGTTGGAGTGAATGTATAAATGTTCTATCATTTGTTGTCTTTGCTACTGAAGAAATCATTGACAAGGCCTAAATTAAATCAATCCTGCAATCAGGATCTTTTTTTTTTTCATTCAAAATATTTTCAGTCATCATGTGTGTTTAAAAAGATAAAAAGAATTTACTAACCTACCTACCCACACCTAAATGGTATGGATCGGAAGTGACTTTTAAGTGTGGCCTAGATATCAGATCATCATATATATCAGAAATTGATACATAGTAATAAAATCTATGTATCTATTTATCTTCTTTTTTCTGATAAGCTTTCTTTTAAATTTAATTTAGTATTTTTGTTTCTTCTACAGCCATTCTGCCACTACAGACCATCATTAAGGATACCATCGAGTACACCAGAACAAGGAAAGCATTTGGACAACCCATACTGAACAACCAGTCTGTACACTATACCCTGGCGGAGCTTGAGACGGAGCTGGAGTTACTCCGCTCTCTGTTATACAGGACGACAGGTAAGTCTTAGTTTATACTAATTTATGTAGTTGAATTGAAAACTCAGAATTTATTTAAATTGCTTTCCAGTCCCATTTCCTGGGTAGAACCAGTACTGAGTGATGTTTACAATAATACAATACAATGTAAAATTTCATTCAATAATGTAGGCCACCAGTCCAAAATACAAATATATACAGTATTAAGAAATCATGAGAGGGATTTTAACAGCATGTTTTAATTTCATTTTTTTTATGCCCCCCAAAAAAATATTTTTGGGTGGCATATAGTAATTGCAGCGTCCGTCTGTCCGGGCACACAAATGGTTAGTTAAGTGTCTAGGGTTTAGGGTTAGTAATTTTTATGGACAGTTGAAAAGCAGTTGAAAAATAATTACGTGGCTGTTTCTAGCCACTTAAAAACAGCATTCATGTGGCTTTTTTACTCTTATATGGCTAAAATTATCTAAAATTTAGCCACACAAGTAATAAGATTGACGCAAAAAAGCCACTTAAATACCCATTCGTGAGAACTTCCGTCTGTCCGTCCGTCCTTCCGTCTGTCCTTCCGTCCGTCCGTACATCTGGAGCAGCAGTTGTGGGTTGGCAGTTGTGGGTTGCGTTGGCAGTACAAAATGGCATTGTGGGTTTTTTTGGTACTTGTGGGGTGCAATGTTCACCCCACAAGTGCGAAAACCCGTCCAAATGGCATTGTGGGGTTAATTTCTTTTACTTTTTTTTTCACCTTTTTTCATTCTTTTTTAGTGTCATTGGGGTTGGATCTCAAGGTTTGTGACATTAGGGTTAGAAAGAAAATAGGTTTTGTTTTTGTTTTATGAAAAAAAAGATGTTTTATAACATATAAAAACCGCACCACACAACATCACTTCCACAAGAACGTCCGCCGTTCGTCCGTCCGTCCGTACATCTGGAGCGGCAGTTGTGGGTTGCGCTGCCAGTACAGAATGGCATTATGGGTTTTTTTGGTACTTGTGGGGTGCAATGTTCACCCCACAAGGGGGAAAAATGTCCAAATGGCATTGTGGGGTTAATTTTATTTTTTCACATTTTTCTTTTACTTTTTTTTCCCACCTTTTTTCATTCTTTTTTAGTGTCATTAGGGTTGGATCTCAAGGTTTGTGACATTAGGGTTAGATAGAAAATAGGTTTTGTTTTGTTTTATGAAAAAAAAATGTTTTATAACATATAAAAACTGCACCCCGCAACATCACTTCCACCAGAACGTCCATCCGTCCTTCCGTCCGGGATTTTGTTTCCGGCCTGTAACTTTGTCATGCATAGATGGATTTTATTGATACTTGCTACAAATGGTCAACATAACATGACGACGTGTCGCGAGTAAGACCCACACCCCTACCTCAAAGGTCAAGGTCACAATTTGACTTTGTTTGACAACACTTTGAGTTTGTGTGAGATTTCGTTTCCGGCCTGTAACTTTGTCATGCATAGATGGATTTTGTTGATACTTGCTACAAATGATCAACATAACATGACGACGTGTCGCGAGTAAGACCCACACACCTACCTCAAAGGTCAAGGTTACAATTTGACTTTGTTTGACAACACTTTGAGTTTGTGTGAGATTTCGTTTCCGGCCTGTACCTTTGTCATGCATAGATGGATTTTGTTGATACTTGCTACAAATGATCAACATAACATGACGACGTGTCGCGAGTAAGACCCACACCTGTACCTCAAAGGTCAAGGTCACAATTTGACTTTGTTTGACAACACTTTTGAGTTTGTGTGAGATTTTGTTTCCGGCCTGTAACTTTGTCATGCATAGATGGATTTTGTTGATACTTGCTACAAATGATCAACATAACATGACGACGTGTTGCAAGTAAGACCCACACCCCTACTTCAAAGGTAAAGGTCACAATTTGACTTTGTTTGACAACACTTTCAGTTTGTGTGAGATTTCGTTTCCGGCCTGTACCTTTGTCATGCATAGATGGATTTTGTTGATACTTGCTACAAATGATCAACATAACATGACGACGTGTCGCGAGTAAGACCCACACCCATACCTCAAAGGTCAAGGTCACAGTTTGACTTTGACAACACTTTCAGTCTGTTTGAGATTTCGTGTCTGGCCTGTAACTTTGTCATGCATAGATGGATTTTGTTAATACTAGCTACAAATGACCGACATAACATGACGATGTGTCGCACATTACACTCACAATCCCACTTCAAAGGTCAAGGTCACAGTTTAACTTTGGTTGATGACACTTTCAGTCTGATTGAGATTTTGTGTCAGGTTTGAAACTTTGTCACCTATGGATAAATTTCAAAAACACTTGGCACAATTCATCAGCATGACATTACAAAGTGTCACGTGTAAGACCCACATGCAAACCTCAAAGGTCAAGGTCACACTTTCAGTTTGTTTGACAATACTTTCAGTCTGTGTGAGATTTCTTGTCCAATCTATAACTTTGTCATCTATGGATATATTTTCAAAACACTAGGCTCAGTTGATAAACGTGACATATAATTAAGTGTCGCATGTAAGACCCAGAACCTTTCCTCAAAGGTCAAGGTCACACTTTCAGTTTGTTTGATATTGCGTGTCTGGTCTGTGACTTTGTCTTTAACTTGGCTCATTTTATCAAGATGACATGACGACGTGTCATAAGAAAAACCTAGACACTGTCACACTTTAAATATGTATGACAACACTTTGAATCTGTTTGAAATTTCACGTCTGTCTTATAACTTTATCATGCATGGATGGATTTCAAAAACACTTGGTTCAATTTATCAATTGATCAACAATTGATCTGTAACTTACATTTAGGGATTTTAAAATAGCTTGACACAAGTGATCAGAATGTCATGATAATGTTTTTTTCCTGCATTTAACTGTTGAAATACCCAGACCATTACATCAGATGTCTAAATCAAGGTTACACAAAGGTCAAGGTCATGCTTTAATGTAAAGAAAACATGGAATTGCATATCTAGTCTGAAACATTAGTCCATTACCTTTGATATTCATATATACATTGCTACTTATTATATCATATATTGTTATTTTTCACAGACCATTTGGGGGGCATGTGACACTTAACAGTGACATTTCTTGTTTTTCATAAATCTTACACAAAATGATACTGACGTTTACTAAGTCATTTTATCAATTAAATAGAACACAAATATAGCGCTTGAAGCAAATTCATATAGAAGCAATTTACCTTTATCTTTTTTTATAAATGCAATTAAAGCATAGTGATACATACATACATGTAAGTAAGTACAACGTACTAATTAGAAAAAGCTAACTATCAAAATGTGTGCTAATTACAATATGTATATACTTCACCAAGAAAAGAGGCAATAGGGTTGAGCCTTAGATCGAATCTGCAACCTCAGGCCTGAACAGCTAACTCATTATCCACTGGACTACTGCTCTGCTTTCAACTGGTCAATCTGTACTTTATACCAGACCAAAAAATATGTGACATTATTTTACCTCAATTGCAAAGAAAGCTCAAAGTGTATATGAACCACTCTCAAGTTTGCTTACTTGGTAGAATCGGTATTAAATGATGGTTTTTTGAGAGGCATCTGTTTGAGCTTGGTATCAAACCTATAACCTCTGGCTTGAGCAGCTAACACTTATCCACTACACTACTGCCCACATTTTTTTGATTTCATGTTTAACCTTTTTTTGTCTATTTCAAATTATTGCTGTGAGTACATTAAAAATGAATATCTGGAAATAGTTAATAAAGTTTGCAAATGTGTACTTAATATGTAAAATTTCAGCTTTATCATTATACTCTGAAATTGTAAGATTCTAAAAACCCAGAAAAGTCTATACACCATGGCCTATGTCATTCCCATGATATATTATTTGAATCACAAGAATATTTAAATAGTGGTTGAAAGCTACATGTATATACAGGTTCAAGTAAAACTAATTGTTGTATTGCAAGTTCTGGTAACCGGAGAAATGAAATTGAGACTGGAACTCATAATCGACAGTACTAAATTTATATGATTACAAAACACAGGTTTTCACAAGATCTGTATTAATGTAACTATTTAACTCACTTATATTTACAGCACTGTATGTACAGGGTAATGATATGACCAAATTTGCCAGTATGGCTAAACTGAAGGCTGGCCGTCTTGCAAGACAAATCACAGACCAGTGCTTACAGTTCTGGGGAGGTATGGGCTTTACCAACGAGGTCCTCATCAGTCGCTTCCACAGGTATGTTGCATTTCTTGTTGTAAAAGTCGGGCTCTGAGCTAGCTGTTGGTATTGAGTTTAACTGTCCATGCAGGGGTTGTGAGTTTGAATCCCTTCGCGACCACAGTCTCTGATAATTAGTCCAAACTTTGTTCTATGACCATGGTCTCCAACCTGTAAATATGTGGTGAAATAGTCAGCGAATTGCAGACATATGGTGCGTCTAGTACCTAACTCTTAACGGACCCAGCTACCCATATCTATTTTACATACATCTCTTCTTATTTCTTATAAGTATTGATTACATTCTGTTATTCTTTACTTGTCCATGTACTTATACAGTATCTATCAAATGTTTCGATTTGGATTCAAAGTTACAGTTTAAGACCTCATGTATAGAGGCAAGTGATATATGTCACACATACACCTCATGCATGGAGACTAGTGATATATGTCACACATACACCTCATGTATAGAGGCAAGTGATATATGTCACACATACACCTCATGTATAGAGGTTAGTGATATATGTCACACATACACCTCATGCATGGAGACTAGTGATATATGTCACACATACACCTCATGTATAGAGGCAAGTGATATATGTCACACATACACCTCATGTATAGAGGTTAGTGATATATGTCACACATACACCTCATGTATAGAGGCAAGTGATATATGTCACACATACACCTCATGTATAGAGGTTAGTGATATATGTCACACATACACCTCATGTATAGAGGGTAGTGATATATGTCACACATACACCTCATGCATGGAGACTAGTGATATATGTCACACATACACCTCATGTATAGAGGCAAGTGATATATGTCACACATACACCTCATGTATAGAGGTTAGTGATATATGTTACACATACATACACCTCATGCATGAAGGCTAGTGATATATGTCATACATACACCTCATGTATAGAGGTTAGTGATATATGTTACACATACATACACCTCATGCATGAAGGCTAGTGATATATGTCACATATACACATCATGCGTGGAGGGTAGTGATATATGTCACATATACACATCATGCATGGAGGGTAGTGATATATGTCACATATACACATCATGCATGGAGGGTAGTGATATATGTCACACATACACCTCATGCATGAAGGCTAGTGATATATGTCACACATACACCTCATGTATAGAGGCAAGTGATATATGTCACACATACACCTCATGCATGGAGGCTAGTGATATATGTCACACATACACCTCATGTATAGAGGCAAGTGATATATGTCACACATACACCACATGTATAGAGGCAAGTGATATATGTCACACATACACCTCATGCATGAAGGCTAGTGATATATGTCACATATACACCTCATGTATAGAGGCAAGTGATATATGTCACACATACACCTCATGCATGAAGGCTAGTGATATATGTCACATATACACCTCATGTATAGAGGCAAGTGATATATGTCACACATACACCTCATGCATGGAGGCTAGTGATATATGTCACATATACACATCATGCATGAAGGGTAGTGATATATGTCACATATACACATCATGCATGGAGGCTAGTGATATATGTCACATATACACATCATGCATGGAGGGTAGTGATATATTTCACACATACACCTCATGCATGAAGGCGATTGATATATGTCACACATACACCTCATGTATAGAGGCAAGTGATATATGTCACACATACACCTCATGCATGGAGGCTAGTGATATATGTCACATATACACATCATGCATGGAGGGTAGTGATATATGTCACATATACACATCATGCATGGAGGGTAGTGATATATGTCACATATACGCTTCATGCATGAAGGCTAGTGATATATGTCACACATACACCTCATGCATGGAGGGTAGTGATATATGTCACACATACGCCTCATGCATGAAGGCTAGTGATATATGTCACACATACACCTCATGCATGGAGACTAGTGATATATGTCACACATACACCTCATGTATAGAGGCAAGTGGTATATGTCACACATACACCTTATGTATAAAGGCAAGTGATATATGTCACACATACACCTCATGTATAGAGGCAAGTGATATATGTCACACATACACCTCATGCATGAAGGCTAGTGATATATGTCACATATACACCTCATGTATAGAGGCAAGTGATATATGTCACATATACACCTCATGCATGGAGACTAGTGATATATGTCACATATACACATCATGCATGGAGGGTAGTGATATATGTCACATATACACATCATGCATGGAGGGTAGTGATATATGTCACATATACACATCATGCATGAAGGGTAGTGATATATGTCACACATACACCTCATGCATGAAGGCTAGTGATATATGTCACACATACACCTCATGTATAGAGGCAAGTGATATATGTCACACATACACCTCATGCATGGAGGCTAGTGATATATGTCACATATACACATCATGCATGGAGGGTAGTGATATATGTCACATATACACATCATGCATGGAGGGTAGTGATATATGTCATACATACACCTCATGCATGGAGACTAGTGATATATGTCACACATACACCTCATGTATAGAGGCAAGTGATATATGTCACACATACACCTCATGCATGGAGGATAGTGATATATGTCACATATACACATCATGCATGGAGGGTAGTGATATATGTCACATATACACATCATGCATGGAGGGTAGTGATATATGTCACATATACGCCTCATGCATGAAGGCTAGTGATATATGTCACATATACTCATCATGCATGAAGGCAAGTGATGTATGTCACACATACACCTCATGCATGGAGGGTAGTGATATATGTCACATATACACATCATGCATGGAAGGTAGTGATATATGTCACATATACACATCATGCATAGAGGGTAGTGATATATGTCACATATACATATCATGCATGGAGGCTAGTGATATATGTCACACATACACCTCATGCATGAAGGCTAGTGATGTATGTCACACATACAACTCATGCATGAAGGCTAATGATATATATCACACATACACCTCATGCATAAAGGCAAGTTCTTATATAGAAGGACAAGAAACTTACAGCTCTCAACTAAATGTAGGGCTTGAAATTTCTTATAAAATCTCCATATTTTCCCTTTCCAACATTTTTAATTGAAAGATTAAAACCAAAGTAATATTATGGTCAGTTTCTTAAATCTTATTACTCGTCATGGCGAACAGACAAGTGGAATTTGCCAGCCCTGAAGTGGTGATAAAAGAGCATGCAATGGAATTAACAATTTGACAAGTTGATCATTAAAATTTCACAGGCAACTGATTTCTTATACATAAAATGTAAGTCTTTCTAGATGATTTTTAAAAACAAATGATGACATTTTAGTTACGCAATCAAATAGAATACTCATGCTTGGAAAATCAATTAAAACACCATATAGTTATTTAAAGCCTTGTAATAAAAAGTGTTACACAACTGAAATTGTAATCGTACACTTTTTGTTTGAAGTGTGCCAATTTGCTGTTATTATCTTTCAGAGATTTCCGACTGGTGTCCATAGGCGGAGGGGCAGATGAAGTGATGTTGTCTATTATTTGTAAATACATGAACACATTGCCAAAACCACCTAAATCGACAAAGTCCTAGTATTTCAGCATCTTAACCTACATTGCTCTGGTTCTGAAGATCCCAATCACGAATATTTTTTGACCTTGAACAGAACTGTATGATGTTACTTTGTGATTGAAAACCTTAAGTTTGTTTAATTTAAGAGAATGTACAGACAGTGAAAAAGATGATCATGCAATATTAATTGATTATGTGTTAATTGGTCCTGCATCCTTCTTGATTACATTTGTAGATTATTTTTATTGCCTCTTTAAACTTTATCACTATTAACGTTGGTTCGGAGAGTCGTGGATTCGATCCTCCCCTGTGGCTATGTGTGGTGTCCTTAGCAAGACATTTTTCTGCATATGCTTAGTACTGGTTCTAACCAGGAAGATTTTGAGTGTGATTTGTATAAGTTGTAATAACTTGTTTCACAACCAAAGTAAAATAAATAAGTTTAAACTAAGTTTATTAGTTAAATAAATTTATTGACATAAATATGGTCATTGTTTTATAAGAGTGTCAGATTAAATTTAGAAAATGGCTACATGTGTATCATTATGCATATACTAATGTTTACACTCACAATATCTTGTCATATAATATCCATTTTAATGTCAACATTATCAATGCACATGATTGTGATATTATTTAATTAAAAAGAAATATAATATTTGATGTACAGTGTACTTCTTTTAATGAGAAGGGTCCTCCGTGGCCGAGTGGTCTAAGGCGCCGTCTCAAGATCATTTACCTCTCACCGCTATGGTTGTAGGTTCGAGTCCCGCTCGCTCCAAAAACTTTATGTGAGAAAGTTTCCAGTTACTTGCGGAAGGACGGTGGTTCTACTCAGTCTGACTCAGTCTGAGGTCTTCCTCCACCAGTAAAACTGGATATGCCATATATAACCTGAAATGTGTTGAAAATGGCGTTAAACCCCATTCTTTTAATGTACCAGACTGAGTAAATAAAATGTTTCATGTACAGTAAATACCTGCATTTGACTCAGATATTTGGTTTTTGACCTTCACCTTTGACTGTGACCCATATCTTCATGTTAATGTGTTGTAACTATGTGAACCCTTCATAGAAATACAAAAAATTTTCAGAACTGATACATCAGCATTCAATGATAATTATGGTATGCCAAGTTTCCATACCTCTACCTCTAATATTGACATAATTAAGTCAGTAGCACATCTGACCAAACATCCAGGCGCCTTGAGGTCGAATCCCTGCCCAGGCAATTAGGAGGTAATTCATGTCATTTGATTTTTTTTAAGTAGGACAAATATTATGGTTGTCAAAGCAACAAAATAGGCAATATTACAGACATAACATGTATCCTGTGGTAACATAAAACGTATCGAAGCTACATTTGTGAAACTTAGCGTGTAGATAAAGGGCAATGAGAAGATAATGCACATCATTTTATACTTTTTCAGTTGAACACATATTGTGGTTGTTCAACAAAACTGGTAAACCGATAAGAGACCTATGTTTCGGTTACAATACTCAAGGGCCTCATTACCTTTGTCATTGAGGGGGCCGGGGGACACTCCCTATATCTTGGTTATGCCATTATAAATTAATTGCTAGCTTATCGTCAAAATTTTTCTTAAAAAGGGGGAGGGCGGGAACATTTTTTCTTTATTATTATAAATTTTTGATGTTTTTTATTAAAAAACAAACATTTTTTTATATTTTATGAAAATAATAAGGGTCGGGGCGGCATGGAAATAAGGGGGGAGGGGCAGTGGGGATGATAATCTAGCAATTAAATTATGGCGTTAGTATATATGTGCCACTGTTTTGACCCCTCGTTTGGACATATGATGTAGTAGAGGTTGACACCTATTTCTTTTGCATAATGCGAGGTAGGGCTTTGACCCTCCTTTCTGGACACACAATGTAGACTTTTTATCCCTTATTCAATCCAAGGTTCCAAATCCCTCCTGTCTTGGAACTCCAGGCTAGGGATCTCTTGGTAGATTGGAGAGTAGACTAAGTGGCACAGAGATTTTGCTGCCATTGTGTAGACAAAGTTTTATTTAGATTAAATGTAGAGTTTTGACCTCTATATGGGCTGATTCAAATGTTTTTGTTAATTTTTGTTTTTATATAATATGAATCTCGGACATCGTACGGGGGTACATATTTTGAGTTGAGCATGCAACATGTTTTATAACCGCGGAGCCAAACGAGACTGTGAGTACTAAGTCGCTCACAAACTGGTATTGGTCTACATTGTTTGCAGTAGTATCAATGACAAGAACTGCAAGCCAATAGTTAGCTTGAGTCCTTATTAAAGGTTGTGGGTTCGATTCCCGGCCTTGCCATACCAAATACTTGAAAAATGGTACAAGTAGCTTCTTCGTTTGGCGCTTAGCATTTATTGGATAGTTCTGGGTTTGGTTACCCAGATGTCAATATAATGTGAGTGAGTGGGGGTATCATACCATGTGTCTGCGGCATGATACGCCAATATGGAATGCTTACTGCCTCAAGTAGAAACCGTCGCAATGTGACTGAAAATGGTTGAAAGCGACGCTAACCACCGTACAGCAATGAAATTAGGACAAAATGCACATTGTCTTTATAACAATAACCCTTAAACTTCTTCAACATGAATTATCTTCTTGCGCTCAAAGTACTGGGTTAGGGAACATTAAAGCAATCACGTTACATTTGAAGGTTGTTTATAACTTCAAAGTAAAAAAAATATTCCTTCAATATTAAAGTAAAAGTGCAATATATGGATAAAATTTATATTATTAACATAGTAAAAATATGTTAAGCTGGAAAGAGTTCACACCATATTAACTCGTACACAACGTCGGATACCCAAGGTGTCATTTCCGATGCTCTCCCATCTATTTGATGAATGGAGTGTATCGGAATGGATTACCCGAGTGTAATACACAGTGTCACCAGGCTCAGATCTTGTCAGTATGACAGGATTTAACCATTTCCATTTTTACATTATATTTAACCATTCAGTATAATTCTTAGAAGAAGATCTCCGATTGAATCTGAATAAAAGAAACACGATGTCCAAATTGGGCTCAAAACTAGAACTACAGCATTGAGAGTTGACCTGTAGATAACCGCTTGGCCACAAAGGACCCATCTTACTGCAATGGCTGGGGTATGTTTGGCATCTGACAATCACTCCAGTGATCCCCTGAATGTGTACTCTCTGTTACATACTTCATGGATGGTGTCTTTTTTTGCTGTGTGCACTCTAGCACCTGTATCTTGATTTGATCCTCACCAAACTTACAAGTTAATATAGTACCATACTATCTCTGAAAAGTTGTTGAAGAAATTGGGTAATCAATGCTAGTTTGTGACCCTTAATGGTCAACTTATTCGCCTGGTGTGCACTCTTACACCAGCGATTTTAATTGTTCCCCGCCAATCGTACACACTAATTATAATATCTTCGACAAGTTCTAGCCGGGCCGGATTAGCTCAGTCGGTTACGCGTTTGACTATCAATCCAGGGGTCGTGAGTTCGAATCCCCCGCCCGGCAACAGTCAACGTGATGATTGATATACGACATAGTGTCTCATTATCATTCTTCTCTCACCACTGATTCAAGTGGGAAAGTTATCAGTTACTTGCGGAGATGGGGTATGTTCGATTACTGGTTAATACCAGGAAACAGTGGTTAGGTTAACTGATCGTCTGTTAGCCCTCGATGGCATAAAAATGACGCTAAATATTCAATCAATCAATCAATCGACAAGTTCTTTAACTAACTATATTAGAGAAAAAACATCGGAGGTATGGCCCTTTAATCTCAGAAGTCATTTAACCATATCTTGAAAATGTTCCTGGCTATATCTGTTTAATAGGGATTGATGGCCATTTAATCGTCAAAAATGCATATATTTGATGTGCGTGCTCTGGCACTTGCAGTTTCCATTTTATCTGAAATAATCGTACAAAGCAGTTACAAATTTATAAACAAAATATCTTTAAAGAGTTCATTTATATACTAGCCAAATGAGATAAATGGTGTCGGAAGTTAAATATATGTGTTAACTTAACTAAGCAAACCCAATAGTGTTCAACATGTGATGTGTGTTAAACCACCCGCAACAGAAATTTTACTTTTTAATTTTTATGAGCCTCAAAACAGCGACACACTGACTGCCCTATTTAATTTAGCTCCTGAGATTGAATAATATGTCGACGAGATACATTAAATATGTAATCGGTAAGCAATCACCCTTAGGGAAAAACGTTAGTTAACACTATAAAATATCTTAATTATTATTTTCGCAGTATGGACGGATATGCTTTTCTTTTCGACGGTTCTTTGACCAAAAGAATTTCAGCAACAATGTTATGCGTCACTAGGCAATTTATCAAAAAGTTATCCTGCGGCATTTATATTATTCTTATTTGCACTTTATTTTTTGAAGATATTTTATTAGGTCATAGAGATAAAAAAAAAGTGAATTAAAATACTGAATCTCGGAATGGTTTTTCGATTAAAAAATTTTCAGCATACATAATAAAAAAAAAAGTGTCAATAATAGTATTAAAGTAAATATTTTACATAAAATTAGTGGACAAAATTTCCAAGAGGTAAATGACCCCCACCCCTCTATTTCAAAGTAAATGTTTACATATATATAAGATCGGAATTTTTTTATATTGCTGTATGACTTTTTATCAAATTCTAGTATATACGGAGTCTGCTTGAAATTAGGGGCAAGGGTCCACTGGAGCCCAGTAGGGTGACTTTCACTTTACATGGAAATGCTGTGAGAAAAAAGCTAATTCTCATTTTTCTCATCTATAACTATAATAAGTTCTTCATAGGCTTAGTCCATAAACAAATTTGAAAGGAAGTGACACGTGAAACCAGATGAGCGACTTCCGCCCTCTTCTTTAAATAATACTCATAAGAGTTAATGAGCGACAGTGTACGATCTATATTGGTTTGTTAGTTTTTTTTTTAATTTTTCAAAATTTTCACCAAATTCATTTGTCACCATAATGTTCATGATTCGGCTATAATTATGCTATAGGTGAGATTTACATCAGCGCTTACGCAAGTGTTTGCTAGTCGATGCCCAACTACTGTAAAATAAGCAATTTTTTTTTCAATTCAATTTTATTGCCAAACTATCAGCAAAAATATGCTTTTGGCCATTTACAATATTTTTAAATCATATGGCAAATGAATAAAATTGAATTGTAAAATAAGCATTTGCGGAAATAAATCTTTAAACTTTCTTCAATTTGTCATGAATAAATTGCTCCACGTACGTCACCAATCCCTAACTGGCTGATTAAACGCATGATGCATGTGCTCTTTTTTTTCTAATTATGGTGTGATTTATATGATGTACATTTTAAAGAAATACATCAATCTCAATTATGGTATCCCGTTATATAATAAAGATAAACACTATTGTTCTATTAGATTTGTTCAAATGGTGTCTCTGGGGTTAAAATGACCCCGCCCCGAGGGTGTAATACGGGGATTTATGTCATAATAATAACATTAAAATCTTTTTTAAAAAAACGAATTGGTTTTGCTTATAATTTGTGTATATATTTGTTCAATTTGAGATCAAAACACTGTCTAGCAACAATTAATATGATTTTGTTTAATAAATAGGATTGAATTTCCTGCACGGATTCTATACTATTGTACAGGTGAATGGTATGGGATTTTGAAGTATTTCCTTTTCATGCGAATTAACTTTTTGTTCAGTATGGATGTGGTGGGGGTATTTATCAACAAGGGTATAATACGACCCATAAAAATGTGAATTTTGTGAAATTTCAAAAAGTACAATCGCAACTATGAGCCAATAAAGCGTCCTCAGATCCTCTTGGCCCTCTTGGTAAATATATATATATATATTAGTGCATGATAACTTGAGCAGCGTACTTTCGTTGTTCACTTTTTTATTTGATTTATTTTTTTTAAAACAAATTCTTTCCATCCTAATTAATATCTATAACGATATATTATTAGAATCAAGAGAAATAACGCGTTTGAAAATTCGGAATTTTTCATACTGAAAAAAAAAAATTAATTCACAAGGAGGGAAAGGACGTTTGAAAAACGAAAAAAAAAGGATTTAAGTTTTAAGAACTTGTTTCACAATCAACGTAAAACAAATAAGTTATTTATGGAGAGAACGTCAACTATTCAATTAAATTTAATGTCCATCTGTAACACATATCTTGGTCGTCATTGTTTACTAATAAAATAGCTTAGTCGTCATTATTTACTAATTAAATGACTCAACCGTCTTTGAGTATTAATAAAATAGCTTGGTCGTCATTATTTTCGAGTACTAATAAAATAGCTTGGTCGTCATTGTTGACTAATAAAATGGCTCAACCGTCTTTGAGTACTAATAAAATAGCTTGGTCGTCATTGTTAACTAATAAAATGACTCAACCGTCTTTGAGTACTAATAAAATAGCTCGGTCGTCATTGTTAACTAATAAAATGGCTCAACCGTCTTTGAGTACTAATAAAATATCTTGGTCGTCATTGTTAACTAATAAAATGACTCAACCGTCTTTGAGTACTAATAAAATATCTTGGTCGTCATTGTTTACTAATAACATAGCTTGATCATATTTGTTTACTAATGAAACATCTAATTGGTCATAATTGTTTACTTATAAAATATCTTGGTCTTCATTGTTTTACTAATAAAACAGCTTGGTCGTCATCATTTACTAATAAAATAGCTTGGTCATAATTGTTTATTGATAAAATAGCTTAGTCGTCATTGTTTACTAATAAACAATTTGGTCGTCATTGTTTACTTATAAAACAGCTTGGTCGCCATTGTTTACTTATAAAACAGCTTCGTCGTCATTGTTTACTAGAAAAAACAACTTGGACGTTATTGTTTACTAGAAAACCAGCTTGGTCGTCATTGTTTACTAGAAAACCAGCTTGGTCGTCATTGTTAACCAATAAAACAGTTTGGTCGCCCTTGTTTTACAAATACTAATAAATAGCTTGATAATAATTATTAACTAATAAAACAGCTTAGTCATAATTCTTTACTAATAAAATAGCTTAATCGTCATTGCGAACTAATAAAATAGCTAAATCGTCATTGCGAACTAATAAAATAGCTAAATCGTCATTGCGAACTAATAAAATAGCTAAATCGTCATTGCGAACTTATAAAATAGCGTGGCCGTCATTGTTTATTAATAAAGTAGCTTAGTTGTCGTTGTTTACTAATAACATAGCTTAGTCATAATGCTTTACTTACAAAAATGCTTAATCATCATTGTTTACTAATAAAATAGCTTGGTCGTCATTGCTAACTAATTCAATAGCTTGGTCGTCATTGTTTACTAATAAAACAGCTTAGTCATTAATGTTTACCTATAAAATAGCTTAGTTGTTATTGTTTACTAATCAAATAGCTTGGTCGACATTGTTTACTAATAATATAGCTTAGTCATCATTGTTCACTAATAAAACTGCTTAGTCATAATTGTTTACTAAATAACAACTTAGTCATAATTCTTTACTTATAAAATAGCTAAATCGCCATTGTTTACTAATAAAATAGCTTAATCGTCATTGCTAACTAATAAGATAGCTTGGTCGTCATTGTTTACTAATAAAACAGCTAAGTCATTAATGTTTACTAATAAAATAGCTTAGTTGTCATTGTTTACTAATAAAATAGCTTGGTCGCCATTGTTTACTTATAACATAGCTTAGTTATCATTGTTCACTAATAAAACAGCTTAGTCATTAGTGTTTACTAATATAACAGCTTGGTCATAATTGTTTACTAATAAAACAGCTTGGTCATAATTCTTTACTTATCAAATAGCTTAATCATCATTGTTTACTTATCAAATAGCTTAATCGTCATTGTTTACTTATAAAATAGCTTAGTCGCCATTATTTACTAATAACATAGCTTAGTCATCATTGTTCACTAATAAAACAGCTTAGTCATATTTGTTTACTAATAAAATAGCTTAGTTGTCATTGTTTACTAATAAAATAGCTTGGTCGCCATTGTTTACTAATAACATAGCTTAGTTATCATTGTTCACTAATTAAACAGCTTAGTCATAAGTGTTTACTAATAAAACAGCTTGGTCATAATTGTTTACTAATAAAACAGCTTAGTCATAATTCTTTACTTATCAAATAGGTTAATCGTCATTGCTAACTAATACAATAGCTAAATCGTCATTGCTCACTAATAAAATAGCCTGGTCGTCATTGTTTACTAATAAAACAGCTTAGTCATAACAGTTTACTAATTAAACAGCTTAGTCATAATTCTTTACTAATAAAATAGCTCAATTGTTATTGTTTACTAATAAAAAAACTAAATAGTCACTAACTAATAAAAAAGCTTGGTCGTCATTGTTTACTAATAAAACAGCTTAGTCATTAATGTTTACTAATAAAATAGCTTAGTTGTTTTTGTTTATTAATCAAATAGCTTGGTCGCCATTGTTTACTAATACCATAGCTTAGTCATCATTTTTCACTAATAATACAGCTTAGTCACAATTGTTTATCAATAAAACAGCTTGGTCGTCATTGTTTACTTTTAAAACAGCTTGGTCATCATTGTTAAATAATAAAATAGCTTGATCGTCATTGTTTACTAATAAAACAGCTTACTATAATAGTCATAATTGTTTATTGATAGAATATCTTTGTCGTTATTGTTTACTAATAAAACAGTTTCGTCGTCATTGTTTACTTATAAAACAGCTTAGTCATAATTGTTTACTTATAAAACAATCTAGTCATAATTGTTTACTAATTAAACAGCTTAATCATAATTGTTTACTAATAAAATAGCTAAAATAGCTATGTCATCATTGTTTACTAATAAAACAGCATGTTCTTTATTGTTAACTAATAAAAGAGCTTGGCCGTCATTGTTTACAAATAACATAGCTTGGTCGTCATTGTTTACAAATAACATAACTTGGTCGTCATTGTTTACTTATTAAACAGCTTGGTCGTCATTGTCTTCCTATAAAACAGCTTGGTCATCATTTTTTAATAATAAAACAGCTCGGTCGTCATTGTTTACTTATAAAACCGTTTGGTCGTCATTGTTTACTAATAAAACAGCTAAGTCATAATTGTTAACTAATTAAATAACTAAAATAGCTTAGTCATCATTGTTTACTAATAAACCAGCTTGGTCGTCATTGTTTACTAGTAAAACAGCTTGGTCGTCATTGTTTAATTGTTTACTTATAAAACAGCTTAGTCATAATTTTTTACTTATAAAATAGCTTAATCGTCATTGCTAACTAATAAAATAGCTAAATCGTCATTGCTAACTAATAAAATAGCTTAGTCGTCATTGCTAACTAATAAAATGGCTTGGTCGTCATTGTTTACTCATAAAACAGCTTAGATAATTCTTTACTTATACAATAGCTTAATCGTCATTGCTAACTTATAAAATAGCTAAATCGTCATTGCTCACTAATAAAATAGATTGGTCGTTATTGTTTACCAATAAAACAGCTTAGTCATTAATTTTAACTAATAAAATAGCTTAGTTGTCATTGTTTACTAATCAAAAAGCTTGGTCGCCATTGTTTACTAATAACATAGCTTAGTAATTATTGTTCACTTGTAAACCAGCTAAGTCGTAATTGTTTACTAATAAAACAGCTTGGTCGTCATTGTTTACTTTTAAAACAGCTTGGTCGTCATTGTTTACTAATAAAACAGCTTAGTCATAATTGTTTACTAATAAAACAACTTAGTCATAATGGTTTACAAATAAAACAGCTTAGTCATAATTGTTTACTAATAAAACAGCATGGTCGTCATTGTTTACTTATAAAACAGCTTGGTTGTCATTGTTTACAAATAACATAGCTTGGTCGTCATTGTTTACTTATTAAACAGTTTGGTCGTCATTGTTTTCTAATAAAACAGCTTGATCGTCAATTTTTAATTATAAAACAGCTTGGTCGTCATTGTTTAATTATAAAACAGTTTGGTCGTCATTGTTTACTAATGAAACAGCTAAATCATAATTGTTAACTAATAAAATAACTAAAATAGCTCAGTCAATATTGTTTACTAATAAAACTACTTGTTCGTCATTGTTTACTTATAAAACAGCTTGGTAGTCATTGTTTACTTATAAAACTGCTTAGTCGTCATTGTTTACTAATAAAACAGCTTGATCGTCATTGTTTACCAATAAAACAGCTTGGTCGTCATTGTTTACTAAAAACATAGGTTGGTCGTCATTGTTTGCTAATAAAACAGCTTGGTCGTCATTGTTTACTAATAAAACAGCTAAGTCATAATTCTTTATTAATAAAATAGCTTAATCGTCATTGCTAACTAATCAAATAGCTAAATCGTCATTGCTAACTAATAAAATGGCTTGTTCGTCATTGCTTACTAATAAAACAGCTTGGTCGTCATTGTTTACTAATAAAACAGCTTAGTCATAATTGTTTACTAATAAAACAACTTAGTCATAATTGTTTACAAATAAAACAACTTAGACATAATTGTTTACTAATAAAACAGCATGGTCGTCATTGTTTACTAATAAAACAGCTTGGTTGTCATTGTTTACAAATAACATAGCTTGGTTGTCATTGTTTACTTATTAAACAGCTTGGTCGTCATTGTTTTCTATTAAAACAGCTTGATCGTCATTTTTTAATTATAAAACAGCTTGGTCGTCATTTTTTAATTATAAAACAGTTTGGTCGTCATTGTTTACTAATGAAACAGCTAAATCATAATTGTTTACTAATAAAACAGCTAAGTCATAATTCTTTACTTATAAAATAGCTTAATCGTCATTGCTAACTTATAAAATAGCTAAATCGTCATTGCTCACTAATAAAATAGATTGGTCGTTATTGTTTACGAATAAAACAGCTTAGTCATTAATGTTAACTAATAAAATAGCTTAGTTGTCATTGTTTACTAATTAAATAGCTTGGTCGCCATTGTTTACTTATAACATAGCTTAGTCATTATTGTTCACTTATAAAACAGCTTAGTCATAATTGTTTACTAATAAAACAGCTTGGTCGTCATTGTTTACTTTTAAAACAGCTTGGTCGTCATTGTTAAATAATAAAACAGCTTGGTCTTCATTGTTTACTAATAAAACAGCTTAGTCATACTTGTTTACTAATAAAAGAACTTAGTCATAATTGTTTACTAATAAAACAGTTTACTCATAATTGTTTACTAATAAAATAGCTAAAATAGCTTAGTCATCATTGTTTACTAATAAAACAGCTTGGTCGTAATTGTTTACTAATAAAACAGCTTGGTTGTCATTGTTTACAAATACCATAGCTTGGTCGTCATTGTTTACTTATTAAACAGCTTGGTCGTCATTGTTTTCATATAAAACAGCTTGATCGTCATTTTTTAATTATAAAACAGCTTGGTCGTCATTGTTTACTAATAAAACAGCTTAGTCATAATTGTTAACTAATAAAATAACTAAAATAGCTTAGTCATCATTCTTTACTAATAAAATATTTAAAATAGATTAGTCGTCATTATTTTTTTATAAAACAGCTTGATCGTCATTGTTTACTTATAAAACAACTTAGTTATCATTGTTTACTAAAAAAACTGTTTGGTCGTCATTGTTTACCAATAAAACAGCTTGGTCGTCATTGTTTACTAAAAACATAGGTTGGTCGTTATTGTTTGCTAATAAAACAGCTTCGTCGTCACTGTTTACTAATAAAATAGCTTAGTCATTATTGTTAACTTATAATGACACAGTCGAGGTTAATAGTTCACTGCTTTGGGTCATAGGCATTTTCCAAGGATAAATAATTTAACGTTAACCACTAAAAGGTAGACAGTTGTTTTATTATATTGAATAACAGTAAAAAGGCAAGTCAATAAGTTATATGACATACAAATGTATTAGAAGTGTTCGCCCCTTCATCATTTATAATTTCATCGCGTTTTTTTAACCGAGGAGTGAAAAGCATTTTCCTTTTTTTCGCGTAGTCTTTGTATGTCTGTTTTCCACTAACAAATTTAACTGTTAGGCCTACATTCATAACCTTCATATGTTCTGTGTGTTAAAATATTTTCAACTATTCAAAGTACAATGTCACCAGTATTAACAGACATTCTGGATCCGCTCTTGATTAGAACAACGTCATCAAAGCCAATACGTATACAGCCTAATGTTATTATATAAACATACCAGTTGTGGAAAATGATTTAATTGTATTTTAATGTTGAAAGAGTGATATTTCAGTGTCCGTTTTAATTTACGGAATATGATAAACACTTCATTTAAATTTGTTTTATCGAGTAGCGTAAATGGAATTGAAATGGACTATCAGCATGAAAACGGAAAGCACGTTTTCTTTCAACTAAAATAAGTGGTCACTAGTTCAATTTTGAAGGAATAAGTGGTTGATATTCACTTTATTTGACCAGTTTTGTTTAGTTTTAAACCAATCAAATTGTAGAATTCATAATAACATATAATAAAACACTTTATGCCACTGTCGTTATGATACAGTAACAATGTCAATACAGCACACTAGGCTACCGTCATTATGATACAGTAAAAATGTCAATATATAGCACTCAGGGTAACCGTCATTATGATACAGTAAAAATGTCAATATAACACACTAGGCCACCGTCATTATGATACAGTAAAAATGTCAATATATAGCACTCAGGGTAACCGTCATTATGATACAGTAAAAATGTCAATATAACACACTAGGCCACCGTCATTATGATACAGTAACAATGTCAATATATAGCACACTAGGCTACCATCATTATGATACAGTAACAATGCCAATATATAGCACACTAGGCTACGGTCATTATGATACAGTAAAAATGCCAATATATAGCACACTAGGCTACCGTCATTATGATACAGTAACAATGTCATTAAAGCACACTAGGCCACCGTCATTATGATACAGTAACAATGTCAATACAGCACACTAGGCTACCGTCATTATGATACAGTAACAATGTCAATATATAGCACTCTTGGTAACTGTCATTATGATACAGTAAAAATGTCAATATAACACACTAGGCCACCGTCATTATGATACAGTAACAATGTCAATATATAGCACTCTGGGTAACCGTCATAATGATACAGTAAAAATGTCAATATAGCACACTAGGCCACCGTAATTATGATACAGTACCAATGTCAATATAGCACAGTAGGCCACCGTCATTATGATACAGTAACAATGTCAATATAACACACTTAGCCACTGTCATTTTGATACAGTAATAATGTCAATATATAGCACTCTGGGTCACCGTCATTATGATACAGTAACAATGTCAATAAAGCACACTAACAATGTCAATATAGCACACTAGGCCAGCGTCATTATGATACAGTAACAATATCATTATAGCACATTAACAATGTCAATATAGCACACTAGGCCACCTTCATTAAGATACAGTAACAATGTCAATATAGCACACTAGGCCACCGTCATTATGATAAATAAAAATAAAATTATTAATCAACCATGTCAATAAATAGCATTCTGGGCCACCGTCATTATGATACAGAACAATGTCAATATATAGCAAACTAGGCCACCTTCATTAAGTTACAGTAACAATGTCAATATATAGCACACTAAGCCACCGTCATTATGATACAGTAACAATGTCATTATAGCACACTAACAATGTCAATATAGCAAACTAGGCCACCTTCATCAAGAAGAAGAAGAAGAAGAACAAGAAGAAGAGAAGAAGAAGAAGAAGAAGAAGAAGAAGGAAGAAGAAGAAGAAGAAGAAGGAAGAAGAATATTTTATTGATTTCAACTATACATAGTTTCTCATCAAATTACAATGTTGTAATAACATGTAAATAATAAAACACATAAACACATAACAAATTGAGTAAATAGCATGCACACATTTTCATACACACACACGCACGCACGCACGCACGCACGCACGCACGCACGCACGCACGTACGCACTCACGCACGCACGCATACATACATACACTCTCGCAAACCACCACACCTATTCGCTCTTACTATCGACATTTCAATACTCATATCTATTAGATATTGTATAATATACTCAAATTTTCTTATACATCAAATAATTTTTTTGAGGATGAACACATTTATCAGTTATTTATTATGGAACGTCGTTTTACAAATGCTTCGGACATAAATTTGCTTAATTTAACAATTTCCGATTTATTTTTTGATTGAAGAAGATTAATAAACTTAAACATATTTGGTCTACGGATATAATGCTTATGAATATATTTGCATCTAAGTTCATGGTAAATAGGACATAGTAATACAAAATGAAATTCGTCTTCAATTTCAGCACTGTCACACATCTGGCAAACCCTTTCATGTCGTTCAAGTCTTTCTCTTGAATACCTTCCTGTTTCAATTCTTAAATTATGAGAAGATATGCGTAATCTTGTAATACAACTTCGAAACTTTCTGGTGCTTAACATATTTAAATATTGTTCATATTCAAAGTTTGTTTTAAAAAAATTGTATAATGTTAATACCCTATTTGATTCTAGATCTGAACTCCATTTTTGAACAAAACTATCCACAAGTCTTTGTTTAAATAACGTTGTAAAGTGTTTGTGATTTAAAGACATAGGATTATTCCATGCATACATGAAACCATTTTCGAGTAAAATAGATTTTACACGATACACCCAATTTTTACAACCTTTTCGCAATACTCTAACGCAGACATATATACATTTTTTAGGATAATATTTTCAGTCATTAGTATCTTAAACCAATACTTAATAATTTTGACATCTATTGATATACAATGGATAGCGTCCTAATTCCCCATAAACACCTGCATTACTGGTGTCAATATAGCACACTAACAATGTCAATATAGCACACTAGGCCACCGTCATTATGATACAGTAACAATGTCATTATAGAACACTAACAATGTCAATATAGTACACTAGGCCACCGTCATTATGATACAGTAATAATGTCAATAAATAGCATTCTGGGCCACCGTCATTATGATACAGAACAATGTCAATATATAGCAAACTAGGCCACCTTCATTAAGTTACAGTAACAATGTCAATATATAGCACACTAGGCCACCGTCATTATGATACAGTAACAATGTCATTATAGCACACTTACAATGTCAATATAGCAAACTAGGCCACATTCATTAAAATACAGTAACAATGTCAATATAGCACACTAGGCCACCGTCATTATGATAAATAAAAAAATAAAATTATCAATCAACCATCCCCAGCAAATGGTGTTGAAGTACTTCGATTTCAAAATGTGTATAATGCAGTTAAAATAATAACAAATTACGAGAAATTTAGTTCAAACCTCAATATCTTTATTTCAAGATCATTTTTCATAATGGACACATTTAAATCATCTAAGACAACATACAATTTATATTAAAATGCACAAGAAATCAGCTACCGTAAATTATGAATGATTATTTACCAATAAATTAATCCTTCTTGTGCTATTTTATCGACATTTAGTCAGGAGATGCAAGTTTTCCTATCATTCTATATAAGACCTTGATATGAATAAAATGAATATTATTAACGTAATAAAACCATGTTAAGCTGGAAAGAGTTCACACCATATTAACTCGTACACATTTGCATTGTAAGTCTGGAATAGTCCTAGAATAGGTTTTCTACATATAATAACCCAAAATGACCCAAGGAGTTAGGTACCTGACTTAATTTTCCTCCAATCAGCGTTCAATTTAGTGACAAACAACTCTTAAACAATAATTAGTATAATTCATATAAGAACCAAAATTCCATCGTCAAGTTTATATTGTAAAAGTTTTTCTGAGTCTTACTTCTTATTTTATTAAAGAAATAAATGGTAATGTGCAGAAACAATAGTTTGGTGTTAAACACAAGATAAACAAATAAGTAAAACATATTTTATCTACATCGCAACTCAATATCACAATATTTCAATGTTTTTAATCTTTTTTGTTTTGTTTGATATTATATAATCATTTAATATATTGTTTGTTTAAAATAGGAAGGACAGACTTGTGTATTTATATTGACATTCATCATAGATATTTATATAAATTATTCAGATATTCAAAATATAGGTTGTATCCATCAGTAAATATTTTTTATGCACAATTTTGATGAAGAGAGAAGAAAGACCACATATATTCCAGATACATGCATTAATTATGCCACTGGTATTACATTAGGTAATGAAAATCTTGCCTGGTTGCTTTAAAACTTGTAATACTGTCACATACAATAGTTTCACACCAAAAAAAGTCATCAGTTACAGCGTGAAAGTATTGTAACTGATACTCGTCCTTATTTCTTGGAATAGAAGTTTTGTCTAAACGCTGTCGTTGGCGAGGCTGTATAATTACCTGTACACTTTGATGCGGTATATACAAACCATTGCATATGTAACCATAGTTTAAGCATCATTCTACTTTGCCTGTAATACTAAGCAATTTTTGAGTATTTTAAATGAAGAAAATATGCGTAACTAGTAAATATAGTATTAAATGAGGGTCTATCAGAATTAATTTATTTATTTATTTATTAATCATATAATAAAAGCCAAGTTGGAGTTAAATCCATATTTTCAAACCTTCCCTCCTTTACACATCATTCCGACTTTTAGTTGTCAACGCCAGTGTTTTTTTAACCAATCAGATTTGCCCCTGTCATTCAGTACTGAAAATGTAAACGTGGCTATTTTCTGCATGGATATTTTGGAAAATGTGTTTTTAACACACGATACCTGTTACATAATTTAAAGGCAACATGCCTACAAGCTAGAGCATATGGTTCTGTATCAACGACAACATATGAAAGTCTGTATACCACGTTCATATCCAGCTTAGAGACACTTTAAGAAAGGTCAAATAAAAGCACAAGAGTTATGCACTATTAATTGGTTTGGGTGTAATATGAAATAAGGCACTGCCTAAAAGGGGATTTGTCAATTTCAGTCAAATTGATGTTTATGTAGATTATTTAATATCAGTTTGTCAGGATAAGATTATAACTGGCAAAATAATAAATTACTGTTAAATTTAAAATAAAATACAGCATTTTTATCGTTTCATATATGGCCCAAAATATGTAAGTCTGTAAGTCCATGTGCAAGTCCGCTCATAGAAGTATAGAGAATCTATGTAGGTTCTTGCTTGGATGTTGAATATTTGCTGTCGTAACCATCAGTTACCAAAGATAAAGAAGGATCTGTTTAAACTAATTTAGTTTTACTTTGATTGTGAAACAAATTCTTTCAACTAGTAAATGCATAATGATACATATGCAGCCATTTTTTTTAAATTAACACGACACTCTTTTTAAACAATGATCATAAAAAAATTATGTCAATATAATTAGTTTAAACTTATTTATTTTACTTCGATTGTGAAACACGTTATTACAAGTTATACAAATCACGCTCGAAGACTTCCCGGTTAGAAATAATCATATGCAGCAAAGTGTCTTGCTTAAGGACACCACACCAAGCCGTAGCGGAGGATCGAACCCACTGATCATGTGTTCGGTGCTCTACCACTGGACCACGCACTCCGCACACAGAAGGTTAACCAAGTAACCAGAAATAAAGACATGTTATTTTGTATTTCTTAAATTATGATGTTGTATATTTGCTGTAGTTATCTAGAGTGACAAATAAAAAGAAGGATAATGAGTAACCAGTGATAATGAGTCACTGTTTGAATAATCCACTTTTTGAAATATCACAAAAAGATTTTATGTATATGGGGTGCTGTTTTACTATTTAACAATTATAAGAGATATCACTTATTCAAATTGGTGATATCACTTATTTGAATAGAGGATATCACTTATTCATATATGAATAAGTGATATCACTTGTATGAATAACAAACATATTCTATAAAGTCGTAATGTCTAGGGAAGAGTGTTTTATAGACCCTTTTCTCTTTTTATATAGCCGAGTAATAATTAGTTTTAATACTACAAAATCCAAAAAATACAACTTAAATTTATAAAACTCTTAAATATATCTTAAAACATGTTTTTAAAGATAATAGTCGATTATATGTGATTTTCACGAAAAAAGTGTGTTTTATAGGCCATTTCCGTGTTGAAAATGCCCTTTCCGCAGAGAACCGTTTTGAGTCATAATTAGTTTATTGCTACACAATCTTTAACATTCAAATTAAATTTATAAAACTCCTATATATATCCTAAAACATGTTTTAAACGATTGAAAGTCGATTTTATGTGATTGGCATAAAAGATGTGTGTTTTATAGGCCCTTTCCGTGTTGAAAAAAGCCCTTTCCGCAGATAGCCGTTTTGAGTCATAATTAGTTTTATTGCTACAAAATCTTTCAAATTCAAATTAAATTTATAAAACTCCCAGATATATCCTAAAACATGCTTCTAAACGATTAAAAGTCGATTGCATGTGCTTTACAAAAAAAAATGTGTGTTTTGTAGGCCCTTCCCGTGTACAAAAGCACTTTCTGCGGAAAGGGGTCCTTTCCGGTGTTTAGTCATACCGTAAGTTTAGCGCTAATGTTACAGCTTGATCTACAGTGTGTAATGTCATTTACATACGCAGTCTTAATCTCTCAAAAGGGATTTGTTACAAGAAGGAGCTGTATGAAATAGATATGTACTATTCAAACAAATCTAGCTTTTCATCTTCGTTCAGACGTTCAGTCAAAATATAGAAATAATAATTCAACTATTAACTCTTTATTATTGTTTGTGTGGTTATTTTCTTGTGTCCATGTTAAGCAAATAAATAGAATAAAATTATTATTTTAAAATATGTTCGCCTCCTTTACATTAGTTCTTAATCTTTTTACGTAAAATGTATATTCTTATAATTTATAGTTAAAACGGTATTATATCAAATTAGGACCGGGACCGGTTAGCTCAGCTGGTAGTGCGTCTTACTATCAATCAAGGCTTCACGAATTCGAATATTCATCCGGCTTCATTCTCCGTGATGTTTGATATACGACATTGTGTTGCATTGTCATTCGTCTCACACCGCTGATTCAAGTGGGTAAATTATCAGTTACTTGCCGAGATAGGTTTACTTGAGTACTGGTTAAGAGTGGTTAAGTTAACTTACCATCTGTAAGCTCTTGATGGCATTAAAATGACACGAACTATTCAATCAATCAATCAATCAATCAATCAACCAATCAACCAATCACATACTACCAAGTCGTACTTGATTTGGTATAAAAACATAACTTGTTTTCTTTTTCTATGCGGTAGAGTTTAACCTCACAAAAAAGAAATTACTGATAAATGAAATGATCAACAATTTTAACAACTTTATTTTGATACCACCCTTATTAAATCAACACATTAAAGAACGGTAATTAAATAAAATGGTGGCACCCGATATAAGCCTGTGGGAAGCCAAAGTGAATCCACAGCCACGTGTTTCGGCGGTGGAACAGAGGCTTATCACTCTACTGTAAAAGTACTTGTAAGACCATATTTTTGCGTAATACCTGTGTTAGCGCATTTCAGTACCCCAGTCAGTATGTGAATTTAGTGCATACTTGTAAATGTAAAACATTGAAAGAATGAAGAACATGAAAGGGTAAACAGCTGTGATACATTGTACATGCTCGTACATGTACAAGATTATTTCAATTACAGATCCCTTTCCATGAACTGGTACCAATATATTTCCCTATGATGTGAATTAAGTGCAAAGGCCTATATTGTATAATTAGATGTATAAAACTGAATAACTTAGAATGTTGAAAGATATCCAGAATTTATAAACTTTAGGTGTTGTACAATATTATAGATCCATTAACAAGAACTGGTGTATTACCATATGAGTTGAAGGTAGTGCATTCTTATATTGCATTTGTCAAACAGCAGAGTTTCTAAATCATCCCCTGCTGTCAGTCCATTGCACCAGCTGGGGAGTTGAAATAATGCTCGAGGTTGTCTCGTTGACGGTTGCCAGCATGTGTCACAGTATTCCTACCATGCGCCTCGTCACCATCCATCACCGTCCTTTCGCGACGCCATTCTCCAGGCCAATCTTCATGGTCGACGACATTGCCTGGCACAGCAAGGTAACGGATCCTCATAAGAGTATGTAGTGTCACACAGGCAAGTATGATAGAGTCAACGGTATCAGGACGTTGGTAAAGGCAGCCAAGCATGCACTGAAATTTCATGGCCAGTATTCCAAGAAGTATGGATTATTTTTGTCATCGCCAGGCAGTGGGCTGGGGGTGGCAGACTAAGATTATCTTGCTCTAGCAGGTTTTTCAATTTACAATTGTTAAACAGCTAAGCATCAGAGGCACTGTCATTAGCTCCGACACTGATCCAGATGAACTTGTAGTTTTGCATCGACGACTGTGAGTAATATCATGGAAAAAAGCCCTTGTTATTGTAGAACAGTGAACCAGAGTCCTTGGGATTCTTTATACGGACATGCTTGCCATCAATTGCTCCACAGGCATGAGGAAAGTTCCACTTAGTTTGGAAGTCATCGGCAATCTGCTTCCACTGCTCATACGTGATGAAAGGTGAAAGTACCTCCTCAGCATACTCTTGTATGATGGCTTCTAACACTTCTGGTATGAAGACGCCCATGGTGTTCTTAGCTACACGGAAGGAGTACATCAGGTCTTCATTTGAAGCACCAGTTGCAAGGTGGCGACAGCCAACTTAAGTCCAGGTTCCAGGGCTTGCCTAAAAATAGAAAAAGTTGTACAAATTATAAATAACAGTTCTAAAAAAGATAACAATACGCTAGTTTTCTACATAGTTCAACTTTGTATACAATAGAAACAGTTTAACAAATTATAAATCATGTATTTATATAAATATAAATATATATAACAACTATTGACGAAAAGAAAATAGATTTTCAAGATGGCCGCCGTGGATATCGATTTGGCCCGATTTGAACAAACTTGAATCTACTAGTTGCCCCGGTCACCCACACCAAGTTTCGGATCAATCGGTTCGGGAGAAGAAGCCAAAAATATAAAAAAAATAATTGTGTAATTACCTGTTGTTGGTCTCTTGCTTTTTTATTCTTGGTGATATACGGTCAACAATCTTCCCAAACAAATCAGCATCCATTCTGAGGAATAGTTTATAACCATTAGGGTTTTCACGGTTAAGTTTTTGCAGGAGTTGTTCATACTGTCCATACAGTGGCCTACGTGCCAGCCACTAGCCTTGCGACATTGTACACGCCTACGTCTTATTCCTCTGCGTTAAAGCTCAGCCCGAGCCTATTCCTGTTCTTCCTTCTCAGCTAGAATAGTGGCCAGCTGTATGGCAACCCATATCCAACGTCTATATAATGCCTGCTGCTGAACTTCCATCATGTTTGGTCAATTGAATACTAAAAAAATACTACAGTTTTATACCTAGTCTGCTGCTGTCGTGCTGCGATCGTGCATAAGTCGGGTAGAGGTCGAGAAAAGGTCCGACTGGTCGTGTTGATCTGGTAGACATCGGGGAGGTCAAGCAGATGTCGAGTAGAAGTCGGTATTCGATATTGTATGTACCTCTGGCACCTGCAGCTTCCATTTTATATTGATCGTACAAAGAAGTTACTAGTTAATAAACAAAATATATCGAAAGATTTCATTCATAAAGTAGCCAAATGGGATAAATAGTGTCAGGAGTTAAATATGTTTTAACTAAACTAAGCAAACCCAACAGCTTGGAACATGTAACGTGTGTTTACCAGAGATTGAATGATATGTCGACGAGAAATATTCAATATGAAATCGTAACACCCTCAGAGAGATTAGAAAAAACCTAAATTATTATATTCCGCGATATGGAAGGATTTGTTTTTCTTTTCGCCGGATCTTTGATCAAAAGAATTTCAGCAATACTGCATAAGAATATAATTTAGAAGAAGTAAAAGCAATTTTAAGAAGTGCACATCAAATATCAAATATAAATATGATATAGTTTGCAGACATTTGGCAATGCACTCGTGTTGAAGCATTCAAACTAGCGCAGATACAACATGTGATCAAAAAGCTGTTAATGAAATGAGGAAAATGCCATTTAATGTTCTAAAACCACCACAGAGAGAAACTTTAGCGTTTTCGTAGTGGAGTGTTAACTGGGTTCGTTGTGACCCTGATGCATGTCTTCATCGAGAAACGGCTTTCAGTGTAAAGCAGTTGTGATGGAGTGGTAACCTCTTCAGTCAACATTTATAAACTATTCATATTCTTGTCAGCAACATCAATCAGAAGCATCCTTAGGCAATTTACCTATTTATCATTTTAAAAAAGTTTATCCTACGGCAATTATGCTAATTTACACTTGAGATACCGATGACCTTTTTTTCACTAAGTCATAGAGCTAAAAAAAGGTGAATTAAAAACACGAAATCTCGTGCTTTTATATTTGTTACTAAATTTTAATGTTTGTACACACACAAACAAAAGTCGTATGCGTCCCGTTTAGAACATTTTCTCTTTTAGGCATTGGAAAAATCTCTTTTACTCGGTAATATTATCAGGTATTTTATTCATTTGTTTTTAGTGTACAATTAATATTTATTATATTACGTGTGTTGTGTTGAAGGTTCTTTAACTATGGCAATCAATAAATTAGATGAAAAAAAGATAATTTTAGTGACTGGTGGAAATGGACTATTGGGCCATGGACTGAGAGAAATGTCGACGGGCACGGAGCGAAGGAACGGCGAAGAATGGCATTTCATTGATATAGAAGATGCAGACCTTTTGTAAGTTATTTTTTACTATTGCTTATATTTATACTACGACAATTAGTGCTGATACTACCGTACTATTAATGATGTTACTAATTTACTATCAGTGCTACTATTTCTAATACTACTACTATTATTACTACTATTACTACTGCTATGATTACTACAAATATTTACTTTAAACATTATTAAGTTATTGCTTTTTTGTATAAATGGAATAGCACAAGCGTAAGACTACAAGTAATCCACCATTAAAATGTGCGCTTCCCAACAGCAAATTATTTACATAAGAACAATCAAGATGTCAGCAAAACATATTCATGTAGGAAGGAAGAAAATGGGGGACATTGTTTAAAGGGTAACAGTGGACATGTAGGACAAAAGATTATGCCGATCTTTAAAAAAAAAAGAACATTGCATGAAATAGTGTTTGGCATCTTGATTTTCATGCCCATTTTTTCACATGGTGAATTTAATTTAAGTTGCAAAACAAATCATAATTTAGGTTACTGCAACAATTTCTTAAACGAGCTTAAATAATAATTTAATTTAATAATATTATATAATTTACGAGAACCTATTGAATACAAAAATGTTTTTTTGGTGGGTTTAAAAAATGATTTATAAGCTGGCGTTTGAATTACGTTTATGTTTATATTATTCCAAGAAGAAAGACATGAAAGAATAAAAAAAATCTAAGTAATTGTATTCTAGCATATAATTGATATATCATAATTACTGTTATTTCTTAGATTATATTTATGTAATCATTCCTACAATTTCAGGAAAAATGTTGTTTAAATATTCCGGTGTTAAGACGTATTTTACCTATATACAAAATTTTTTTTTAATATAATCCTCTCTCTTCTAAAGAAAGCCAACCTAATTCCTTGTATAAGTATAATAAGAAATGGTCCAGCTTAAACCGGTTACAATACAAGCTGCCTCGTGTTGAATTATTTCGAGATTTTCTTTTTTCATATACTCTGAAATGATACATATATGACTGCGATTTGCAATTCCTTCTATATATGTTATATCAGAGGCCATGAATGCAAAGGATGTATCATCGGCGAATATTCTAATAATACATAATAACTTTTCGGCTATATCATTAAATAAATTTAGTTAAGTTAAAAATAATAATGGGTCTACGACAAAACCTCAAAAAACACTGGCAGACATTATTTGACTGTCGGATAAACTTGAACCTACAAACACATTTTGCTGGCGTCTAACTAAATAAATTTCTCTCCACTTATCAACATATCACCGTTTACGCCGTTCTGATTTAACTCAGTTAGAACACCTTGATCCATCAACGGCCAAATACTTTGGAAACGTCGCAGAAAACCATACATGTAAATTGACCTTCATCGATACCCAAACAAACTTGATGGTAGATATCAATCAATAATGAACAGTTGAGTGACCTTTTAAAACACCTGATTTTAGCTTGTATATCAAGTTATTAGCAACAAAAAAAAAGTTATACATGTGTTTGTAAACGACTCTTTCCATCCATTCAAGTTTGATATTATCTTGGACTTCCAGTAGAAGACGATAACCGCATGCGAAACTACCATAATGCTGGTATACTTCTAATTGCAAGAGGTAACGCATCCAGTCATCGCCAATTCACTAATGAATCTTGATTTAACTGTTACTTATTATGCATTACAATACAACAACAACAACAACAACAACAACAACAACAACAACAACAACAACAACAACAACAACTTTGTTTATCATAAAGCAGATTTACAATGCTTGTAGCCTAATAAAAATAATTCAGTAATTATCTAATGAATCGACACGAGTATGTTACGAATGAGCGTCCGGCAAATTGGCGTGTATGTGGCTAACTCCACAAATGTCCTATTTTAATCAATTTAAAACTCATAAGCCCCAAGCATTCACATATGACAAGAAAATAGAATCATATGTTAAACTCAAATTTGTTAAAATTTAAGATTTTAAATGTATCACACTACTGTCAAATTAATGCTAAATATATTTGTTGTTTGGAGCTCGCTAACTGCTATAGTGGCGGCATAAATCCAAGGAAAGCTGCCAATCGCGAAAATTGGAACTTACATTTTGCGGAAGCGAATCATAGACAACAACCATCGTAGTCCAGACTTTAAATTGTTGAAATTAAAATTTAAATCATAAATTTCACTTTCGTATAACCATCAACATCATCAAATAGTTTAATACAAATAATCACTACCAATTTAATTTAGTATACTGGTAACTATCAACATCATCCATAATTCTATTTAAAACATCAGTGCTGCCCATATACTTAATTCTTGATAATTAGCAAACTTTCAAATATTCAGCTTTTTTTTTTAACAAATCAGTATTTTCATTTACACACCATCGTTACTCAGATAATTTTGCCCATATGTACATAACATAGGATTGGAGTAAGTAAGCACCACCATTTTTATTGTCAATTTCCCAGCAAAACGCTTCATACCAATCTCCATTGCACTGCCATTCATAGAATTTATTTCTGGACATAATTTCAGATCAGATAATTTTTGTGCCAAGCATAAGGTCTAAATATCTGTGGAATCAAACTTCTGATATACGTCAGAGAAATCTTTCCCAAATCACTTCCACTACAGTGCAATCAAATAAAAAAAAGCTTCTCACATACTTGAACAAACATTCTTTTCTTTTAACTAATATTACTTAGCGTAAGTCCACCGTAACCATGCCACCAAAGATCGACTGACTGTATTCCTAGGTTAACTCCCCTTTGCCTACATCTGGCCGCCTTTTTATAATCTACGAGCCCATATCGAGTATCCTTCTAAAACTTGATTTGAATTAGAATACCGATGTGAACACATTAATATTCTGCTACTAAGCCAAACTTGGCATAGCACTGGGTTCAGGATCCGATATAATTTATGTAACACTAATTGTAACACTAAAAGTCGCAACCGTAAGAATAACAAAATCATATTTTGTTTCACTAGGGGTCATGGCCGCAACCCTAAATGTAGCAAATATGGGTTGTGTTAAACTAACTGTTACGGTTGCGACCCTTAATATAACAATTGTCACACCAAGCGTTTATTTTGTACATGTATTGACATTTGGTTATAAAACGAGTTCACTTAGTGTAACAATTATTTTCAAACTAGAACCTAACTTGTCCCTACTATGAAATTGGTGCATACAGCGTTACCCATGTCCGTCAGTCCGTCTGTTCTGTTACTTTATATTTGGGTGGTAGGGCTTATGGTGTGATAACTTACCCACATGATCTCTCCTTTAATGACCTTCTGTATAGTAATGAAAATCTTACACTAACTGACAACTCAATTTTAATGGCAGTTCAAAATTATATTATAAAAACCAAATGATGAGTATCGTACACAATTAAATAGATAATTACTTGTCACGTTCGATGCTTTCTTTACTGACATTGTTATGACGACACGCCTCTATTTGATCTTAGATAGTAAGAAACAATGATTAATGAATGGTTTAAATTGATAAACATAAACTTTTCTTTGCAGTTTAACAATATCAGATGTAAAGAAGCACATTATGATGTAATATATTCAAAATTCAACATGTTCACATTTGTAACATTAAAGGCAAACTTTCCGAGTCATATAAATTAATTTGTTAACTCCCATTCTTTATATATATATTGATATATATATATATTGTTATTGATATCATATAAGTTATAAAATGACTATATATACCATATTGTTTCATTTTGTACTTACATTCAAAAATTATTTTTTTATTTACAGGAAAATTTGCTCTTTATTCTGTGAAAAAGAAAAAATCTTCACAAACAAAATCCTTAAAAAAACACAGAGAACATGCTTATACTTCGTCAACACACTCAGGTCTTCGCAGAAGTATATATAAGAAACATAAGTTTAAAGAAATATATCTTTTGTAACTGTGGTGGTTTGACTGGATTCAGAAAAACTGTCTTGCTTTTAATTCCCAGTGGTTACTGAATAATTGAATCACCATTCTACAATCGGTTAAGACGGTAAACCAGAGAAAATGATGGTGAAACAGAAACCCCCTCTCAGTGCGTTGTATACAAAATAAGATAACTTCATTGAAGTATTCAACATAGATTTATATGTTGTGTGTTACATACTTGTATAATATATATAATCTCGAAGAAAGACTAGTATGTAATATTATATATTTCTTATTTATAGACATAACCATCTAAGACTGATAAAACTGCTTGTTTTTTCTCATGTTCTTTAAATACTTAAAAGTAGCAGTTTTTATAATAATAATAATTGTATGAAAAAAAGATTGGAAGAACAAAGTCTACTGTACGTGATTGTATAAATAATTAAAGCAATTTGACCACAAAAACCCGGAGGGGAATCAATACATGTATCTTGGATGACAAGAGGTTTATAGACCTCCCAAAGAGCATAAAATCCTACCAAATTACAGTTTACTTTTGCTATATATCTGTATTATAAAGATTTCGAATATAATGTTTAAAGTTTGTTAAACAGAGTTCTTTTTTATTGAATTTATGGTTGAAAATTATTTTTTTGTTATCAATAATAATTTATTCAACACTGGGTCAAACTCTTTGTTTCCAAATAGAATATCAGTAACTGACCAGTTTGTAATAATAGCACTGTTCTTTTCTTTGATATAATCAACAAGACTAGACATAAATTGTTTTGATGCTTCGCAGTCAATAAATAGATGTTTTATGGTTTCAATTTCTGTTTGACAGAATGTACACATTTCTAAAATAGTGCTATTCAGTTTCTTCAGGAGTGAGTTTGTACCCAAGATTTTAAGGATGATTCTATATTGGGACCATTGTGAATTTGTATCTGTAGTGAAGCTAAATGGAAGAGCATAATATTTTGACCATCTTAAATTAATCCTTTTATCTAACTCCTCTTCCCACTTACATTTTGAAGAAGTTTCACTATTTTCTTAAAAAATGTTTAATATATTGCTCTACAGCCTTTTTTTTATCTTTAACAATGGTCAAAACTTGAAGTGGGCATATAGGGTTTTGGTAATTACTGGCTAAGTGTTAACACTTAAATGTATTTATGTTGTCTTACTGATGCTATAAGCCCTTCAAATTCAAAAAAAATTTGTATTGATATTATACTTGTTGATGAATTCTGTAATGGTATACAAATTGCCATTGCTATTCATTAGGTCATTTATAACTGATATTCCTTTAGAAAACCAATGCTAATAAAAATTGCTCGAGCCTCCGACCTTAAGATTAGGGTTGTACCAAATGTATGAACTTTGTATACCAGACCATGTGGTAGGCTCGATGTTTGATGAAAACTTTTTGTATGACTTGAAAATATCTTTCCAAAAGTGATTATGAATTATATTGATGAGATTGTTAATACAATCTGAATCAAATGCGGTGAAGTTTAATATAAACGGATACATTGTTTTAAAAATATCCAAATATTTGTTGTCAGTTGTTAATAAACGTCTTATCCATGTCAGTTTTAGAGAAGAAATAAATACTGCTAAGTTTAGTAGTATTATAAGTAGTAGTATAGTAGTAGTTGTAGTAGTAGATAATTAAAACACAAAATATTATTAATAACTCGATCTTCTTTTATGAAGCAACTTAGTGTAATACATTATATATTTAAATGGTTAGATTTACGCTGTATGTAAATATTTACTGAACAGATTTAGATATTATGTATTTATTAGTTGTTTGACAAATTATTTATCCATTAGATAGGTATGAACTGTTCCACATGTTGATCCATGTAAACCGGATTGACATAAGGTAGCAGTAGTGTAGTATACCCTCTATTTCCACTTGTTCGTGTTCGTGTTTGGATTGGCCTATGTTCTATATTCTGAACCTCTTTCCTGGGTCATATTGGCAGTTTTAAACCGTAACGAAAAGAATACTTATATAAAAACTTATTGTGATAAATAAACCCGGACGTTTAAGTGATACACTTTAACAGTTGGGATACAATTCAATTAGAAAATCTGCCGAACATCGTCTGCTGTTGTTTACAAACGTCTCAGATAGTACATCGAACCTACGTAAATCGTCTGCAGTAACCATATAACATAACTATGATATTTTTTAATAAATGAATCAATGCGTCACGCAGCTATACTCTCAAAAAAATACCCTCCTCCGAACAAGATGGTGGGTTTACATATACTAATGATTAATAGCACATTCCTGCGGTTTTAAATGGCACGTACACCATAGCCTATACCCTGAAAGAGGTTCAGAATATAGAATATAGGCCAATCCAAACACGAACACGAACAAGTGAAAATAGAGGGTATACTACACTACTGGTAGCGTTCATTTCGAATACCATGGGAATCTGTAGTTTATAGACATCTATGTCTATTTGTTGACAATGTATGTGAACTAATTAAAGGATTGCGTATTCTAGGTTTTATAGTTACATTTTTTCATATTAGCTTGAATATGTTTTTAAAATCAAAGTGAAATCCGATTACTTTAATTAAATATATGTATCGGCCCGACTGTCACAGTTACACTACTTTATTAATGATAGAACGTTCCGACTATTGTCTACACTTAAGCTGTTAGCACTTTTTTTGAACACGTGTTGGCTGTAACGGACAAAAACACATGGTGAATTGAGGAATCTTGGACCTTTATTTCATAATCTATTATATAAGTTGATAAAATGGTTTTAGCTCGTGTGTTTTTATTCACTATTTATCAGTACAAATTAACTTTAATTTGGTAATAAAGTGTATTAATTTATTATTAAATTTAAATACGGCTAATACGTTTAACCTTCGATCTGTCTCATTACATAAAATATGCCTGTCATTTACCGAGGCCATATGTTAACTGATGTGTATTAAATATTCTCCAGTGAGATGGTGCTAGAGTTAAACCATTTTCTTTGACGAATATGTCGATTTCTAGAGTAGACGCCATATTTCACACCAGCGTGACATATTTTCATCAGCACTTTTCAGGAAGTATATTAAAACTACGCTTATACAAACAATATTTCAGTTTTTAATAGATATATATCTACTTATAATTTGTATTTTAATCAAGTTAATTTGCGATATCAACGTATTCAAACCTTTCATCTTGATGGTTTTAACACGCCTTTATAATCCTGTGCTGTTAACACAGCATTGTTACACAGTAACGAAAACTCGCGGTAGTCGCATGTTTGCAAGTTGATGTCATTTTTTAAAACACATGTTCTTTCAAAGTTTCACGTTTGGTTTAAAATGTGTACACACTTGCTGGGTACCTAATTTAGAGATTTAAAATAAATATTTATACCAATGAACAATTGAACTATTTACCTTGCCCAACATTCTTATTGTTTCAATACATAAATACACGTTTGTTAATGATACCGCAACTGAAAAGTAATATTAAATTGTAAATATACATATACAGAGAAGTTTCTGAAATAAGCAAACATTGCCATGATGGAATTGCTATCTACCTCGATTTCAAAATCAAAATATACCAATTGAATGATAACCGAAACCTCTAATCATAAACTCAGCTCGTGTTCACTACACAAAATTGTATAATAATAATGTTTAATAGCGTTAATCGAAACATACTTTAACATATTGATCAAGTGAAACTGAAAAACGGTACGCATGTGCATAACAAAAACTGAAACGGAAAAAACACTGCGCATGCGCAGAATAGAAAAGGATAAAAGGTGTGCATGTGCATGAGCACCCTAAATCGTTCGTTTCCGAACCAACGAACTAACCAACGAACTAACGAATCACAGACGTGGTCGAAACGACGTTAAAACGTAAAAACTCGGTAACAAAACGGTGTATATATTATTAGGTTCTTATTATTCCTAATTGAACAAAAATCACATTAAACCTATTAAATTGCTGTGTCAACTTAAATGGTGTGATTTACGCAATATTAGAAGTTACGAGGACCTGTATAATAGTACTTCCTTATTCTTAATAGATGAAAGAATTACCATTTTAAACTATAAAACTGCTTTGTTGTCAATAACTTATTATAATGTATTCTGTTATACAAATAGTTGTTGTAAGACTTATTTACAGAAATACGGAAGCAATCCTTGAAGTTAAGTTGACCTGTGTAATATTATTTTCTTTGCCATTTGCAAATGAAAAACTATTTCAAACTATAAAACTGCTGTGTGTTCGACAACCTTTTGTATTATAATGTATTCTGTTCATGTACATATAAAACTTACTCTCAACTATTGTTGAAAAAAATATTTACAGAGATAAGGAAGCAACCTTTGAGGTTTTTAACAGAATTAAACCCACCCACGTGATCCACCTCGCTGCCATGGTTGGTGGGTTTTACTACATGTCACGTCAAAACAACGATATGTTTGTGAGTAGTACAATGGTTAATTAATCTATATTATACAAATATCATTTACTTTTTTATACATATATAAAATCTACAACAATGTGTTATTATTTAAACTTAAATAATTGTTTGAAAAATATATAATATTATTAAAAGCTAAGTACCAAAATGATTCTGTCTTTTTATAAAACTAAGATAGTGTTAAACTGTTTCTTAAAGTGTATACCTTGTGTACCGCGTTAATTTTAACTAGATATTGCTGGTATTTAACCAGCACTTACATTATAAAAATAATAGTCCATACTGTTATTCCAAGTTTGTTAATTCAGTAAACGAGATTTCATCACATAGTGATGGCATGTTTAAAATCTGACGTCCATGTCGTTACAGACAATTACTAGAATAATCATAAAATAATTATGAAAAGCAATTTTAACAACATATATTTCATTCTTAAACTAATGCAACATTATTTCAACAAGCAAACCATTTACATACATAATATCCAGTTACTTGCGGAAGAACGGTGGTTTTACTCAGTCTGAATCAGTCTGAGGTCTTCCTCCACCAGTAAAACTTGATATGACATATATAACCTGAAATATGTTGAAAATGGCGTTAAACCCCATCCTCCTCTCCCCTCACCCCCCCCCCCCCCCCCCCCCAAAAAAATCCATAAAAAATAACATATTTAACACAATAACATCGAGAATATTAACCAATTAGTCTATCATCAATCATCTTAAGACATTGCAATGAACAACACAGTTATTACGAATAACAAATGATGACGAATTATTTGACAGTATGTAAATTTAAGTGAGTGATATTGCTGTGACTGTAGCCAGTGTAACTGTAATACAAATATTACACAAAGAGCATTACTCAGTGACCTATATTCTAATCGACACGTACTTCAAGTATTTTAATACAACATCATTAACGCATTTTACTAATGAGAATATGATTTTAATAAAAAAGTAAGAACGTGTATATATTTGTCTGATTTATATTATCAGGTATGAACAGAGGAACAGCACGATTCCGTTTCTGTTTTAAAGTATAAGTATATTAACTTATACCAATTTTATATACTTATTTTTCTAATTATTAGTAGATAAGTCACGTGAATCAAATAGATATAACTCATTAACGTGTTATTGTAAAACAGATACAGAATATACAGATGAACAATAACGTATTGGAAACGTGTCATAAGCTCGGTGTTAAAAAAGTCGTTTCAACAATGACGATAGCTGGGTTTCCACACGAGGCAAAATTACCCTTACAAGAGAATCAGGTAAATGTGTTATACAGAAAATAACTAAATCAAATGTTGTTGCCACATTTTATTTGAATGGAGATACTTATTTGTGAATAACCGGAAATAAATGTACTAACCAGACTACGACTAGCGCACCAATCTACAATGCAAACCATAGACACCATATCAAGGCATCTGCCAAACAATACATTTGGTGTCAATCATGATTTATATACTGTGGTCTTACATGCAACACATCTGGACTGGACGGATACTTTACATTCACGAACATATATCTTTTTATGAGTAGAAACCAGTTAGGGAATCATGACTGCTCACATGCTGTATGAAGGACATATTTAGAAACTCGTTGGATCATGACGATACAGTGAAATCATATGTATCTTATTTCATGAAGGGAGATTATTGAAACCATAACAACATAATTTCCTATTCACTATGTATGATGTATATATCGGGATAATTATTTGTGAATATTCAGACATAAATGAACAGACCAGACTACGACGAGCTCCCTAGCTACAATGCAAACCATAGACTTGAAGAAGGTAAAACTGCAACTGCATCAAAAAGTGATCGTATATTTTTTTTCGGTGCATAGGTATAAGTATATAAGGGTTCACACTTCCAACAGCCATGTTCGATTAAAAACGACATAACCGGCAAAACGGCTGATATAAATACAATATTAAACAAATACTGACATGATAATAAATATAATATTGATTGCATAGAAAACACAAAACAACATAAATTAGAACAATATTTCATAATATTAGCCCCAAATCAATCATATAATAGTTAGTTAGTACATGTATTATTATTTATAAGTCAAATTGATATACTATTACAAACCAAAAATACAATGATATATCTCGGAAAGTTTATAGAAAATGCTCTTAAAATAGGCAAAATTAAGCAATGATTTTCATTGCATTTATACATGATATTATTCATTTTATTATGCTGTCGTTGCTGTCTTCTATAATAATCAATGGCATGTTATTTTCCATCTTTATGAATGCGTTGAAGTTTCTTGCAATTTTGATAACATACGCCAATTGATAAGCATTGGTCATTATTGGAATGTATGTTATATACGTCATGAAGCAAGTACTGGTAATGCCTACACAAGAATATTAAATCATCGCACGAAAGCCCTATATAACTGTTGACCATGTAACTATGGGAATCAAACCAGACCAGTGTGCTTACTTTCTCAATGCTTAATGCACATGGATAAGCTATCGTAATAGCTGGACGAAGACTATCCTCAAGACCATGGTCGTAAAATCTGCTGATATATTATATACGTAGCTTCTGTTGGTAAGCTTTAATATTTTGCAATGAAATACAGTAATGGGTCACCAAGGGACCGTGTCATATTATTGTCTTCCGTAACCAAGTTCGGTATGGGTTTCTAAGATAAAAAGGGAGCTTAGGATTGAATTTTGGTAATTCATGTAACAGTTAAGGTCTTTGTTGCGAAATAATAGATCACAGTGGCTTCCGAAGCCTAATAACTTAAGTTTCTTCTAAGTTGTCATGACGAAATATTGCATATATGTTCATGAGAAGACGCGGGCGCTTTATTTTGATTTTAAGATGAATAGAGTAAAAGGTCACTGGTACAAAAATAAAACGGTTTCCTCTCAATAGCTTTAGATAGTTTTCTTCAACATATTTTTATAAAATTGTGTATGTAATTGAGAATTGGTTTTGAGATAAATCAATTCAATGTAAGGAAAAGCTAATGTCTGCCTTAATTATTAACGACATATGATCTTGACCATATGGTGGTACTATCTACCGGCTGACTCCTGGATCGTCCTTACGTTGTGGATCCTCATCACACATAAGTAGAAACGGATACCTGCACATATATATATAAACAAAGATTTACAATTTACTCTATCTCAGTATGTAATAATGTTACATTCATTCCTAGTTCCATGATAGTTTTATCAAACAGTAGTTTTAAATGCATAAATGTCTATCAGTTATCAAAACCATTACTTTAATCATGCATTAAAGCATTTGCTTTTCACTCCACATAACACCACACTTTAAAATATAACAATGACAGACCACAAATCAAGTATAGATCTCATACAATTCTAGAATGCGGATTTTCAATAATCATCAAACAATATCAATAATACAAAAAATGTTTATAGCTTCCTCGGTCTGCGTTCTTATAATACAAATCTCAATACCTCGGTTATGAAATTAGCTGACAGCTGTCTCGTCTGAAAAGAAATCGACAATATAATATATAAGATACTTATTCAATTACCACAATGAATTTGACAGAAAAAAACAGTGACTAACATCTGTCACACGTCTCCGTGGCACGATGGCCTATTCTTCTGACTCCGTTTACAATTTACTCTCGGGATATATAGCAATCAATTAACGTGAACATTCCCCGCTAAGTATGAAATAATCAGGCATTCCCCACATAGTGTGACATTACTCTACCTTTCAGACCACACATAAAAACGTTTAACGTTTCTAAAATCCTATATTTTATAAATAAATATCAAAATAACCTACTATTTATATAAAAATGAATATATTAAAATATCTATCAAACGCTTTTTATTTTTATCCTATACCAGATTACCTTGCCCTACCTATTTCTATGTACCTTGCCCTACCTATTTCTATGTACCTGTATACAATTTCGATAACATTGTACTTGATGACATGCTATTTTCGGCCGCATTAATTATACATTTTGTTACATCGATTATATAGAGTATGTTTATGCGCAGTAATGGCCTATGCTGCATAATTCTAACACTTGTTTAAGCTGTATCTTATTTCCAAATAATACTAAATGATCTCCAAGACTCCAAGGTTATGCATATCTTGCATAAATTATAAATACATCTTCAGTTTCACGATGGCCTACCGACAGAAGATTATCTTGGGTATGCTATGTCAAAGAGGATGATTGACATTTTCAACAGGTTAGCTCTAATCTATTTACTGTATTAGTTAGTGCCTGATAACAATGAATCCATTTACTGTTATATCATTTATTGGAACCCAAATAAGGGTTTACATAATGTACGTCTTACTGTTAGTAATATCTAGAGAGGCAATTTTAAAACGAATTCTCATTTACTAGATTTTTTTCACACAGAAATAAGTGTTCTGTTCTATACTAAAATGACTCGGCAACTTGCTTCCAAACTGCGTTCCAAACTCATTCGAGGATTATATATTTGGCGCACAATAAACATGAATTCCAAAATACTTGTATAAAAATAAAAGAAAAAGATAATAGAAATGATATTTTTTTAAGATAATTATTTCAATCATTGTTAAAATTGAGACCAGACCAAAAACAGACGTGAACGAACACATGCAGGCCAATATATACATATAGTTTATTTTAATAGGAATTTATCGAAAATCTTTGAGAGTTTAAACGTTATTATAAGCAAGTGACATCAAGCTTTCAATAAACATTATTTTATGTATAAGATTTTTTTATTATGTTATTAAGTTAACTTTAATAGCTCTCGTGTTTTTTTTCTATATACATGTAAGTTATACCATTTACAAATCAATTTGATTTAAAATCTTAAAGGTTTGCATATTATATCATTTTCAAAATTGTTTCTGTTAAACTACTACGTTTAAATATGCATGTACATTAAATTGATCATTTACCAGTTGTTTATGAAAACTTCATAATATTTATTATTTGATTATGGGATTATATCTATAACAGGACATACCATCGACAACATGGAGTAACGTATACTTCTGTTATTCCTACAAACATGTTCGGTCCTTTTGATCAATTTCATCTCGAAGATGGTCACGTGGTAGCGAATCTTATATACAAGATTTTCATTGCAAAAGGTAGGTAGAGTTTTACACATTAACTGTTAATGTTTTTAAACCTTTTAAGTGTAATGCAATTTTAAATATCAAACCATATCGTCTCTTGAACTCAAAAACGTTCTTAGTTTTCCTAATCGAGCTAAAATTAGTATATAATTTTATATACATAATGTCTATCACAATATTATTAAAAATATACATTGTTTGATTTACTGGGTACCGCAAGAAAGAATTATATGCACTATCCGAAAAAAAAAATCTGGAAACACCTGATGCGCGCTACCAAGGCACACAAGTATAAAACCTGGCTTTATTGATTCTGTTAATAAACACTCACAAGACACTAAGCAGCGAACCAAACGGTAGTATTGAATGGCTATCACGGTAGCATGGAATTAGAAATAGAAATCGCGCAAGTTACGGGGTCAAAGTTCGTGGGATTTTCACGCCGTCGCGCTGGAAGTAAGAAAGTTATTGTGAAAATAAAATATAGTAAACGGATTTCTTGTGTAATAGAACGCAACCAAGAAACATGGAGTTGGTGAATTTAAATGCAATATCCCATAAATACGGTCAATAATTGCTCAGCAGATATGATTGTAATATTTGTGATAAAAATACAGAAAACAGAATACCACTGCTGCACATTTTGTCGATATTTGTTGTGTAGAAAAATAATATTCTTAATATATGCTTAAATGATTAAAAAAACGTTAAACAAATGCTCGAATTAAGTCTCTATGGAAGATTGTCCGCCGATAATGGTGAAAGCCTGGCAATTCAATGAAATACATTAATTTTGCTGGTGTCTAATACATCTTTAGATACATAGAACTATGCTTATCTGTGCAATAAATTCTTACATTATCTTTTTCTATTTTTAGAGACGGGCTGTCCTTTGGTTCTATATGGTACAGGTGTAGCTTCGCGACAATTCCTGTTTTCACACGACGCCGCTAGACTTGTGATTTGGGCTATCAGAGAATACAACGACATCGAACCTCTTATTCTTACCGGTCAGTTAGTATTTTAAACATCCAATATAAAATTATTACAGTATATGCCATAAGAAGGTTCACTTAAGGTCTCACTACACAGTTGTGCCCCTTTTTTGTTACGGTAACAAGATTCTTGCATTTAAAAAAGGTCCTATGTTTATGGTTTGAATATTTCCAAAATGGTTAATAGTGGCTGTGTTGCAGATGAGTAAAGCAAAAGCTGGTATAGCATATACTGCAGTAAGACATCACAGGTGTTGAAATGTGACTGTTATAGACTTTTAACAGATGCATGTATTTATGAGCATTTAAGGACTTATTTTTTAAAAATAATATATGAGTGTCACTGCACTGGCGAAACTACCAGTTATTGTGCATTTTTATATGCAGATACATTCCTGCTATGGACAAAAATGCTTAAAAAAATTCTATGTGGATATTTGTAATCTTAGACCTTATGGTATAAAGAGCAAAAAAAAACAACACAATTAATAGTATAGTGGATTGCGAGTAGTTTTGAAAGAAATATTTAAATTGTAATGTAAACAATTAAATATGCATATTAAAATACAAAATGTTTAAATCATATCATATAAAGTATTATCTGTATTGATAGAATATATATATATATATATATATATGCATATATATAACGTGTGTGTGTGTGTGTGTGTGTGTGTGTGTGTGTTAGCGGCCGATAGATATACACTTTTATCATATTATTACTACAAATACAAATACAAAAGTGGTGATTCGGATTAACATTTATTTTGTTTTAATTTCATCAATCAAACTCGGAACAATTTAAGGCACATTTACCGTTATGTAAACAAGTGCGTGTGTTTACTGGACAAAAACAGTTGATGCTTTTAGTCCAAAATGTATCAGGTGACTGATGATATTCTCCAATTATCGGTCGGTAAACATTTATTTTCAGCTTTAAAATTTGTTTAAAAAATAAATGCTATATCGTTAAAATATATGGCTTCAGTTGCCCCGTCCGAAGAAATGACCATCCTAGAGTTGACCAAAAAGTTAATGAAAGTTATGAACTTCGATGGAGAAATTCAATTTGACCCGAGTCAATCAGATGGTCGCTTGCGTTGGCCGGCTAGCAACGAAAAACTTCTCAAACTCAATCCGGATTTTCAATTCACACCATTTGAAACAGGTAAGTGGTGACTTGTTTGTTGTCTATAGTTTTGAATTTCATACTATTCTATTTATCCCTGATTGCAAAGTAAACCAAGAGCTAAAAGGAATCGCTCTCGATGCCAATTGAGTGATCATCGAGTTGGAAACAAAACTCACAATCTCCATCGTAAGCGGATGGCACTGAATCCACTGCAATACCGCCCGCTTGTCTCAATTCATCGTGTGACGCGTGCCAACATAATTTTGATCCAGTGCCCAGGCCCCACTCTCACTAAACTCACTAAATTCCTTTTTTTTAGATTTATCGTTTTGCAGGTTACCTATAACCAGTTTGTTAAGACTCCGATTCAATATTATTATTTAAGGTGTAACGAGTTCAAGTTACCATATAGAGAAATTAAGATATTTGAGTTGAAGCATATTTCAGCTAGAGATGTTTAGTGAAACCCACCACAGAAAATAAAATAAGTGATATTGTCAAAATCTAAAAGATACAGAATGCAGCCTATGTTTAAGTGGGAGGATTTGTTCCTGTTGTCGGTTTTGGCCTGGGGCTTACGCACAAGGAAATAGTATCAAAGCTGGATTTCTGCTTATCTTCACTTTTGGCTAGTTGTCATCTCAAAAGTGCGATTTACTCCTCAATAAGAAAATATGCACGCGAAAGGTAGTTCAAAGCAATGACTAAATAACATAAAGTCACTTTTAAAAGTGGTCATTGCATTGAAAAGTTTCAGCAAAAAAGACCAAATATTATTAAAATAACTTTAAAATACTCTTTATCTAAATGATCCATGAAACGTTCAACGACTCTGTTATAGCGATTGAAATATGCAGTCATATGCTAACAATAGTATCAGTGTCACGTGACCTTATTTCGGGTGTGATACTTAAACCGGCCAAGTTGTGATTGACCCGCCGTATTCCAGCTGTAGGGCGAAAAGCAAATGTGTTATAATGTTGTATAAATTTACTAATCTCAGTCATGATGATTTTTCCATTTGCATAGTTTATAAGTAAATGTCGGGGGGAAATTGAACATTGCCTTTTTTTAGGTACTCAAACCTTACTTGCCGACATGTCTAACAGTTTTGATACATTGCATTTGGTATTTTCGGCATGATATTTACCTTAAATACAAAAAAAATACAATCCATTTTTTATTCCTTTGGTTTTTCTCAATGGTAAAACGTGTCTTTTTCTGCTCCCACCGGACTTCTCAATCAAACCATATGCAGCCACGAGGTCTTCAGCGCTCACGGTGCCTTGATTCTTGCTTTGATGAAGCATCTGTGGTACATGTATATCTATTCAATCAGTTGTATGTTTTTAACATTGTTATGTGACTGTGTCCCAAAATGTTATTTTTCCTGCTGGACTTATATCTTTATTTTGTGTTTAATGTTTTGTTTTGCTATATATAGGGGAAAAATATTACTAAGGACAGAATAATCATATATTATAACCCACCACAGCGAAAATGATCATCTTAATATCAATTAAGATGCTTTGCGGAATACATTGTTTCTAATATATTCTTCTAATTGCATCTCTTTTCAGCTTTGAAGACAACCTGCGACTGGTTCATCGCAAACTTCGATACTTTGAGAAAATAGACGTGTAAAAACCATCAATTTATTTATATGAATATTATATCATGTTGTATGTATTGATTAATATCGAAACCCTTTCCCCATATATTTAGCTTTGTGTATTATAACAAAGCAATGTTTTATTATATTAACATTGTAAATAATATTTTAGCTTAATGTGATGGTTGAAACAGTAATGTAATGTTATGTTTTATATAAATACGCGATATTGAGTGCCGAAAGAATGACTTTTTACAATCGTGACGACGTATTTTCAATTAATCTATATAAAATGTTAGCGTTCCTTTTAAGGAATAAATATTATTTGATGAATATTGATAAGAAATGACAGTACACTCACATGTGTAAGGTAAGAGAACCGCGAAAGGGATTACGTAATCTTTGGTGGTAACATTTAAGTTAATTTCTTATATCCTATATTAAATAAGCAAAATACTCTTTTGACATAATAATGTCGTAATGTCTTGAACAGATAAACATGTAAAATATGCGTTGCATCCTTAACATCTCACACCACTATTACATTAATTTCCCATAGGGCTCCATTGTAATATCTATGTCCAAAACAAAGTGAAAAAGAATAAAAAAAAATACCATGACCAGGTTTTTGTTTTGTAAATTCGATGGTTTTATGAAACCTATCAATTTCCAGAGTTATACTATGTCAACCATCCGACAACGATGCGGTTCCAACCAACAATTCTAAACTGATAATGGATTGCCTAGAAATCTGATATCAGTTTCAAATGTTCAGTTTTCTAAAATACTTGGTCGGAAAAAAAATCACTGCAATATAAAGCGCTACGTCCATTATCTGTCCGGAGTATTCAATGGAGATAAAAGAAGCGTGAGGCCTGCAGTTAAATTGGTGAGCGAGACGGCAAAAGTTACGGCTTTTGTTTACTCGACGTTGTTTCATTACGTTAAAAACTGTAAATAATTGTGACGATTTTGCAATCTCTCACAAAGAGCTCTGTTCTACTCTCCCTTTCCTAATCGCACAGTTGACAAAATAATGACATAGCAGTTTAAAATAATTTTGTTCTTACCAAATCAGCATTTATAATTTTACATTTGCTTAATTATAAAATTAATGCTTAAGTTTGCTTTATTCGTTAGATTATTTTGAACGGAAGGCATGCTTATAAAAAAGAAAAGAGGTAATTTACCCATCAAATTAACTTTTGCCCGGAGTTGTTATCAAAATTAGGATTCAGGGTAGTGAAAAGGCCCTGCCTACATGAATTCTGGGTAGTGGTAATGCCCTGCTCATGGGAATTATGCAATTAAAACTAGCAATATTTATTTACTGGGTACTTGTCACATGTGCATTCATATCCCATGAACTTTCAACAAATACATTACTTCCTTAATGGAATGAATGAATTGAGGTTTTACGGCGTCCCAACACACTGAGGTTATGTCACACCAACAGGAACGGTTCTAGACACGCTCTTCATGTACAAATCTAAATTAATATACAGATTGAAAAACTTGTCAAAAATGAATAAGGAGACTGCACGTGGAATCGAAATACTTGAACAACTACATTTTTTATCAGATACGACATGCATCATTAATAGTGATCGCCATCACTCATTTTGGCACACTGAGATCACACAAAGGTTGATAATTTGATCAGAATAATGATAGGGTCACATTCGTCTATCTCTGCGGAATGATACAAATCCTCTTTCATATTCATTCTGGTTAAATTATCAACCCATGTGTGATTCCTTGGTGCCAAATGAGTGATGGCAAGAATACGACCAATGTCAGATCATAATGTTGTTATGAAAATAGTAAATACTACTTATTATATAATCATAGAAAGTATTTTAAAAGGAGTATAACCGGAAATTACGTTATAAATGTCTTAGAAAAATAGAATTATTTTTGAAATGGTTAATTACATCTCTATATCATTAATAAATAAAAACTGAATGGCTTAGCATGTCAAATCTACCAAAATGTGACAAAATCGCTATTTACATCAGAGTGGTAAACTTGAAATGAAATCCCCGTTCTAAAAATAGACAGCACTTAAATACTGCCAGAAAACCGTCACATAGTCACTCGCACTCGTTCTTAGATAAACTTTGTTTACTACGTGTAAACCTGTATAACAGATCAAATTGAAATCAAGATTTAATACGTCACAAAATATGTTGCAATATGTTGCAATTTTTAGCGTGAAATCTATTTAAGTCTAACCTAGGCACGCAGCTCAAGTTAGGAAATCTTTTTTCAATATATTATTTTGGTATGTTTAAATAGATATGCTTTCAGCAAGACGGGATAAGTGAGTATATAAAGGCATAATATAGTGGAGAAAAAAATGTTTATAGTCAATTTTAAAATTTTGAAAAATCCTGATAAATTCCCTTTAAGAATAAAATTAATGTAACAAGATATCGTCATGGTAATTTGTATATACCGTTTATATGAAATGGCATATTCATTTTCAAGATTTAGTCAATGAATGAATGATTAGGTAGTTAGATGAAGTGTAGATAAATATAGAAAATACAAATTCTAATTATAAATTTCTATGCCGTATTTAACCTAGGAAACGTAGCTATTAACTGCACATGGTAAATCGAATGTCATACATATGTTTATTTCGAATCATAAAATAAATTAAAATGAATTGATTCTAACAAAATTGGTGTTTAAATCAATTAAAATGTTACCATATTGAAACTGAGCATTGCCCGGCTATCATTTACTAAGAGTATTATGATTTTAATGGGGTGTAGCGCACTTTCAACACATAGCAGGTTATACATGTATATGATATATCCAGTTTTGTTGGTGGAGGAAGGCATCAGAATTTAATCCTTCCGCAAGCAAACTTTCTTACATAAAGTGTTAGACCGATCTGTACTCGAGTGCACGAACTCAGCGGCGAAAGACATAAGGGGTCGTATTCATCAACCATTCTTGAACTCAAGAATGAATTTTGAAAAGCAAACTTAGAGACCATTTTTAAGACTAAAATTTGCAAGCATGTAGGGTGACCGAATATATAGTTAAATACACTCTTGCAATTATTCTATCTGTCATGGTAAACTAGATATTTAAGGTTAAAATTTGGATCTCAAGCTTAAGTCTAAGAATATTCTCAAGAATGGTTGGTGAATACAACCCCAGGTCGTTAGACTACAGCGCCTCAGATGACGGCGGACCTTACTCAAAAGTAAATACGGTTGAATTGGAATTCCGCATTACAGCTCCTGAACAAGATACAAACAATGTTATAAATAGTAAATGCCCTTGATATTGTATGTGTATGCCTTGATATTGACATGGAATATGCTTTCATTTACATGTCCAGTGGTATTTTCATATCGTGCATCAAGCAATAAAGTGGAAATGTTGGCATAACCGTTAAAGAATGTACATACTGCACTTAAAACCATTTTATTGAATATTTACATTTCTTTTGTTTCGTTTTTGTTTTTCTTTTAAAATTTAAATGTCTTTATTTTGTGGTATTTTCACATGAGTTAAAAACGCAAGAAGTGTCACCATCGAAGTATGTCCATTCTTCCTATTGTTCATCTACGGTAACCGCTACTCAGTATATCAGTCATATCCCCAAATTCTTCCTATTGTTCATCTACGATAACCGCTACTCAGTATATCAGTCATATCCCCAAATTCTTCCTATTGTTTATCTACGGTAACCGCTACTCAGTATATCAGTCATATCCCCAAATTCTTCCTATTGTTCATCTACGGTAACCGCTACTCAGTATATCAGTCATATCCCCAAATTCTTCCTATTGTTTATCTACGGTGACCGCTACTCAGTATATCAGTCATATCCCCAAATTCTTCCTTTTGTTCATCTACGGTGACCGCTACTCAGTATATCAGTCATATCCCCAAATTCTTCCTATTGTTCATCTACGGTAACCGCTACTCAGTATTTCAGTCGTATCCCCAAATTCTTCCTATTGTTCATCTACGGTAACCGCTACTCAGTATTTCAGTCGTATCCCCAAATTCTTCCTATTGTTCATCTACGGTAACCGCTACTCAATATATCAGTCATATCCCCAAATTCTTCCTATTGTTCATCTACGGTAACCGCTACTCAGTATTTCAGCCATATTTCCAAAATGGACACATATTTGAGATTACACATTTTGACACTAAGAGCTGATCTTAAAGCTTGTTAATTCCTAAAATTCGACATCTCTTGTTTACAATGGCCAAATTTCACCTATATCATTTTAGCCAATATTTTTAACACAGCGTTAAACCGTTTAAATAGTGTCTCTACTTTGTAACGTTACAGAACACATGGTAATTATATTGAATTATTGCTTTATTTCCAGGAGTATTCGAATGATACATTTGCAAAATAGGATACTGGTTCAATGTAAAGATTATAAAACTATGCTCACCAAACGTTCGAAATGACACATATGTTACTTTCTTTATGTTAGGGTCTTTGTTTAGACTTCCACCTTTTTTTAAATAATTTTTTTAGATACAGTTATATTTCAATAAAAATACCTATTGAAATATGACGTATGCCAAACTCTATCACCAATCAGCAAATATTATCAGCATGACGTCACCATTGAGAAGTACACAACTAAATGCAAATATGCTCTCTTGTTACGGAGCAAAGGTATTTCACGTGCAAATACAAACTATAGATTAAAGAGATTAAATTACGGCACGTGTGTATTTAGAATGTCCATGGTAGCAGGAGAAAGAAAAAAAAGTTTATGTTTCTATTGATTTAATGAATAAGAATAGCATGGACATAATTTTATTTTTAAAATAACCTGAAATTAGATATGATTCAAATTGAAAATTATAAGTTTAATGTATTGAAAACACATAACGTATTTGTTACATTAGTTCATAATTAATATGTCAGTTTATAATGTTTATTTATCACGTTCATATCATGCACCATGCACATACATGTAACTCTATCACTATGTGGCCTCTTGCTCGATCAGCTTGTTAGCGTGTCTTGGTTTCTTGCCAATGTAAAACTTGGGGTAATCTCCTCTGCATTTTCTCCCCATTCCTTCTTGCTTTACAGACATATTGATAGTTGATAGTAGTAACATATTTTCATTCATTTCTATGTCTCTCTTTACGCTTGTTTTATCTATAGTTTTTTCTCTCTCTGTTTCTTCAACATCGGATAACACATTCTAAAGTTTAACTATTATAGTTATATATTAATACAGATATAACTATGGATATCATCTAACTGATATATCTTTGTATTACTTAATATTACATAAACACACTCATAAGAAATCACTTAAGCTACTATAAGAACTCCTTCTTACCAATTTATTGTTTTGGTGAATTTTAGAGCGCTGTACAGTATTGCTATGTTAACGGTTTTTAAAATGGTTTAATGGCACTAAACCATTTCAGTTTATATTCTATAGCAAGTCTATTGTATTGCCTCATTATGCAAAAGATGATGAAATTTTAAAAAAAAAATCGCCAAATTAAACAACGATGTTCTACATAAATGAGGTACAAATTAACATGAAAAACGTCCGTAACGATTCTTTATCATAATTCAGCATTTATTTTTTATCTCTTCAAATGTGCAGCTATAGGCGCTATATCATACGATTTAATTTAGTGGAAACACGATATTAAACAAATATTGTTTCTTGGTATCAAATATCAAATATGCATTGTTACGGAAACAAAAACACTAATACCTATTTTCCAGCAACAAACGGGTGTTATGATGAGTTATACAAAATTACTTTTGCTTGAAATATTGGAGAGTACCTTTCATTCAGATAATCCCGGCAAAATCCCTCAAGGTGCAGCAATAGTCCCGTACTACGTGTAGCAGTAACGGAAACATAGCTTTTGTGGTCAAAGCCAGAAGTACTGACAATTTGCAATTTTCGACGAAAGAGTTGAGTACAATATCTTCCCTGTTCATAACACATTCTCGAGTAAAAATTAATGGTTGGTGTGGATAAAGGCAGATAACCAAGTAAAAATGTATGATGATTTATCCTACTTGGAATTATTGATTCTTATTTAATTATTAGAAAATGCAAAAAAAAAAAAAAATAGAACAAATCTCGATAAGAAAAGCAATATCTAAATTCATAGAAGGGAGATAACCCGTATACCATTATCATCCACATGCTGGCGGAAGTTATCTCCACCACAAGGCACTATATTATACTGCTTATGGACATATTACTAGGAGAGTCACTATCTCACTTGTGTCCGCCTGAAATTAGCGCCTACGCCTGAAAAAAAAAGAAAACTATCAAAATTGAATATACCATACACGTGAAAACGTTAGTTTGGTCCACGGACGCTGTTTTTTTATCAGACATTTATATACTGTAACAGAATAAGATCCTAATTATACTAACTATCTGTCTAAATAAGACTTATTCGTGAATACTGCCATTACCAGTAACACTGTCCACAGTGGGGTAATTCATAAACAATCATATTTAAAGAATATGACATTAATAAGACTATTTCTACATGGAACAGCAATGAATATATACATAATCATCCATATTTACTATATATGAACTCACCTTATGCCTATAGATTGAAATATCAACATAAATCCAAATATTGATTTGACATGAAATCTGGCACTGGGTGGGGTAAACAAAATATCTAGTATTCAGTTACTATATCTGCATAGTTTAATACTATGTGTAAATTAAGTAATACCTTAAATGTATATGTTACCTATAACATAAGTATAATCAGTCTAAACATGTTCCATTGCCTTTGATTTTAAGGATAAATGAAAATATCATTGAATGACCTTTCAAAAACTCTGTTGCCAGATTTCTGCTGTCAACAAGTCATATTGAATATCTGTTTCGGGACTAATGTAAAGCTTTCCCAACCTATAAATACAAATTATGATGCTAACTATTCACTAAGAATAATTATAATAATGTCTTACCTTCAAATAATGCTGTGTATGTTCAAATAGAAAATCGTATTTAAATTTCCCTCCGTTAAAGTTGCCAGAGTGGGAAGATTTGAAAATCTGTCCACCTCAAATCTGGCATATTCATTTCTACTTTATTTCAAGTTTTAATATTAACTTGCGTGATTTGCATCTGAACTATGACATTGTGACATCCTTTTCATGCTAACTTATGATATGGAAGTTGTGTTTTTATTGTGTTAAATAAACTTTTCGTGTATCAAATCTGGCAACATGGCGGACATTTGCCAGATCAGCCAGATTCTGGGAACACGTGTTACGAAATGCACAGTTTTGATTGGTTTAGAAGTTCCAGAATCCAGACTTTTTGCCTATATAAACGCTCAAAAATTTGAGGTTTCAGTTCATTTCAAGTTCCAGACTTAAACATCGAAGTTCATCATCACTTCCGTTACATTTAAATTTTATTATCGTACAACATTAATATGTATCTCATTGTGTATATATAATCTTGCCTTATTGGAGACATTGAAAGTTGTCTATATAAATCAGCTATGCCATCCAATCTTGTTGTTTTCATATTTTGCTCGCCATCATCTAATAACACGACCTGGAGTGTTACAATACTAAGTGCATGTTATGTTTAATACACTCTTAATAACTTAGTGACTGAGAAACAAACCTTTGAAATCCTAGACACGAGCTTATAAAACTTTGTGCCATGTTCACCTCAAGAGTTAACGCTCAACTGAAACTACAACATTGAGGCCGGGCCTGATTAGCTCAGTCGGTAGCGCGTCTGACTGTCAATCCAGGGGTCGTGAGTTCGAATCCCCGCCCGGCAACAGTCTCCATGATGACTGATGTACGGCATTTGCCTCATTATCATCCGTCGCTCACCGCTGATTCAAGTGGGGAAGTTCATCAGTCACATGCGGAGATGGGGTGTATTCGAGTACTAGTAAACCTTTCAGGATCCCAGGAAATAGTGGTATGGTTAACTGATCGTCTGTTAGCCCGCGATGGCATAGAATGACGCTAAATATTCAATCAATCAACAACATTGAGAGTTAAATGGTCTTTAGACAGCCACTGGGCCACAACGGACCCATCTTACTTAAATGGCTGTGGTATGTTTGGCATCACTAGGGTACACTAAACACTGATGCCCTGGATACATAATTGATGGATGTTCTCTTTTTTTTTCTGTGTGCACTCTAGCACCTGCATTTTGAGTTGATCCTCACCAATCTTACAAGTTAATATATAACAATAATATCTCGGACCAGTTGCTGAACTAGTGAAATTGGGTAATCAATGCTAGAATAGTGACCCTTAAATCGTCAAATGATTGATTACACTATTTGACCTTGTGTGCACTCTTGCACCTGTATTTTCCGTTTGATCCACACTAAACTTACACAGTAATTATAAGTTCTTTAACTAACCAAATTAGGAAAATAACATCTGAGTTATGCCCCTTGAATCGGAAGTAGTTATTGAACCATAATATCTTAAACACGTTCCTAAACTGGCCAGATCGGTTAATTAATTCTGGTCATTAAATCGTCAAAATTGCTTAATATTGTGTGTACTATAGCAACCGCAGTTTTTATTTTATCTTACCAACTAGTAGTTACTAGTTTATAACCAAAATATCTCAAAAAAAGTTCATAAACTGTCCAAATGGGATAAATGGTGTCCGAAGCACATTATGCTGACAACGTGCCGATCAGACTTAGAACTATCTTCTAATCCTGTAATTATACAACAGCTGAGCGTAACGGAGGAAGCTTCGTATACCAGACCGGGGATCGAACCCACGGTATGCGAGGTGGACTCTTTACCACTAGACCACCGCTGCGGTCCTTAAACATGCAAGTTAAAACATGTTATTGTTTTATATTATACCTTGTTATATATCCATACTTTGAAATAATAGAATAATAGCGCAGGCCAATAAGAATGTAAGATAAATACGAGTTTTAACCTAATGAATATAATATACAATTTATATGTAATTTTACATTTCTCTCATGTAAAATAATGTATTCTAGATTGTTAACAGTGTTATCTTTACAGCTGATTAACATATAGTAATATTTAATTTGTTTCAGTCGTTATCTATGCCCTGTGTATACAATTATGTTTGTAAGTGGGATGTGTAATCTTGATAAGAAAGTCTAGTCTACAAATATTAATTAATTATTTGGTGATAAATAAAAAAAACAATCTAATGAAATACATTCACGAGATGTGAATTTTGTTCAGATTTATTTCAGATGAGTAAAACATACTTTATGTCGATCAGAACGCGTCAAAGACGGCATTTCTATAAGAGGTTCTGTGTGCAAATTCAACTTTTTACAAATGTTCAATATTTGGGAGAAATGCAGGTGCTATCACTGTCACAATGTGGTGTCTAAATGTGTGCGTGCGTGCGTGCGTGCGTGTGTGTGTACATGCGTTTGTGCTAGTGAGTGTTAAATATGTACATCTTTCTCTCTCTCTCTCTCTCTCTCTCTCTCTCTCTCTCTCTCTCTCGCTCTCTCTCTCTCTCTCTCTCTCATAAACACGCACGCATGCACGAACGCACGCACGCACACAGTCTCTCTCTCTCTCTCTCTCTCTCTCTCTCTCTCTCTCTCTCTCTCTCTCTCTCTCTCTTCTTAAAAAAAGGATTAAACCTGATCCACCTTTCGATCACCGTCATGCTATAATTATACTGTAGATGTACTTTACATCAGCACTTACGCAGGTGTTTGTTAACCGATGCTTATCTACTGTAACATGAGCGATGGCGCCAAAAAAACATTTAACTTCTTTAATCGGTATAATATAAATGTCCCCATATACGTCACAGAAGCCATTACTCATAATCACTTATCAAATATGCTTTTAATATTTGTAAATTGTGATGCAGATTAATATCATTTGATGTAATGTTTAATGAAACATATCAGTTTAAAACATGGCATCCCATTATATGTTGTTAAAAAGGGTGTTTTTTCTGTTTTGGTCTGGAGACTTAAGTATTTATATATATATACAATGTTCATGGGAAATATCAGAAAATTCCACATCTTTGATAAAGCACTCATTTGAATAAATGAAGCGGAACGATTTTAACATTTATTAAGTGCTCGTACGAAAGCGGGGAATTTCCCCGGTGAACAATTTAAAAAGGCACACGCAGTTGATAAGTGTACTTTCGTTGCTCACTTTTTTATATTTTATTTCGTTTAAAAAAAACACTTTCCTTCCCTCCTCATGAATATGTATAACGACATGATATTTGAATCAAGAGAAATAAAGCGTTTGAAAATTCGGAATCTTTCATTCTGAAATATAATTAAATACTTTTATGCACAAGAATGGAAAGGAAGTTTTAAAAAAACGGAAAAAGATATTAAAAACATCATTAACAACAGAAATTTCGCTTCTGAAATATAATATTGTCATGCTTTATCTAAATATACAGTAGAACTTCGTTGGCTTGAACACGGGTGGCTAAAACACCACACATAGCTCGAACCATTTACCTGGTCCCGGCCGATAATCGATGTATATACTCGTACATGTTATGTATTGTATGATGTTGAACAATACTTGGCTCGAACGAACCTTAAGTCGAACTATTTATTCCAGTCTCGTCGGGTTCGAGCCATCGAGGTTCGACTGTATTAATGAAAATAAGACCAAATCAGTGTAATCATGTAAATCTTCAAAACGCGCAACGCTCATGTACTCGTATAGCAGTGTACGTCTTTGGTAATACGATGGGTACAACATGGAATTATCCACTGATTGATTGGTTGAATATTTAGCGTCATTTTTATGTCATCGCGGGCTAACAGACGATCAGTTAACCACTGTTTTCTAGGATCCAGGAAAGGTAACCAGTACTCAAACACACACCATCTCCGCAAGTAATTGATAACTTCCCCACTTGAATCAGCGGCGAGAGACGAATGATAATGTGACGCAGTGCCGTATATCAAACATCATGGAGATTGTGGCCGGGCGGGGATTCGAACTCACGACCCCTGGATTGACAGTCAGACGCGCTAACGACTGAGCTATCATTTGGAATTAACCAAACAATAAAACACTGATATTGGGTAAAACAGAAGGGTTATCATGTCTGGCGGTTGTAAGACAGAGGGTCAAGGGTTCGGTTCTCCGCCACATATGTGCAGTATTCTCGAGCAAGACACTTTATTTGCATATATGTAGAACTGTTTTCACCCAGGAATACCTCGACCTTGATTTGTCTTAGTTTTTACAATAACAATCGATGTAAAACAAATAAATTTAAAACAAAACATAGATAGATAGTACGTCATGTATTTCGACATATGTATGCCTCCAAAGAGCGGTTTGACTTTGCTTTTCTTGAAATTTATGGGCAGAAAGTCAAATATATTCGGATAAAAAAATTGTCCGTCTGTAATAAAAAAAACCTAGTGGTCATGTTTCAGTAAGTTTATCATTCAAAATGATGACCGTCCGTGGTTCACAATTTCTCTTAAACCGACTTGTTTTCAGAAATGTAGTCGGGTATACTTTGGCCAAGGAGATTCAAATTGACTATGCACAGAAATGATAAAACGAAATGCTGAAATACAATCCCTCTCCCAATAACTGACCAGCCAAGTGTTTTCACCTTGATTATAAATCATCTGCAGAGTTTGTTTAAAAGTGTTTAAAACTGGTGTTCCATTTTTTCATGGGAAGCGCGTTGTCCAGTGGTAGAACACCGGACCCAGGGTCGGAGGGTCATAGGTTCGATCTTCCCTTCAGTCTGCTTGTGATGTTCTGGACCAAGAGACACTTTACCCGCAATTGCTTAGTACTGGTTCTATTCAGGAAGACTTCGATCGTGATATAGCAAACGTTAATTTTAGAATATTGTCTAATGTATAATAAAAGTGCTTCATGTCAAGAGAGTTGTTCCAGAAATGTCTTCGTTGTAAATTTAGAACATATCTGCTCAAAAATTGGAAAGTCAAATTTAGCCATAAGTGATAAAAAGAGTCTCTTCGTCATGTATATGCCAGACAACAATTAACCTTTATTTAATTTGTCGTAGGCTATAGCACGAGGTAGAGCGTCCGCCTCGCATATGGAAGATCGTGGGTTCGATCCCCGGCCGGGTCATACCAAAAACTTTAAAAATGGTACTAGAAGCTTCCTCGCTTGACGCTAGGCATTTAGAGGAGAGTTCTAGATCTGGTCGGCCCGGTATCAGTATAATGTGACTGGATGGGCTATCATACCATGTGTCTGCGGCATGATACTCCAGTGTAACAGTGCTTAGAATACTGTCTCAAGTAGACACCGTCGCTATATGACTGAACATTTTTTGAAAGCGACGATAAACACCATACAACAACAACAGCTGTAGTACTATTGGTCGAGAAGCATCCGTTCTCCCTGTAAATTGATTGAAATAATACTCGCATTTGTAACACGAAAAAAAAAGAAGAACTATGTTAAGTTCTATTGTTGTATAGTGTTTAATGTCGTTGCTTTCAACAATTCTTCGGTCATATTGTGACGGTGTATCCTTGAGATGGTTTTCCAAGCGCTGCCACACTTAGAAACCATGCCGCAAACACATGGTATGATACCACACACAGGCACAATAATATACTGATAACACTGGACCGACCAGACCTGGACCTATCGTCTAAATGCTGAGCGGTCAGCGATAAAGCTTTTTGTACTTTTTGTTCAAGTTGTTCAGTAGTGTGACCCTGTAGTAGTCTAGGCCATGGTCATTATGATATAAAAACAAGGAAAATAGAGCAGTGTAGGCTACGGTAATTATAATAAAAAAACAAGGAAAATAGAGCAGTCTAGGCCACGGTCATTATGATATAAAAACAAGGAAATAGAGTAGTCTAAACCACAGTCATTGTGATATAAAAACAAGGAAATAGAGCAGTCTAGGCCACGGTCATTATGATATAAAAAAAAGAAAAAAACAGCAGTCTAGAACACAGTCATTGTGATATAAAAGCAAGAACAATAGAGCAGTCTAGGCCACGGTCATTATGAAATAGAGCGAACTAGGTCACGGTTATGCTGCAGTAGTTAGAAGAGAAATAGAGCGTTCAAGGCCATGGCCATGTTGCCATAGTATTAGAGAGCTTATTATTATATTATTATATAGTATTAGAGAGCTTAAGGTCACGGTCATGATGCCATAGTAATAAGAGAAATAGAGCATACTAGGCCACGGTTATGCTGCAGTATTAAGAAGAGAAATAGAGCGTTCCATTCAATGGCCGTGATGCCACAGTAAAAGCAAATAGAGAGCTTAAACTCACGGTCATGATGCCATAGTAATAAGAGAAATAGAGCGTACTAGGTCGCGGTTATGCTGCAGTAGTTAGAGGAGAAATAGAGCGTACTAGGTTACGGTCATGCTGCAGTAGTTTGAGGAGTAATAGAGCGTACTAGGTTACGGTCATGCTGCAGTAGTTAGAGCAGTAATAGAGCGTACTAGGTTACGGTCATGCTGCAGTAGTTAAGAGAGAAATAGTTGACGACATACACGCAATAATTATTATTGCGTTTATAACATAAGTTACATTATGCAAATTCATAGCTTAAAAATGATAACGTACTTTCGGTACGGGATTATATGGCTTATCGCACTCAATGCACACTACTGATAGCGGTTGTAGGGAATATTATGGATACCTACCATCCTGATATTCAAATTAGAGTTACACAAGACTATTTTTTAATATAAATATCAGCGACCAGTTATTGTTAATCAGTTCATTTCAGATCTGATCTGAGATGATATTCGATTTTTTAAAATAGTTTTTACTGTTGGCGCTTTTAGGTATATGCGAGCTGTCGGGTGCCCTAATATACATTTTTCACAGTTTAACTTTATTTTGTTTTAATACACTCTGAAACCATTCTGTATCATTATTGATCCAAAATGGATCGATTAACAGTGACTGGTCAGTTTTTAAAAAATGCGATATGCTAATGGATAATACGTTATTCTGCTGCTACTGTTCATATATACAAAACCCCCGTATAGCATGGTAGTCGCTTTAACCATTAAACTATTTTCTAAAATAATTATA